>OX276462.1:11317500-11712500 GCA_946251905.1 Cryptocephalus moraei
ATGCAGACGTATACTCCAGACTCACTTATGGAATAGTCCGCTGGGAATGTCAACTTACTCTCGGGAAACATTTATCATACTGAAGAAAATCGGAGTTTCCCAGTTAACTTCATACAGAGAAATACTAAGACGATTAAATATACTGACCTTAACTTGCATTTTTATAAGAGGACTATGCACCTACTTTTTTACGAACAAATACAAATTTGTGAGGAATGGGAAATCTAACAGCAAAATCGCTGAGGTTATAGGTCTGAAGATCTATAACAGGCTCCTTAATGTGATCATGCAAAACTAAATCCCACCTACCTTTAAAAAACATCTAAAAATGTTCTGATACGACTCTGTAACATAGTGGAATTCTTTAGGAATGCAGTACTGTGATATTTTTTCTGTGCTGATATGTTTATGTTTTACTTTTGACTTTTCCATTTTCTTTGATGTTAACCATGTTTCCATAGTTGTACCTCGATTTGTTTTAACTGTAATGTTTGCCTGCACGTTATTAACATTTATACATTTGTTATGTTCTCCAATCCTGATGGATCCTATATATTGTACATGATATAAATAAGAATAAACTACTACTACTATTAGATTAAAAAAATATAGTTAAAGTTAATCTACACTTCCTCACTGTATGAGCTAGTACCTATAAATTCAGTGAAGGCTAACGAAGTTTCGACAACTGAGCTTCAAGAGTTACCAGACCTTTCAGCTTATAATGGAAAGATATTGCAAGAGTACAATGTTAAAGTAATAAAGTCGACGTTATTTTGACATCTCAGCTTGCGCAGTTGCATTTTGTAAGAAGGTATACTTTAATAATGTTAGTCCTCAACGGTACTTATGTACAGCTGTGGTACAGTTATGTCACCTTCAGATGGAATAGCACATAAACGTTAAAGTTCGGCAAAAGATGTATTCATGTATATCGTGTGCTATGTGATAGTGGTTGTGTAGTAAAATAAATCAAAAAAAATTAAAAATCGTGATGTGTTCATCAGAGTACTTTCTCATATATAGGGGTTAATTTAAGCAACAAACCGAAAAACGACAAGTACCTATAAAGTACTCCTCACAGTAGATTTAGCCAAAAACGTTACAAAACTTTTATATAGTTATATTATATCTAATGTAGAATAGGTACTCAAAATTTTATAAAAATTCTTGTAGCAAATTTCTGGAAAAATTCAAAAAATTGAAGAATGATACAAAGGGCCTTTCACAGAAGATTTTGCAAAAAACGATAGAAAAGTTAATTTTATACTAATTCAATGGTAGAATATATATTCTAAATTTAGAATAAACTCGTAGCAAATTTTGAGAAAAATTTAAAAAACCGAAAAATGACAAGAGTAAACTACCCTGGCCGATTTTAATGAAAAGCTTATTCTCACGTCCTGGTATGGTACAAATTCTAAATACAAAGTTTTGACCGTTTGTGGTTTTTGGTTTTTGAGAAAATCCTACCACAGATACACATACATACAGACGGTTTTCCAAAAACATGTTTTTTGGACTCAGGGGACCTTAAAACGTTCAGAAATGCTAATAACTCAATTTCGAAAAATCGACCCGATTACAATACTCTCTCATATATGAGTACCTCATATGAGAAAGTAAAAAAAAGTAAATTCTATTAGAAGTGCGAACAAAGAAGAAATTTCGCCGAGACAGTAATTTTTTTAAGGTTATGTCGATTCGTCTATAGCTGATTTTTCGAAAATGAAACAAATTACATTATTGATGGTCGAAAATAATAAATCATATATATCCTATATAGAGGACGACATATATGAAGAGATTTACGGAGAAAATGGTATGACAGAAAACTTATTTGTTTTGCTTTTGTATTTCACAAATTACCACTAAAATTCCTGGATAATTTGAAAGAAAAACAGAATTTCACTGCAGCTGTCGGACATAATGAAATCCACCAGCAGCTGTATGGCTAATTGTACACCAGCAGGCTCATCTGTCGATAGTGGTGGTACTAATGGTAATGGTGGTAATGAAAATGATTTCTATTTGGATGTTATTTTTATAGATACCTATCATAATGAAACAGAAAATTTGGAAAGGTATACTTGTAACGATAATAATGAGTAAAGTCCCCCAGAAAATGTAGATAAGTACGTTTGGGAATCAAAAATTCCAAATAGTATGCATAATGAGGTTATGCAAGCATTTTTAGATTGTATAAAGAATCCTCAGATTTAGAAGAAACAAATTGATAAAAATACCAAAGAATACATTTTTAAAGATACATATCGAGAAGTTACTGAGCAGGATACAAAATTTCCGACAATGAGATACAAGGAGGGAAGAGAGCCCATCACAAAGCAACAATCTAGAAAGCTCTTTAATTATCTGAAAGACCTGAATGCTACAGGGAATAGTACGGCTCATAAATCAAGTTTCTTCAATGACCTCAGAGAAACACTATCGACTAAATGTAAATTAGAGGCAAAAAGACTATTAAACACATTTCATATTCCTGATATTGAAAATGTAAAAACAGTGGGTGATGAAGCTGAAAGTAGCCTTGAAAGTACAGAGCGTGACACAAGTACCACATTAACTCGACATCCAAAGCGTCTTAAACTCACTGGGAAAAACCGAAAATATTGGACGCACTAGAAAATCTGGAGAAGAGAGGGCAGCCGAGCAAAAAAAAATTGGAACACTTAGAAAATAATTCTTCCCTAAAGAATATTTTGAAAATTCTCATTTTATAGGTACATGGAGTTAACAACTTCTTCACATACACACATCATATGAATCTTATAACAAACCACAAGGCGGTACTGCTTCCATCTTTATTTGAATAGTATATTATTATAAGGAGTGCTTTAATAGAACGAGTGTGCCAATACGTCTTATTAAACGGGTGTAATATACTATTTCATCTACTTTGCTTTATTACTGTTCAAGTTTTCGTATTACACTAGGGAATTTTGCGTGGGTTGGTTATACTGACGTCACTGACATTGACGTTTCGTATTTGAATTTGAAAATCTAGTAGCCCTAGGACAAATAGGTGCGCGAAATGGAAGGCAAAAATGTAGAATTGATCTGTACACCCCCAGAAATATGCAAAGCTGCTCAAGAAATTTACTGAAATATTAATAATTTAACCTTGACGTCTATGCACGTATCCGTGACAGGCTGATGTACCAATTTAAGAAAACTAAAAGTTACCAAAACTAGTGTAATAATATGAATATTATTACACTACTTTCGATGTAATAATGAGATCGTTAGTAACGCAAAGTAGACAAAGCCATTTAATTGACAGTTAGGTCACCTGTTAACTGACAGCTGTTTTCGCGATTTGTCATCTGACCGAAACCCTTAACTAACCAGAGTTTACCAAATACCAATACCAAAAGTGACAAGTCAATCAATTGCATCAAAATCCCTTCGGGATCGAATCGGCTCCGGACTTACCTGCTGCCTCGTTCCCGTAATGCAGGTGCCCATTCCTGAGGGCCGGACTGAGCTGTGGGTTCTTCGGGAACCCGTGTATGTACCCGTTCTCCTTCGGGCTGCCGTTCGGCGCGACCGAGCACTCCCTGCAAGTGCGACGTGATGAGAGACACCATCGGGAGATCCGGGGGCGAATCGGAGGGGCAGTACTCACCCTCGGCTGAAGTTGTTCTCGTACTCCCTCGTGTAGTCCTTGGGGAACCTGCTCGGCCACCGTTGGTGGTTGTGCGAGTGATTGGGTCGGTTCTGGTGGGGGTTCGAGTGCCTGCTGAAGCTCGACGAGTTCCTGCGAGGCTGGCCGTGGCCGTTCGGATTCATTCTCGTCGAGGCGAGGACGACTACAGACTCATTAAAGAACGTTGACGTACGTCAACGGAACGCCTCGAATAATATACCAGAACTATTGATCCAGCTGAAGGGGCATCCGACGATGCTTATCTCTCTCGCGGAGAGGAGCTGGCCGTCGCGCGTGAAAGTGAGACCACGAGAAATCGAAATTTTTATTTTGTAATACCCCCCGACGCGGAATCGAACGTCTCGAGCTCGCACGTACACCCTCCCACAAATAAACACCAAAGAAAGCTGACCGAGACTCTGACAATAAACAAAGATAGAGAGGCAGAGGCGTACCGAGCTGTCACTTTTTTTTTACGTAATTAATCGTAAGGGCGATCCGATGCGTAATACTCGTCACTTTCGTTACGCGTTTCGAGGGCCCGAACTTAGAGCAGCTGCTCATCGACGAACTGTACTTCAGCGATGCGATTTTCAGTTTTTAAGGGGAAAATATAGTGACTAACAGCGACGGTCACGGATCCGCACACCCGCCCACAAAACAAAAAATCATATCGCCCCGTTTGACCACGAAACGAGCAATGTTGCATGGAACATCAATTGTAACCTCAACTCTTTGTCGCCATCTACTGAGGACACATGGAAAATACCGCATTCCAGGGAAAGAAAACCTGTAATTAGGTGTAAAATGCGGGAAACTTCAAATATAATCCGTCCGTCTTCATTAATCTACACTTTCACATATCGTATGAATCATTCTTTGTACACTACCACCGATTACTTCAACAATTTCCAGTGAGATAATAGCAGCTATTAATAATTATCCACAATAACAAGCTACATTCCACTCTCTTCACCACTGATAGGGGCAATTGCTGAGGTTGTAATATTTATACTAGGCACAATATAAACAACAGTAGCATTTTTTCTGTGATATCTATTTCTGAAGATGTTTTTGAATTACAATTATGCAAGTACCTCCAACTTGTTTACATAATTGAGGTTCCTACAGCATACACTGATAATGAACATTAGTGACTGAAAACATGCCTGTTTTGAATAACAAAAGAACGTTTAGATAATTTTATTCCTTAACAAAAACACTTCAATTTCAAGGATATTTAAAGTGCGTACAAGGTTGCAAAGCACAGCAAAACTTCAAAAATCTGGCAATAGATTCAAAATGAATTTCACATGCAGCCTAATATCCTGGAATAACCTTCCCTTTCTTAACAGCCTTCTTCATTTTCTTAGTCTTAACCTCCTTCTTCCTCTTATCTATATTCTGTTTCCTCTTCTGTTGTCTTTCATCCTTTGCCTTCTCGACGTTCTTCAGCCGCTGCTCCCATTTCTTCTTACTCGCCCGTTGCTTCTGTTCTTTCTTCTTCAATGATTTCTTTAGAAGGATCGGATCGTCTTTAATTTTTTGACCTTGAGCCTTCGCCAAGGCGTTCATCCAAGCGGTCTTCTCTTTGATCTGTATCGCTTCTTCTATCTTTCCACTTTCCGTCAACTTCTGTACCTTTTCGTTGAAGACTTCGATTCTTTTCAATAATTTCTTCGGGTCCTTCTCCTGCTTCGCCTTCTTCTTTTTACCGACGTCACTAAAGTCGATCTTTGAGAACACCATCTTGTCCTCTTTATTGAAGACCTTAGCTTTTACTTCGCCGTCTTCACGTTTTACCTCGTCATCCTCCTGTTTCTCCGTTTTTCCTTCCTGGGCCTTCTTCACCTTCCTCTCGGCGTTCTTCTCGTCTTTCTGCGTCTTCTTCTTCAGGCGGTTTTTGAGCCCCTTTTTTTTCAGTTTCTCTTTGTACGTCAATCGTTTCTTACCGGTCACCGCAGCGAGTCGCTGGCGCAGCTCCAACAGGGATTTCGCCCTTGGTTTCGTACCCTCGAACTTCATCGGTTGGACTCTATCATCGTCGGGCTCTCGTTCCTCATCCCCATCATCATTATCATCATCATCAAACGCATCTAAAAGTGGAATTTATTTATTTATGGATAGGAATATTCCAATATGGTATAAAAGAAAATTTCACAAAAAAATTATAATAAAGTATAACAATGCGAAAATAATAAATGAAAGTAAATAATAAAAGACCAAATTACAATTTTCAAGTTATATATCACAAAATATCTAACTGTAAGTTATAACTGAAGCAGTATCCCAAGTTATATCTAAAATCATACGTATATAATATCAAGTCCTGCTCAACCTATCACCTTCACCATCCAACCAGATGCCAAAAACCTTTTAAAGTTATAAAACTGGGAGGATGGATTTTAACGCCTCTATATATAGAGAGAATATTAATTATCGAATGGTACTGCCTACTGTAATTAGTTTGATGAATCAGAATGTACTAAAGATTGTTTTGCCTTAGGTCACACTTAGGATTATAAAAGCTGAGCTGTCACAGTAATTTAGGATAACTAACTTGACCATTTGTTAGTTTTTAAAATGAAACAGAAATCATGACAAGTTCTCCTGATACTCAAGGAATTGAGATACATCAAGCTTAATGTTCTCAAGCCGCGTACTCATCTGAACATTTTAGCCCGAACGAACCGAACGAACCGAGCGCGCACCCCCGAATTGATCAAGTGAGTATGTGTCTCCGAACATAATTTTGGCGAACCGAGCACGCCGAACGTTTTCGGAGAGTTGTCGGTAACTATGCATTGCTCAAAGAGATTTAATTGTTTCTTTTGATTCAGTGGGTACGGAGGCTCGTTTACGGCGAGCTTTTTCGTGGAAAATTTGTTGTTTGGTTTATTTGTGCGCGCTCGGTTCGTTCGGACTAAAATGCTCTAATGAATACGCACCTTCAGATGATCATGATCTTTGAGTCTTGTAGGCATAATTTTGTAAGAACCAGTTCTTGAATCTATCAATAGTTAAGAGCCAAGTCACATAAAGAGATGGCCATACAATAGAAGCATAACTCAATACAGAGACCATTAAAGCTAAATACAGACGTTTCGTTGTATAGATGGAAAAATCAGCACAGTTCCTTAAAGTGAAGCTTGAGATTTTGGCAGCCTTTATTGAACTATGATTATATTCAGGAAACCTTAATTGTTCATCAAACAATACCTTCTGGATTATGGGACACAAAATTAAAAACGTTATGGTCAAGACAGTACTCAGTATTAACTGTCTTCCAAAGTCCACGGAAAACATTGATACAATTTTATTGTTAATCTGCTTGAAATATGTCAGGAGACCAAGTTCTCTAATTCATTGTGTACTAAATACTGATCATTAGAATAACTGATAGCCTTATAAACTTTCAAGTCATCAACAAAAGGAATGAATTTCCCATATTGATAACATGGAAAGTCATGTTATCAATCTGTAATCATGGAAGTCATTGATGAACAAGTCAAAAAAATAAAGGAACACAATGAGACCGCTTAGGTTCAAACATATCTGAAAACTGTGGGCCCACCTTTACGATTTGCCTTAGACTTCTCTATCAAATGTCTGAGGGATCAGTGTAAATGGAGTCAACTTGACCCTTTACTTCAAAGGCATCCAAGATACAGCTCTCATAAGCGAGTAGGTTCTATTCACTGAAAAACCATGTCGGTTGAATGATATTCTCTTGAAAGAGAAGCTGAGAGAATGGAGCTATGAGAATTTTTGTGGAGAGGTATATTTCTGTATTTGCTTGATGTGCCTCCTGCCTGCAGTAATAACATTGAATTGTTATGAGTATGCTAACAATATCCAATACTAAGACATTAAATTAAAGTAATACATTACCATTCACATGTAAAAAAGAACAAGTGGAAAGCTTCGGGTTTTGAAGTCATAAAAATGGTGTGTTATTAGGGATTGGTCGAGAATACAAACCTTTCCTATCAGGGAAGCGTATCAACTTCAGGAGATCGGTGATGAACTTATTCTCGTGCCTGACGAAATTTTCGGCTGCCTTTTTGTCGAACGCGCCCTTTTCGTTTACAAGTGTTGCGGTCATTTTTACAAAGTGAGGTTAGGGTTAGGGTCGAAGAAACATCGCCATGCTGAATTTTTACGTATTGAGTGTTGCCGACTGCCAACCTTCCATTCAAAGTGCATTTAGACATAATTTACGTCGAAATTGAATTAAACCAACTATACTATGTCGCCGTACGTCATATTATAGACGATATTAAGAAGTTCCATCGGTTTCTTGCCTTTGAAACCATTTGATATTGGTAAAATCGGTCGTATCGAGTGATCGCAGTCGATAGTCGGATTACTCGATAGTTAACAAATTCGTTCACGTTCATTTGTTGAAATGACGGCTGTTTGCGATCGTTTAAAAGCAATTCATGTCGGTAATTAAAGCGGGAGAGCTTTCGCTGAAAGTAATCTCGTTTTCGAGTTGATTCGGAGATTTTCCATTTCGCGTGTATCGAATCGTCGGTACGCGACCCGATCGACTGTGGATACTGAACGCACTGTCATGGCGTTCGTTCTCGCTGCTGGCGCATTGTTGTCAATTTTAGTTTCATCTTACAATTTTCGTAGTTAATCCACTTGTGCCGGGAAAAACGTTGTTGGAAAACAAAGCTCGACTGTTGCGGGTGTGTTTGGTGTTGATTTGGGGCGTCGGGCTGCAAGGGAAGTGTGGGTATTGAACAGGGGTTTCGTAGTAAAATCATGACCTTGAAACGCCGTTGAGACATCCATTAGCGGCAGAGTTTGAATATATCCACAGATATATCCTTTAAGGTCCCTTCTAGGTAAGAGTATTATACAGTGTATATCTGTGGGAAGTATTATTAATAACGTTTGTTGTTTTAATTCTACCAGGTAAAACCGTCATATCTCGTGCGTTAAGCGATGGAGACGAAGGCAGGTAGGGAGACGTTGGAGAACATCGTCATAAGCGACGGCACCACCTCGCCGCAGTACATGATCCACAGGCTGCCGGAGAACGCGCAGTTGCTCAGCTCTGAGCTGCTCCAGCAGCACAACGGGCTCGTCGTCGACCTCGCCGGGACCGACTTCATACCCGTCAGCTACACATCGGAGGACCTACTCGCCCAGGACCTTACCGAGGAGGACAGGAACCTGGCGGCGGCGCTCGTCGCCGTCCAGTTCAGCCAGCAGCAGAAACAGCAGCAGCTGCAGGACACGACGCTACCCTCGTTGGTCGCTAACGCGAACCTCGGTAAGGCTTCGAAGCTTCGTTGAGGAAAGCTCGGAGAGTTAGTTGAGAGGAATGTAATAATAAGGGGGCGTGATATTGACGTTCTGGTTGAAATATGTGCAAATGTGACAGAAAAAAAGGAAAGAGGGATATGAAAACTTTGATACACTTGCCTCAGAAATATTTTTTATAAAAAATGAGGAAATCATCTCTGTCCATGTCTTTTCTTCATTTTTGAGCACACCCATTGTACGTGAGACTTATTTAACAGAGAAGATAACTTTCCTACTCTTTGACCACGTTATATATAGATTTTTTTCTAAAATACACAGATTAAATGGTGCAGTTTTCTATCTCCATCTTTGTGATCTGTTGTATAAATTATCTTATTAAAATTTATTAACAAATATACCTTATTAGGTAGTGGTATATTAAATCAAAAACTAAAATGTATCCCCATCTTTTGACGACTGCATCCATCACACCTCAAGAAATTTCAGAGTTTGAATTGAAATTGCAAAACACCATATATCCTATATAAGAATCCTGATAATAATTGTTTAATATTGTTATCCCCTTCAAAATGTAAGCAAAATGTGTCGCAACCTCAACAACGTTTCAGTTTTGGTGTTCGAAATACGTTGCTATTTATTGCTAATGTATAACAATTAATAATAAGAAGTTATTAATATATAGTTATTGTTAATACATATTAATAATAATCTTTCATAAAAACTAGCCACCAATCAGCGAACTCAAAGTTTAGCCATTTTGATTGAGACCGAATAACTTTCAGGTACAAAGATCCTGGAGGACTCCTCCCTGATCATAAGCGAGAAGTCCGGAACGAGTTATCTGCGTATCGTTAACTCCGATAACATATACGTCGAGCAGCAACCGATCCAATCGGCCAAGCTCGTCGAGACCATCAAATATACCACGCCGGCGGAATCTCTGGAGGACGAGGAGGTGCAGGTGCAGGAGGTTGTGCCGCAGATAACTTACAAAAAGGAGGAGGAGAAAATAGATTCGGACCATGAGTCCAACGGGATTGATTCCAGGTATAGAGATTTGTACACGACGAGGGTACCTAGATCTAGTGACAAACTACAAGTGTCTAACTTACCAGTTAGTGGTTTGAAAAGACGGGTTCTACTGATGATAATTACGCCTATCCCCTGATTTACATGGCAGATTGGTTCTGCACAAAATCTTGGATTTTGCCAAGTAAAATAGTGTAAAACGAACATAACCCCAAAATGTGCGTGATTCAGTCATTTATTTAAGTAAAACAAAAGTAAGGCATCTTAGAAACCTTAAAATTACACTTCGTTTATAAAACTATAACATGAATGTAATATAACATACAGCCCGTTCGATATCTGATGAGTTAGAATTCCAAGAACCTACTAAGCCAATATACCCCTTATCAGAACTACTGTAACAATATACCGCGACAGAGGCGTGCCTTAAAAATTTCGAGATTATTGTCAATGTCGAATGCACGCAAAAGCTAATATGGTAAGTGCTACGACCGCGCCGTCAATGACTTTCTAACGCTGCTCATACTCCGTCGATTGTCGGATACCGACAAAGGTAGCTACGCGTTTTCTTGGAATTTTACCTCATCACATTTTGAACAAGCAGTATTTAATTCATTTTACATTTGAAACAAAACAGAAAAACAAGAAAATCCTTAAAAATTAATTAGAAATTTAATCACTGAAATCACTTTCATGAACTATCAGTCCTTTCTTTCTGATAGGTATGATCAGTCGAGCTTTCTTGATGTGTAGCCCAGTCGAATTAGGATTTCACGTTGCAAAAATTTTTGACAACATTTTTCCTTCGGAATTGTTTGAGGGGGATCACTGGGAGTCTAAATTTAGATTGCCGGGGTACCAGACCCGTTGCGTCATCCGCCATCTTGAATTTAAGGGTGAACTTTTGTTTATTAAATAACTCGTTTATTTTCAATTTTACACGAAAAATAGCTATTACAAAAGTTGTTTGAAATTAAATTTCCTACAATTTTGGTTCCTATCATTCTCTTCCTAGGATCGATATTTTTCCATTTATACCCGAAAAGGAGGGGTGAATTTTTGTTTATTGAACAACTCGTTTATTTTCAATTTTACGCGTAAAATTGTAATAAACAAAGTTGTTTAAAATAAAATTTCGTACAATTTTGGTTCCTATCATTTTTTTCCTAGGATCGATATTTTTCGATGTAGTATACCCAAAAAAAGGAGGGGGTGAAATCTTATCATTGTCTTTTCACGTTTATTGTCAATTTCACGCGAAAAATTGTGATTAACAAAGTTGTTTAAAATAAAATTTCCCACTATTTTAGTCCTCATCAATTTTGCCGTAGGATCGATATTTTTCGATTTACACCTGAGAAGTGAGGGTAAAATCTTACCATCGTATTGTCACCTTTATTGTCAAATTTACGAGAAAATTTGTTATGACTAAAGTTGTTCGACATCAAATTTTACACCCCTCTTTTGCTTTACCGTCAACGTCTGTCCCATAAATATGAAGCTTACAAACAAATCGGCATCATAATTAATTGTAGCAAATTACACATTCAACACATTAAATTTTTAACGACAATCAACAAGACAACAAAAAAATATTAATACGAAAACATCAATAATAAATGCGATAATACAATACTTAGGATCACCCTCACCTCTTCTCAGGTATATATCGAATAATATCGATCCTACGAAAAAATTTATGGGTTCCAAAATTGTAGGAAATTTGATGTCAAACAACTTTTGTAATAGCTATTTTTCGTGTAAAATTGAAAATAAACGAGTTATTTAATAAACAAAAGTTCACCCTTAAATTCAAGATGGCGGATGACGCAACAGGTCTGGTACCCCGGCAATCTAAATTTAGACTCCCAGTGATCCCCCTCAAACAATTCCGAAGGAAAAATGCTGTCAAAAATTTTTGCAACGTTTGCCCCTTTTTGGAGCTAATTCGATTGGGCTATGATTCTCGCTGAATGGTTGACGAATTAGTATATCTTTTAGATATAGTAGATATATATAAATATAGTAGAATAAGTAGATAATATCTCGAATTGACAAGATTTTGTCATGAAATCAGTACTTAACAATTACATAGGTTTTTTTTGCTGAATGTTTATAGACCTCTTCATATTGGTTTTACGAAGGTCTCACTGAAATCGGAGAGCTCGATCAACATTTGTGTCATTGTAAGACTGGTTGCACAATTTTCTTCCCAAATCAAGTCCTACATTTATGATTCTTGCTGTGAACGCAACTGATTCAGATTGTTCTGCTTCAGAATCATTGTCTTCATTATGTGTGTTTGTTTCATGAATCATGTTAATTAAATCATCTTCATTCAATTCTTCATCAGTCATTATTTCTTCAATATCTGCCTGAGCTAAATCCTCAAAACCTTATCTTCCTATAATATGGGCCCACTCAGTGATCTGAGAATATTCATGCTCTATTGGTGATTTATCGTTTCCAGGCATTGATTCAGGCAAGGCAGGCAATGATCGTTGACTGTTTGATCTAAGCATATAACATGCTTAACACAAACTAAAATTGTAAATTTCTTTCAAGCATCTATCAGAGTAATAGATTCATCATTCTCCATTTGTTCTAAGATATACCTGAAAGTTTGCTTGATGCACAATGCTTTAAAATTCTAAATTATCCCCTGATCTAATTGAACAATTACTTTTACATTTTCTTGTTGTAAATCTGGTGGATGACTTAGTGCGTTATCAATTAATAAAAGAGTCTTAAATGGCAATCCCTTTTTGCTTAAATACTTTTTGACATATGGAACAAGTTATAGAGCCATTCATTGAAACCTGTGGCAGTGACCCATGCTTTTGTATTAGCTATCCAATAGATGGGAAGGTTTTTGATATTTGTTCCTTTGAATGATTGTGGTGATTTTGATTTGTCAATCACCAATGGTTTCATCACATAATCTCCAGAAGCATTAATAATCCAGACTCGTCAGCATTGTAAACCTAAGAAGTGTAGGAGGTAGCGGCAATGATTTCAGCAAGTTTTGCCAAATATTGTTGTGCCGCATCCGTATCAGCAAATGCACTTTCATCTTTCATTCTCAGAGTATGTAAAGAATATCTTTGAATCTCCTGAACCACCCATGGCTTGCGGAAAAAGATACCTTCTTTTCATCAGATCAAGTCGATGATGACTGATTCTGGGATAATTGATAAATCTTGCTACTTTTCTACACTTTTTCCAATGGAGTCTTCATTTTTTTTTCTTATTGTCCTTATTAATTTATGGAGTAAATTTAATAACAACTGTTACTCTTTCTCTGTTATGTAGATAGTCTAGTATTTTAATTTTAGTTTCTGAAGAAATAAATTTTGATTTGATCAAACTAAAAGATGCGAGAAAAACTGTATATGTTGAAAACTTACCAGTTCAAAAGATAAATGTACAATAGTATAAGCTTTGCTGCTAAAATGTTTCTGCACTATATGCTTGCATGAACCAGATACTAGCTTTATTTTGTGAAATGCGTATGTACATATTATGGGAATTTCCCTGAATGTTTCCTGTTGTTTTCATCAGTGTTACCGAAGGAATAAAATTCATAAATGTCATCAAATCTTTGTATAACCGTAAATCTGGGGGTATACGTGTACACTTATTTTAAGTCAAATCTACTGTATTTGTTTTTAATGTGTTTAAGGAGTGAACAGCGTACTTCGAAGAAGAGCCTGCCTCACAAGAAAAGGATCTCGAGGAAGCTCAGCAAGAAGAACGTTGCCAGCTCTGCGAAAAAGATCGTCTGTAACTTATGCGAGCAGTCGTTCACTTCGAACGACGAGTTCGCTCAACACGAACTCCTTTGTACGACTACTATCACACCTGTCAATTCGGCTAACACGTTCTCCTGCCAACTGTGCAATCAGCCTTTTCACGAACAACTGAAGTAAGTTAGTGCGAACGTAACCGGGCGAGAGTTTTCCATGTGTCCATTTTAGTATCCGTTAATTTTTTCCACAGCGTTTTAAATATAGTTTCCGGTTTTAAGGTTCTTTGAGCACCTGAAAAAGCACTATGAGCCCGGCGGGGGTCTCATAGAGGTACCGGCCTCGGCTCCGGAGGTGAAAGATGTGAAGCCCGAAAAGCAGGTGGAGACGCACGCCGAGAATGAGAAGCATGAGAGTCTCCTTTCGAGTCTCTTGAACCTGACCTGTATTGAGTGCAATAAGACGTTTCGAAGGCAGAAAACCTTCGAGGCTCACATGAGGGATATACACACAAGCAAATCTGAGCCTTTGGACGAGTTTAGCGATCCCGAGGACCTAATGGAGGGTAAGTAGTGATTATAACGAACTATTTTATTTGAGATGACGTCCTGTTTCAATGTTTAATTTTCCTTTAGGAATTAATGTAGTCGTGGACGCTAATGAGACGGCAGATGATGACGATGATCCAAAAGCTTGGTACAGGGAGGAGGATTTGCAGCAGACGGAGGAGGACTTGAAGGAATTAGAGGCGGATAATTCTCACGTTTGTCACTTGTGCAAACAACCATTTCCTCTCAGGGCTATATTGTTACAGCATCTCGTCACGTGCCGCGTTGTGACTGGAAATACGGGTAAACATTAAAATTATTTAGCTGGGTACATTCACTCGAGGTTTTACTTACACTTTTTAAGTTACTCTGCTGAGCGGCTAAGCGAAGTACTTCAGCTGAAATGTTCCATTGAAACCTTGACAGACTTCTCGACTATCGTTTCATGTATAACCTTGTT
The DNA here is from genome assembly GCA_946251905.1 of Cryptocephalus moraei. Classification (NCBI taxonomy): domain Eukaryota; kingdom Metazoa; phylum Arthropoda; class Insecta; order Coleoptera; family Chrysomelidae; genus Cryptocephalus; species Cryptocephalus moraei. The sequence continues at coordinate 11,332,231 of OX276462.1, forward strand.
TTTTTTCCTCAAGAATCTGCTCCTTTGTCTGTGGTAAAGAAGATCAATAAGAAGAAGCAGAAGAAGCCGTCTCACGATTGCACGGAATGTGACCGTACGTTCGTCCACCGGAACTCCTTGGTCTACCACATGCGTAGCCACACTGGGATCCGTCCGCATCAGTGTGAGCAGTGCGGGAAGAGTTTCTTCGCGTCTAGCGCCCTGAAGGTACCTATCAATAAATAAATTCCCTCGTTATGGTTCGATCGATGATGCATTAATTATTGTGAAGGTCCACCTGCGTTTGCATTCCGGCGACAAGCCGTACAGCTGCGAGCACTGCGGCAGGCGTTTCAGACAGTGGGGAGATCTGAAGTACCATATTACCTCGTTGCATACTGCGGAGAAGAGTTTCCAGTGCGAGTACTGCGGGAAGGAGTTCGCCAGGAAGTACTCGCTGGTCGTACACAGGAGGATTCATACAGGTAATTTTCCAGAAGGGTTCCAGAAACTCTAGAATTTGAGAGATGTTGACATTCTTTCAAAGTCTTCGTAAGGAGGTATTTAGGAAAATTTCATTAGTGTTTAATAGACCTATCCAAAGTTTCTTTGAGTGAGGTAACTTATCAAGGCTTTATAGGTTAAATGTATTTCTGTAAACCTCTCAGGTTTTAATTTAGGTCTTCTAATAAAAGTATTATTTATAGGCCAATTGCTTTAACCTCTTGTATATCGAAGACATTACATGACGTAGTTAAAAACAGTGTAGAAGTGGCATGGGGTGTGCAAAAACATTAACTTTTTCATAATATATATGTAAAGGGTGGAAAATAACTAAATAAGTGGTAGTATTTATAGATATTAAATCAGCGTATGACCATATAGACATCGATATAATCTACATAATACTGTTAGAATTGAAGATACTGACAGAGATATCCCATTTTCTATACAGTTTTCTTAGTGACAGAAAACTAATTATAATCGAGAAAGACTACCTACATCTTTTTACGTTACAGAAACATTAATAGAAATACTTTTAAAAAATTGAACATAGTCAAACGCAAAGGAAATAAAGTTTAGGTAAAACATGTAAATTTAGGATTATTTATAACTTCACTAGTGTCGTCTCACATGATTGACTACTTATTTTAACCGAGAAGAGATCTGTTACATGTTACTGTCATCACTTGCATTCAAGCACTTTTTCTTACAACACGTTCCTCCTAATTTTTAAGATTACTTAGAATTCATACTTGATGATTTGACTAATAGTCTGCCACTGCATTATAGACCCTTGCCATGTGAATTTTTAATCGGAGCTTCCTTACTGTTCAATCCCTATACTGTGGTAGTACTCAGGTCTAAAATTATTTAACAAGACAATTACAACTACAGGTAATCGAATTATGATGAGACATAACATGAGCTCCTACCATCTATTTAAAATCAATAGGAGGAATGACTCCTATTGTGGATGTGATCAAATAGGAACCACCGCACATGTCACTCGAATGTCCTAAATACTTGTACTAACACACTATACGAAAAATTATCAAAATTTCCCTCACACCGATTTCTCTTATCACTCTTTTAAGAGACATAAATACTATTAACATAATTGGAATCTTTGTTATAAATAATAATATAGGGATATAAGCATAAAGTCATTAAACAAACTAATGCTTCCAAGAATCGAATATAGATCAAATTGATTTAGTATGATAAATTACACAATGAAGTAACTGTATGACTTGTTGACACTGGGTAAACGACTGAGAAGTCCAGCCTGATAACATAGTAGTAGTAGTAGGTTAGGTTTGCTGACGTTTTCTTGTCGCATTTCCAGGAGAGAGAAACTACAAGTGTGACTTCTGCGGTAAGACGTTCCGCGCCTCGTCCTACCTGCAGAACCACAGGAAGATCCACACGGGCGAGAAGCCGCACGCCTGCGAGATATGCGGCAAGCCGTTCCGCGTGAGGTCGGACATGAAACGTCACCAGAAGACGCACACGAAGACACCCGCCGCCGTCAAGCAATCTCGGGCGGTCACCAAAGTGGACAAGATCGAGGTGGTGAAGGAGGAGGAGGAGCTCAGCTGCGAGCTGCACATAGAGGACGAGGAGGCGGCCGGGCAGCTGCTGACGGAGTACACGGCGGACCCGCTAGAGGAGGATCGGACCACCGTCAGGGTGCCCGCCGGGAGCAGGAACCTGTGAGTTGTCCTAGTATTTGTTACGGCACTATTAAAGTAACTGAATGCCAAACGGGACTTTTTGAAAGTAGCTACAGTCTGGTAATTGCTGTGTATGAGAAGGATTTACTCCTAGTACCTTTGCTCAGTTAACAATTATTTCACAACGCCTTCGTCCCTTTTCTACTAGCAACTACTTGTAGCCCAGTTACTAAATGTAAAAATGCACTATAACCTCCGAAGTCTTTAAATCTGCATCGAATGAAATAACTGAATGCCACAAGACTTTTTAAAAGTAGCTGCAATCTGGTAATTACTACATATTGTGTAAAAGAAGAATTTACTGCTAGTTCTTTTGATCAGTTGACAAATACTTCACAACGCTTTCATCCCTTTTTCCACTAGTAACTACTTAAAGCTCAGTTACTGAAGGTAAAAATAACACTATTACCTATGAAATCTTTAAAACTGCATCAACTGAAGTAACTGAATGCCACGAGGCTTTTTAAAAGTAGCTGCAATCTGATAATTACTACATATTGTGTATGAGAAGAACTTACTACTAGTACCTTTGATCAGTTTACAATTATTTCATAACACTTTCATGACCCTTTTTCCACTAGTAACTGGTTATAGCCCAATTACTGAATGTTAAATAACCCTATTACCCATGAAATCTTTAAACTTGCATCAACTGAAATAACTGAATGCCACTAGACTTTTTAAAAATAGCTGCAATCTTGTCATGACTACGTATTTACTAAGAAATATTTGCGAAGAATTTACCTTTGATCATTGGTAATTATTTCTTTTTCACTAGTAATACTTACAGCCCAGTTACTGAATGTAAAAATAACACTATTACCTACGAAATCTTTAAAACTGCATCAACAGAAATAACAGAATGCCACGAGACTTTATAAAAGTACCTAACTGCAATCTGGTAATCACTACATATTGTGTATGAGAAGAATTTACTGCTAGTACCTTTGATCAGTTGGCAATTATTCCATAACGCTTTCGACCCTTTTTCCACTAATAACTACTTATAGCGCAGTTACTGCATGTGAAAATAAAATATTACCTCAGAAATCTTTAAAACTTAGATTTTTCTGAAATTTTGGAATTAAGTTACACTTACCTCTACTTCGAAAATTATGTACGTGAGACGTACGTTTTTTGTTTTTAGGGGGTGGAAACTACCCATTGTATTAAAAATAGAAAAACAGTAGATTGGAACTTTTTATAGGATTTAATCGTGTTTAAATAAAATATGTTAAATATTTATTGTTTTATATTGGGGAACTTGATTTGTGGTACTTTAAAGTGTTACTACCCTCGAAAACTACCCCCTATAATGAAATTAATAAAAAAATATTTGTCAACAGTTTAAAACTTTCTTACAGTGGCCTTTATATAGAAGATATATCTCCTCATAGTGTTTATGATTAGGATTTATGATTATTTTACAACTACTGTCGAAGCTTCAAGTCAATCATTGGTTTAAAAGATTTCGGAAAGCGTAAAACCTTCAGTAACTAGACTATAATATTACTCACGCTACTACACATAAGTGCAGCCATAAAATTAGAATTTTCGTCATAATTAACTAAAATGTACAATTATTTCTTAACTGTATTTTGTTTCCTGTTTCAGTTATATTAATGGGCACGAGCTGTTCCTGGTGACATATCCGAACGAGATAAGGGCAGGAGACCCTCAGACCTCTGTAGCGTCGACCTGGGTCCATGCGACAACATCCTAAGTTAAACTTGTACTTTTCATTTAAGTTTTATTCATAGGTAAGTAATGATTTCTTTTTATAATTATATCGTTAGAGTTTAGGAATATTCAATATGTAATTGATAAGTTTCTCTTTTATTATTATTATTATCATCATAGTGACCATTCAGTTGAATTTATGTTGCTTCTGCAGGAATTTGTATAATCGGAATAAAAGTGTTTTAATAAAAATACAATATTCATGTTTTTAGAATGTAATATTTTATTATAATTTCTTTTTCGTAATTCTCGTGAGTTCTCTCTGTTCTTATTCCCTTATTGACTGTCTTTTCTCTTGACGGAGCACAGATAATCTATCAAATTTAAAAAAAAAAGGAAATATTGGAAACATTGGGTAATTTTTTTACGCCACGTGGTTTAATAGGAAACAGTACTAGACATTTTGTATTTCTAAAAGGATACAAAAATGTAAGATACCTGGGGTATACATGATCTGAACTAGAGGAAGACGGCATATTGCTATTAGTAGGTAGTTAAGTTAAAAATAAAGTGGGAACAAGTATTCCAGACAAGTTTGGAACTGTCTCGTGTTCATGTTTATGTTTTTCATATTCTATACAGGTTACAATCCAGCGGCATATGGAAGGATTTTATCGTAAAACCCCTCTCAAATATTAAACACAGGTTTGGAGTCACTGGAGGTACTGGGTGATCAAGAATGACTGTTTGAGTTGGCAATCCTACCTGGAGGATTTTTTTGCCTAAGGGTTTGCAACGCTACAATCAGATATGTTTATTTGACAAAAATTTGACATAACAATCAGTGATAAGATTGTAGGTTATGTGAATAACAATTAACGCTTAAAAAATGAAACTCGAAATACAGAACAATGATTTAATTAAACAGCTAAAGGTAATGCTCAAAATGCCCCCCATTTTGGTCCAGACGTAAATTAACTCTTCTTTTTAGGCTTTCGAAGATATTTACCAGCTTATTGGGGGTAATGTTTGCCACTTCTTGAACTATTGCCTCTCGCAGCTCTTCTTCAGTATGCAATATGTTCCTAAAGACATTGTCCTTCAAGAGCCCAAATAACGAAAAATCTAATGAAGTGAGATCTGGTGACCTGCTTGGCCAAATGCCCTGACTAATTAATCTGTCGTCAAAATTCTCTCTTAAATATCCCATAGTAGCATAAGTCGTATATGCCCTTGCAGAGTCTTGTTGCAAATATCCAATTTGACGCTCTTCGTCTGTTAATTGGTTTATAAAAGGCCTCAAAAGGTGTTGGATATATCTCTACGAATTAACAGTAAAATTAAAAAATATCGGCCCATACACCCGCGTCCTTCAGACTGCCAACCAAACACCAACTTCATCCGGGTGCAAATGTGTCCTCTGATAGTATAAGGATTTTAGCCTGACCAAATTCTGTAATTTTGTTTATTCACATAGCCGTTGAGATGAAACCAGGCTTCGTCGGAAAAGAAGGTATTGTCAAGGATATCATTATTATTTAATATGTCATTGAACCAATTACAAAATAAAACTCTCTGCGGGTAATCAGGAGGGGTTAATGACTGGACGATGGAAATTTTGTAAGGGTGGCACTTTAATTTCTTTTTAAGCACAGTGGAGCAACTTCCATATGATAAACCCGTAAAACCGTGAATTAGAACAACATGGAAAAGTGGAAGTCTTATGGGTAAGAATGAAAATTGGTTGAATAGGAGGCATAAGGACCAAACCTGTTTGAAGGGAGAGCTTTCTTAAGGATTTGGGAGGACTTCTTTGCGTTCGAGTTCTGATATCCTCGACAACTTCCTCGTTTAGAGTAGAAGGTCTACCAGTTGATTTTTGTATGCTTACACTCCCTTTGTTTAAATAACGTTCAACTACTCGCACGCAATGTTGAAGAAAGACAGCGAAAGTGACCAAAGGCTCTGGAAACAACTCCTGAAATTGCTGGTATGTCGCTTCGAGAGAGTACTGCCAACCAGTAATTGGGTTATAAACCCCGCTTCGAAAGTACGCCATTCAAATGAAAATTTCGTGTTGAAACGTGAAAACCATTTTAAATAAATAAATTTGAAGAGAATACCAGAAATTTGAATTTGAAATAGCAAATTCAAATTACCAGTTGTACCATTTAAAAATGAAATTCAGCATTGCCAACTCAAACAGTCATTCTTGATCACGTTGTATTTATTGTACTCTTAATTCGTCGACGTTTCATTCTTGGATTGTGTACATCATCAAGACAATTACTTCCTTTTTGGAGTCCCCTATATTGGAAACCTGAAATAGACACAGGAAGTCGTGTACCTCGTAACCATGAGATACCGTTTGATGTATTAAAACAAGGGCTGTCTCGTTTGGGTATTGTAACAACTATAGTGAACTTGTATATTCGTGTTGGATTGACCATACACTCGTTAGTACTCTTGTTAAAAATGTTAAATTAATAGTATGTTAGTTACTGTTAATGTTAACTATGGTTTCGTCTACTTCCGAGAATTAGCCTGCAGTGCCATATGGTTGTCATCTCCCAAGGAGAAAAGTAGCTACTTCCCTTCCCCTCGTTATGAAACGAAATTAAGAATTGCACTGAAAACTCGTTTCGATCCACGATCCACCTCTAACTTCTTATATTATAGAGAAACCCGAATTAATTGTTGATGATAATTATACTTTTAATTATTGAATGAAAGAGAGCTTAACACAAAAAATATATTTGAAACTTGCGCTTCCTCATACATACAATATCTAAAATGACACAATGCGACATTATTATTATTATAATTATTATCATCAAATAAAAATTTGCTCCTCATCGGAAGTCGAAGTGTAGGTCAAGCTGTCGGTGTCGTGCCCCGCGCCCTCCTTGACGGGAGTCACGGGATACCTCACCGGCCCCCTCCACTTCCTGCTGAGCCCCAGGCTGCGGGGTACCGGTACCTGGTGGGACTGATCTTCCCGCCTCCTCAGGTACCTCCTGTCCAACGAGTAGAACTGGGAGAGATCGACGTTATCCTTCGGGATCATTCCGACTATCACCGCCTTGTCCCTGTCGAGGTGCCCGCACGACTTGGACATCGTCCTGTCCAGCTTCGGCTCGACCTCGTATCGGATATGTTTGTGATATGCGTACTTCTGCAAGTTGGACGAGTCCTGGCAGTCCTCGGTGACGTGCTTCTCCGTGACCGGACTGCTCGGCTTCTTCCCCGGGGATAGCCTCGCGAGTACGAAATCGACCCGATCGCCTCGGCTGCCCTTCAGCAGTCCCAGGGCGGTCTCGTATCGCAGCCCCAGCAGGGAGACGCCGTCGACGGCGACCACCTGATCGCCCCTCCGGATGCTCCCGGAGAGGGAGGCCGGCCCCCTCGGGACCACCGATTGTACGTAGACGTTGCCGTCGGATCCCTCCGTTATCTGCAGGCCCAGGCTGCCCTTTTGGTCCCTACGGATCGATACGTTGCACAGGATCCTCTCCTCGGCGAAGGAGAGGTTGTTCAGTTTCTCCATCAGAGACTCGCTCAACGTCTCCTGGAAGTCGGGGAGGAAGAGGTGGGAGGTCGGCCTGATCGTCGAATCTGGAAGGGAGAGTAATTTCGGAAATTAGAGGTCTTTCGGGATCTGCAGTGGTCGAAATTAGACGCTATTTTGGAATAAGATACTTCAACTCTGCAATCATTCCATAGTTGATAAGGCTATGCAAAAATGTAAAATATATTGTTATTAGTGTTTATGTCTGCATAATTTTAGCAAGTTTATGAAAAACAAATGTAAGGAATTTCGTTTCGCTAATGAGATATTGAATGTCAATTTAACTTATTGTAGTAAAAAGTGACACCTGTTACAATTTTGAGCTTTAATTTAAGTACTATCAAAAGAAACTGTAATTGCCAAAAGTTGTGCAAACCGCTATATCATAAATTAAAGAGCGCTTATTACTAGGAGAACCGATCGCGTGATTACTTCTTTCATCTGTTTTAATCAAAGTACAATTTTTATCGATACCTATTAATAGAGAAATAGGAGTCTGCCGGGTTGGCTATAAAAATATGTCTGCCTACAATTACTTTTGATTACAGTTGAATCTATTGGTTTTTTACACAATTTCGTTCATGCTATGTTCCCCTATATTTAGATAGACAACTGGTCAAAAATTGTATACAGACCTATTCTATATAGTAGCAGTATGGTATGGTATAAGAGCGAAAGAAAAGCTATAATATATTTCTCGTTGGCTAAACAGAGAAAGAACTTTTGCGACGTTGCTACCTCGCGAAACATCACAGTCATCCGCTCCGCACACTCGGCCGGCCGGCAATTATGATATGAGAGCAGTGAGAGCTACTAAAATCCGAGACGACCCGACACCGAAAACGTAGAGCGATACGCGTTAGGTGCCTGGACTTGGACTGCGGCCGGCAACGTTGCAAAACTTCCTTCTCTGTCATACTAACGAACTACTATTAGTTTCTCTTTTGCTCTTGTTGATTTCGGGACAGGCGTTTCAATAGAAAAGCTCCGTATATCTATTAATAATGGTCTACAAAAATTGTATTTTGATTTAAAAAACAGATGGAGGTCGTAATCGCGTGGATCTTATTAAACTGCATTTAATGTAAGCCTTATGTTACCTATAATATTGTATGATGTTACGTTAATGTTCATTGTACTTTCGACGTTATCCCAGTTACTTTCAATAGAATCAGTATAAGCAATTACCGCTTCAACATTAGACCCAATTAGTGGAATTAGTGTATACCATCTGAACAGAAGAGGGCCTAGAATGGTTCCTTGAGGGTGACCTATCGATACTCTCCGACAATCGCTACTTATCGTATTGGTTGTAATTGTCTCATTTAAGCAACTTAAGTAATTTAAAAAAGCACTACAAGATCAACCATATGGGATTAAAATAAATGGAGAACTACTAAATGTGCTAAGATTTGCGGATGATACAGTAAGTTTATCAGACGGCGTCGAAGGTTTTCAGATCATGCTGGACCGTATCCACGAGGCGGGAGAAGAAATGGGCATTAAAATTAACGTCAATGAAACCAAATTTTTTATCTGAAAAGATTAAAATTCATTAAATTTACAGTAACATAATTTAAATTTCTGATGAAATTTGAAAGAGTATACCAATTCTTGTATTTGGGGACCATCATAGCGGACCAACTGGATCCAGACATAGAAATTAAACGCAGAATATCAATGACGAAAACAACTTTTACAAAAATGAGAACATTTCTATATAATGACTACCTTAACTTAGAATTAAGGCAAAGAGTGGTTGTTATGTTTGGTCGGTTCTGTTGTATGGAGTGTGGAGGCATGGACCCTGATATTGTCAACGATGAATCGCATAGAAGCATTAGAAATGTGAATACATAGACGAACGCTTAGAACAACTTAAAAGGCCTAACCAATGAAGAAATGCTAAGGAGGATCAATAAGGATAGGGAATTACTAAGAACTGTTAAACATAGGAAAATGTCTCATCTGGGCCATGTATTGAGAAGAAGTCGTTATAGGATCTTGAAACTGATTGTGAGTGGAAAAATTGAAGGTCGAAGAGATACAGGAAGAACGGAAGTTTCTTGGCTTAAAAGTCTTAGATATTGGACCAGTATACGAAATGCAGGACAACTCTTACACATGGCAGAAGACCATGAAGCCTTCGCTATAGTGATCGCCAACGTCGGATGATACCGACAAGGCACATGAAGAAGGAGATATTGGTATAGTAACATAATTTTAAGTTTACTATGAATTCGATTTAATTTTGATCTGAAAGTAGTAAGTACAATAAGGTAAATTTAAGAAATTTTGCGGCGAAAGCAAAAGAAAATGGATCAAAATTCTGTTACTAGACTGATGTAAAATTATTTCTCATCTCTTCATTAAACCCCATTTTGTTTTAATACGATAATCCATTAGCTCGAGCATCATATTTTTCCCAAACGCTTTTAGCGACTGTAAAGGTTTAGGAAGAACGCATCGAATCATCTTTGATGATACATACCAGAAGGTACCAAACCAGAATATGATTTTCCATCACTCACCTAGCACGTATGCGCGTTCCCGGCTAGTCTGCGACTTGGAGACCGACTCGGAGCTGCAGCGCAGCGAGACCGTCCCCAACGAGCCCCCGTCCTCGTGCTCCTCCTGCTCGAACTCGCCGCCCCTCTCCCTCGACCTGGAGGCGTTCGGCGGCGCGAACGCCCTCGTCCCCATCTTCACGCCGCGCCTCTTCTCCGGCGGCAGCCCCGAGAGGCTCAACCCCAGGTTCGCCCTGTTCTGGAGGTCCTCGTTGACGCCGTCGTCGAGGAGGTGGCGCTCCTTCGACCCCTCCGCCGGGTCGACGTCGTCGGGAGCGTTGCGCTCGGCGAGGGCGTTCAGCTTGTAGAGGGAGTTCGTCTCGTTCTTCATGTCCTTGAGGGGGACGCCGAACTGTTGCGAGAGGATCTGGAGGGAGGTGTACTCCGTGCGCAGGCGCAGGAAGAACTGGTGATGGAGCGAGGCCAGGCGGAACGCGAAGTAGCTCCTGGAAGAATGGGAGAGTGTTCTCGGTATTACTTTGACGTTAGTCCAGCACACTCACATTTTGGAGGGTTTCTACTCTTAATAATGGCCCTCCAATAAACTTCAAAACAGCGATATTGTCGCGGTGCAGCCCCAATTAGCGAAACTAGGTCACCGTCTAAGCTAATTCAGCACTGGGGTAACCTAGACCGAAGGACGATACGTGACTCGTGGATAGGCGGCGGGCACGTTTGTCAACAAACGAGAAGTATTTATACAGATCAATTAAATCGATCAGGGATCAGTCTCCAGCAGCCCGCCACGCTGCCCGTCCGAGAGTCTGCACATGTCGCTAGTTGGGAAAGCCACGTACCTGCCACCCACCCACAAGTACAAGTAAGCAACCACCTCTCTTTAACCTTTTCTCATTTTATATATTTGCTCGTTCACCTCACCACTTTGTTTCCGATGTTCTCTCCCCTGTTATCTTAGTGCCTAAATAAAACATTGTCCATGTCGCCATGTCTTTTACCGTCCCTACCTGACTTCACCCCCAACCAGAGCACTCCCTTTAAGCCCTAGGCCCTCAGGCGTGTGACAATATACAGTGGTCAAATCAATGTATTTTAGACGATTATGTTATGTTTCCATGTCCTGCAAAAATTAGCCATGAATATGTTATGTTGTTGATAAATTTGAACTCGTTGTTTTAATTGGGGATATATCAAGAACGTTCCTGTCGATATAGCTCCTGGAAGGTTTAACTTTATTTATGTATTTACAGCAACGACATCCCCATTCGGATCAATTGCATTCGGGGAATTTTCCGGCTACCAATATGACCAAGTTAACACATCACCAAAAGAGTAGGTAATCAGGAGACGAAAAGGCATATTTACGTGTTCAAAATGAACAACCATCTACTATGGACAAGGAAGTAAGGAAACTCTGTAGTCCAGTCATCAACGGTAAAATACTGTATTACCTACAGTGCAATTTTGGGAAATCAACACAGATTTTTATAAAAAATTGGGTTCAAGCTCTAACTTACCCTCTACTTCAAAATCTACACTGTGCTGGACCGGGCTTTAAGGACTACTCCTTATTGCAAAAAATAAAAAAATCGTAGATCCAATTGGAGAAAGTAATGTTTGAATGAATTATTTGTAGATCTCTTGACATTTTTAAACAAGATTTATCATTAATCATACAGATTAAACCCCTGTAAATCATCCCGTGAGGGTATCCATTTTCGAAACTAGTTTTAAAGATATTTATTACAACTTGAAATGATTTCTCTTTAAAGGACTGATATTTAAAGATTATTGTTCTAGATTCTTTCTTTTAGCAACTTGGATATTGTTCTTGTGTTGTATAATCTCTTCTGTACGAAGCGTGAACAAATAAAGTTCTGGAAAAATCTGGCTTTCAAAATAAATTATCACCCCGTTCCATTGAACAATTTTTCAATGACTACTCTTTACAGTGAAGGCGTTTACCAAGTTTTCCAGTAGTTTTCATAGAACAAATTGAACACACATTTGCAGCAGAATCATCGTTACTGGTTCTTGTACTCTGCTGGTTCGTTGTATTCTTAAAGTATTTATCACACTATTTATAGATGAATGATAAAAACAAAATAATGATATTATGTTAATGATCTTTTACAAATATATATAAAACAAAAAGATAGTATTGGCTGATAGTCTGATAGGGGCTGCAGCCTGGGGGCGGAGAAAAAAACTCTTTTCTAGTAAAACGTTTCCATTATAATTGTAGTCTTCTTCAGTTACTGTACCCATTTCTTCATTTTGTATCCATCCCTAGGGTAAAAGCCCGCTTCGGCACAGGGTAGATTTTGAAGAAGGTTATAAATAGTACCTAAATTTTCAGGAAAATCGATGTTGATTCCCAAAATTACAGACGAAAATGGCCCAAGACTGGCCTACTGGGTTCTAACGTATCAGCCACAGATGCCCATTTACTACAAGTTTATAATACTCCTATTTTTCAGCTTACTTCTTGTGATCCATCTTGAGCTTGTACTTCTTCGGCTTCTTGTGCCGAAAGTTCGCGTGCGGCAATATGCAGAGGTAGTACTTGCTGTAGCAGAGTGTCTGTATCGATCTCCATTCGAACGTTTCGTACAGCTGTGGGCCGAAGTGGCTCGTCGCCTGGCCACGCTCGTATAAATTGATCCCTTGCGCGCTTATGTACAGCCAGACTTCTTTATTTTTATTGTCCTTGCAAATCTGACGAGAATAAACGATCAGTACGGTAAATAAGGGCGTCCTCTTGACAAACTTACCCACGTTGCGGTATAAAAGTGACCCCCGTAGTGCGGTAAACCCTGTGCGAACGCTATGAAGTCCTCCTCGGCCTTTCCCGGATCTAATCCACTCTTGGAGATGTGGGCCTTGACGAGTTCCCGCCTGAGACGTTCGGGATCTTCGATCACCGACGCCATCGTTTCAGGGATGTAGTGCTCCAGGAGGAAGTAGTTTCTCGTGCCGTGTTCCTGAAGGAATGAGGAAGGTAAATTATTGGATTAAATTTAATCATAAACCTAACTTACTTCCTTAATACCATAAATAAAACCAAAAATAACGTTACTACACTGTAGTACGTAGTACTACAAACGAAAACTCACATGTTCCCAATTCTTCTTCTTACCTGTTCTTCGAAGTCGCCGAACTCCGCCTGCAGCGCCAAGCCGTTGAGCTCGATGATCTGCCTGAAGGAGCAGGGCAGCTGGTGCTCGAGTATCGACCTCCTGAGCTGGAGGTAGAGCAGGTGCCTCGTCCGGACGCTCCTGATCCCCCTGAGGCTCGGCATGAAGAGCCTCACGCGGACGAAGAGCGTCGGGTGCGCGCTGCGGCCGTAGGTGTTGGGGACGTTGCCGTGGCCGTTGGACTGGAATGCCTTGCAGATCCTCGTGTCGGACGGGAGGAAGACGAAGTCGCCGGCGACGAGGGCGGCGAGGCCGAGCATGAAGTTCTCCTCGACGTGCTCCTTCTGGATGATCAGCTGGAGATGGTATAATGGGTAAAAGGGGACATACAGTTCAGCCGGTTTTGTCAGTAGTAGGGACAAATTGGTTACAAACTGCTCAGGGTAGAACGACATTGAAGGCAATAGAAGAGGCTTACATTCAGGAGTCGATGGATACGGACTAAAGAACAAAATGAGTGAGCACCTCAGATGCTTTGGTTGTGGGTCACGCAAATGTGTCTGCGCTTTCCTCTTAAATCAATCCTGCTATCTGTCTGATACTTATGAAGACCAAAAACCAAGTAAAAACTCCAAAATCAAGAAGCTGCGTGCCTACTTATAATCATGGATAAAGAACGCAAACTGTTAACGTTATGAGATAATCTGATATTACAATCTTTTTGATGTTAGACTATTAAAAATCTACATGACACTGAAGATACTTGATTCTTAAAATGAACTGTATAATCACTGTAGCCTTGAACGCTTTGAACCTTTCCAAGTTCAAAGATGAAATTGAAGTATTTTAAAATCATTGTAGATTTTAGATTATCTAGATTCTAGAATTGAAAGACCTTAAAAGCGTTTAAGACCGTAGAGGACGCCTAAATTATAGAATTGAGATTCTAATCTGGCAAGATACCAAACTTTCCAGATTCATAGATAATCTGACTATACTCATCCGTCTGTGTAGCTTCCAAGGTACTTTTGGAATTCTACAAGATACAAAAATATGTCTAGTACATATGGATATCACTGAATTAATTAATCTCTCTAAAGCCTTTAAAGCCTTACTGTTAAGCAAGTTGGAACTGATTGGAATTAGAGGAATAGGTCTGACTTTAATTGAAAATTATCTATCAAATAGAATCCAGAGAGTAAAAGTTGATGAAACTTGCAGTGATAACGTGGTACTAAATTATGGTGTCCTTCACGGTACAGTCCTTGGACCTCTATTTTTCATCATATACATCAATGACTGGTAAATCTAGATGAAAATACCTTTTCCTTCGCTAACGATACAGTTACTTTTAGCCTAAGTGACACATGGGAAACTACTGTAAATATATTGAATTTAAGATTGGATATGCTTTACTTCTGGTTCAGTAAGTTTAAGTTATCTCTAAATGTAGAAAAGACTAAATTTATAGCTTTCGCAAATCAAACGCAACGTATTCCAGAAGATTTAACTATTAGAATATATGGCAATCAAATACAAAGAGTGGGTAGTACTTTAGGGTAAGTATTTAGGTATTATCTGTGATTCGGGATTAACCTGGGAGATACGTCACATCTTTTGAAGAAATTAAGATATCTGTCTTATGTATTTACCAGATTAATAGTAGTTTAAAGTACAAGTTGCAGAAGACGTCATATTCCAAGCCCGAGTCCGAGATTGAGACGAGGCCTTGGACTGTCTTCTGCAACGAGTACTACTTTACAACATTTTCTCTGTTCTGGCTTCCATTTATTTTTATTTATTCTTAAATAATAAAAAAATTTGTTATCTGGGGAATTTTTTTTATCGTGACATTTAAGTTGGTATTACTACTGTTTCCTAGACATCTGTTAATTTTCACACCATCTTCAAATTTAATTTAATGGATTTAAATAAAATGGAAATCATGCTTTTATTTTATGATACACCTTTCAAAATACAGAAACAAATAGCTTATAGTCAACACTTGCATACTTGCATCCCTATCCCGTCGACGCGGCGGCCATATTTATTCTTAATTTTGTTTTGACAGACATCAGAGAGCATTAGGGAATATCTTGTTACCAACCCAACAAAAAAAATTACCAAAAACAATGCTTTAATAAGCCTCATTGAATCACTGTTTTCGGTCATTTTAGTGCTAGAATAGCTGTCATTTTAGTGCCGGAACACAGAAAATATATTTTAGCTAAATCCCAGCTAAAATCTATAGATCATGGCTCATTCTAAAGTACAGCGACTTATGATATCACCTGGGGAGCTGCCAGTGAAACCCACATCTCCAAACTAATAAAGTTGCAATATAAAATAGTAAAGTAATATTCTTCTCTAATGAGGATGCTATAAACTTTAGACAATCATTCTTTTTGGACTCTATTTTACGTCAATATGTCTTTTTAAAAAGCATCTAAAACAAGACAAGTCCAATTGCCACTGCCTAGACTTAATAGGGAGATAAACAGGAAAAACTATGTTTATTTCTGTAAAATAATTCAACTCACTGCCACCTCATCTAAAATTACTAACGAAACAAAAATTATTAAAAGCAAGCTAAAACCATGGTTAATCCAAACTTTCAACACTCAGATGAATACATCAGTATTTCAGATCAATATATAATGTATCGGAAAGTCTCGCCACAAGCCACAAAATAAACACAAGTCGGGAGGAGTCCGTTTCTTAGGATTCCGGGAGGAATCCTAAGAAGAATATTTATCTTCAAGATAAAAGGAAGCTGCCGAACCGAGGCAGACCAGTAATAAACTGCAGAACGCGACGAATACTTGACCTGAGCGGCCATGCACGAATATAAATAAACAAGTGTGTGATATAAATTAGGTATTAAGTGTTAGTTATTAGAGAAAATAAACTAGTTAGACACTTCGAGTACTAGTGTAAGTTATTTCGAACCCGTAAAACGTTACAATAATTTAATACTACAATCCTGGCAAAATTAAAATGTCAAGAACCTCTATCCTAAATGATACCGAAGGTATGTACTTTTAATCTAATGGATTCTACAAATTTCTAAATAATCTGTGTATCTTTCAGAAAAATTGTTCCAGAGGGACAAAGATAGTGATTTTTGTATTTTGCAGTGCCAGATTTTGGTCTTTGGTTTAAAGGTAGAAATTTACATTTGTACTATATTTGTTTTTGTGTCAGTAGGGTCATCATCATCATCATCAATCAGCCCTCTGCATCCACTGCTGGATATAGGCCTCCCCCATTTCTGCCCACTGTCCTCTATTTTGAGCGCTCTGCATCCAATTTGTGGTTATTCTTTTGATATCGTCCGTCCATCGCGTGGGAGGTCTTCCCCTGTTTCTCTTGTCAGCCCTTGGTCTCCACTCGAGCAGCCTTTTTGTCCATCGTCCATCTGTCATGCGGGCCACATGTCCAGCCCAGTTCCACTTGAGCTTTGCCACCTGGTAGATAACATCCGTGACTCCTGTTCTCGCCCGTAGGTTCTCATTTCTGACGTGGTCACGAAGTGACACACCGAGCATCGATCTTTCCATCTTGCGTTGTGTTATTCTAAGCTTCTTAGCAGATGTGGCTGTCAAAGTTAAAGTTTCGGCGCCGTAGGTCATAACCGGCAGAATACATTGATTAAAAACCTTTCGCTTCAGACAAATTGGGAGATTACTCTTAAACACGTCCCCAAGTTTTCCATATGCAGCCCAAGAGAGCGTAATTCTTCTTTTTAATTCGCATGTTTGATTGTCTCTCGAGATGTCAGTAGGGTAGACTCTTATTATTCTCTATTATGTGTTGATTGATCACTAGCAGCGCTAATTAAAAATTAACGTGCCTACCCTTAGAGCGTTACGAAGTTACTAATTCATTCGCGGGGTCTTCCACTAATTAATCTTGGCATTGCTACTAATTGAATATACCTTAGTAATGCGGTTACATATTTCATGACGAGAGTATTTGTACTTTCGTAGCGTAGAGGCGGATCATTAACATCATTAAAACCGCAGGCGAACCTCCATTAGAACCGTATAAATTATTAAAAATTTTATAATAATAACGTCGAGCTCGAGGCGCGCGTTATCTTCCCTCTTTCATAAGGGGGAAGCACGAAAGCTCGAAGGGATAAAAAATGAGTAAATGACCTGAATGGGAACAATAATCCTTTGTACGCGAGTAAAGCTAACTTTTCCCCATTATGTGTTTTATCCTTATTGCGGAGCGAGCGAGTACAACGTTAGTCGAATACTGCATATGTCACGTAGTTTACGGATGTCGCGCTGGGATCCTCTTAATTGTCTCCAGTCTTTTTTTGGAGTCGGAGGAGGAGGGGATATTTAGAAAAGTTTTGCGAACAGTACTGGCGAACTTTACGGAATCTTCCGGAAGTTTAAAACGTCGTTAGGAGCTTCGCGACATGCGGGATTTGCCTAGGGTACATAAAAAGAAATCAAGTTTGTCTGGACTTACTTCACCTTAGATTCCATTTGAATCCATTTGAATATAAAAAAAAGCTGTCTCTATATACGTATTTTAGGTTTACGGATTGAAATTGGAATATAGTCGTTAGTTTATCTACTAAATTCTGTGGGAAAAGGGAATTGTGGACTCTATAGTCCAGTGTAGATAGAAAAAGAGCCGAAAAAAAAGGGCGGACGCCATCTCGGCACTTTATTACCCCTAGGTAGGAAGGTGTTGTAAAGCTTAATAAACCAGCTCGACACTGAGCACCCTACGCCGACAGGCCAACTCGACACCACGGCATAGCCATCTCGACACTTCATTGTCCCTCACTAGGTAGGACGATAATTGACCATCTCGACACCGAGTTGTATCTGAAGGCTACATTTCGATTTCAGGTGGGTCAGACAAGTTTCGTGAAGCTTTCTGATACGTGAACGTCATGTGATACGCTCGAAAGTACGTTGGACACGCAAGAGGGCAAGGATCAAACATGTAATGTAATGGGGCAATGATCAAACTTGTACTCACTAAGCCTAATAGGCATCATCAGAATTTGCTGTAGAATGTGTAGAAAAGCTATTGTGTATTGTATATTGTATCTAGAAAATTGTGTTAATCGGTTTAAGGCGTTCAAGGTCTTAGTGCCGACTTGGCTGTCGGTTAAGGCCACTAGTTGCGACTACCTGTTTTCTGTAGTGTTGAGTTGGCGTATTAACATTTATTACCTTAAAGGTATAGTGTCGAGATGGCCTGTACCGGAAAAAAATTATACAGATATTTTAAGGGCCTAAAAAGTATTTGGAGGGTATTAGATAACAAATCCGTGAAGACGTACAGCTAAGTTTTGCTTAGTTTTTGGCGTGATATGTCTTATAAATCGGTGTGCGGGCTACCTACACGTCCCAGAAAACATTGTAACGTTACGCCAGACCCATGCGTGCGAGCGAGAGCGAGAACAGTAGACAGAGATCGACCTTAGCCATTGCATTTCGACATTTGAACCACCAGAAAGGGACGCACCTCGAAGAGCTGTCCGGCTTTGGTCGAGCCGAGGTTGCAGGCGACGTCTAACTTCTGCCCGTTCAGCATGACGACGGTGACCACCTTCCTGCTGTTCGACTTGCAGTCCGACATGATGAGGTGCTTATTGGGAAGGGCGGCCTTAACTACGAACTCGGGTCCTATGCAGTCTCTAGCATTGGCGTTAGCGGTGGTGGTGTTGGTGGCGTTGGTCTGGAAGCAACTAATCGAAGCGTCCTCTCTTCTACTAGCCCTCGAGGCTATTCTTTGAACGGGATTTCTGCGTACTTTCAGTCTTGTATTGTTACCCTGAAAACAATGTCAGTCAGTCAGTAAAGGAGAAAAAATCGTTTTAAAAGGGAAAGGAATCGAAAGAAACCGTGCTACTATTTGGAAAAAGGTAAGAAGATTGTATGAACATACTATGTAAGTACATTTTAGGTCCCATTTATGTCGGTATGTCATTAGTGGGGGTGGTGCTACCAAGCCGATTAGAGAAGTAAAGGGATTAAACGATAATAGGGAACCGACGACCACCAGTTCGTTTACCTGATTGTATGAAACTTTTAAAGACTTAGTTTACTGTAATAATGTACAAATATATAATTATGATTTCTATGAAGATTTTTTTTTCTGAAATCGTTGTGTTTTCCCTCACATTTTGATATCAAACTCGAAGTATTTCAAAAGCAATAAATTTTAGCATAATTTTTTTAATCATCGAGGATATTCCAACTCATTATTAATCCAGGCGCTGATTTTGTTATATTATTAGTTACATTGAGTTCCAAAACGGGAATCCAAATATTTATTTCAGGGAGATCTACTGGAAACCTAAAATAATAAAACCTAAAGAACGCCACTGATACGATACAGAACTTCGATAAATTTCCTTATTAATTTGTCATATTTAGCTAGGAAACAATAATCCAATAACCTTTTCTTCATTGTTATACACGTTGCCCATCGTGCACTTATTATCTATGGTGTCTTTTTGGAACTTTAGTTCCTTTTGCCAGGGATTGGGGAGCGAGGGTGGTCGCGCCGCAAAAAATCTGACAGTTAAATGGAATGCGTCACCGGAAAGCGTTACCTCGGCAGTGTTCGTAGCGGCTCGGCAGCGTTCGTAGTGGCTCGGGGGGGAGTGGGTGGGTGATAGTGGAGGGGTGAGGGAGAGAGTGGGGTGGTGAGGGAGAGAGTGGGAGTGAATGGGTGTGAGAGGGGGGGTGGGTGGTAGAGAGTGGAGGGGTGAGGGAAAGAGTGGGGGGGGTGAGGGAGAGAGTGGGAGAGAATGGGTGAGAGAGGGGGGGTGAGGGAGAGCGAGAGAGAGAGAGAGAGAGAGAGAGAGAGAGAGAGAGAGAGAGAGAGAGACAGAGACAGAGACAGAGAGAGACCACGCGCTTGACGCACCGAGCCGTGGAACGATATTCCCACAGATATTCCATTGCCTTACTTATAGAACCAATGCTGTGTATTATATGCAATGCCCGTCTTACTGTTGCTGTTTCACGTTAAACATTACAAAGTTTTATTAAGAAATAATTAAAAAAAATTGGTTATTAATTAAAAGGAACTAAAGTTCCTAACGCGTGTTCCGCGACACGTTTCAGGTTTTTGAATTTTATGTTAAATACTTCACGAAGTGCAATGTAGACAATCAAATGTCATGTTGAAAGTATACGAATCGATGTTGCCACTTCTACCGAAAGTCAATATTATTGCAGATTTACGTACAAGGAAAGCACCGAATCCAATGTACATGCAAAACGTAAGAGCGGTATATTATTTTGTAAATAGACGGGTGGTCTACACAGTATATTAATCGTGTGGAACCTATCCAAACCTAAACTAACCTGAGCAATCTGTGGTCTGTGGGACATACTATTTGTATGTACATAGGACGTACATTTTGGTAGAAAACGTAGGTACTACGTTTCCTATGTACCTACCTACGTACTATGGTACATAGTACGTACTTTTCGTCCAACACGTAGGTACTAGTATTGTTTGGGAATTACTCTATATGACATCTAGTATGAAATTAAAATAGGTTCATTCCGTTCCACAGCACTTCTTCCTACTTTATTGCTCCCGTTGGATGACAACTAGATATGCAGACCTGGTTACAAAACGTTAGACTTACTGCAATGAAATAGTAACTTGTCTTCGGATAAAATCTGATATTTTCTTTATTTGCTCTCGATCCCCGTTCCCGCATAGGATCTGCTCGATCGGTCCAGATATGGCATATGACTCGATAGTCAGAAAGTCAACATTGTGATACATTTTCCCGGATATCTCCGTAATGGATCTCCGCTGTTTGGACGGGAGACGTAAAAAAAGAAGAGAGGAGTCGTCCTCGGGGCTGAATCCGAAACGAGAAGGGGAATTTACGACCTGCGGGGCTTTACCTAAAGAGGCGGAAGGGAGAGGGAAAGAAATGACCGATTTCTCAAAATGGGGGCAAATATTGGGTGATTCTTTTTTACGCCGAAAGTAGCTTACTTTATGTTTCCTCCCTTTTGATACTCGTCTGAATGTGAAGAGGGATATTCGTCATACATTGTGACTGCGTTTCGGTTGGGTAAATATCGAGCGATCAAATAAATTTCGACTCGAGCGGGTCCTCGAAATCCCAATTTCCTAACAATTTGAAGCACAGTTAGGCGTAGGGACTAACTTTGATACGTTTCTCGATTGGGCAAACATATGTGGAATATGTCAAATATATTTCTACTCGAACGGACGCTCCGAACGCTCCTGGACTGCGCGCGCATCACGTGGACAGCGTCTAACATTCAACTTCTTGTTCGAATCATATTAACTTAGATGTCGACTTGGCGTGCTAGGGTGTGAAAGCGACGAAATAGTTATAAAAATATCTCTATAAATACTTCTAAATTACCCAACAAGCACTGTTAAAATGAAATTGAATAATAAATGTTAGGTATACAATAAGACAAACCTCCGGTTGTGGACAACTCTGCAATATGGACACATAGGTTTATGGATACTTCTTCTATGTAACCGTCAATTTGCCGTAAGATATTAAGGCAAAATTTCCTCTACCTACAATAAGGATCCTCTCCAATCTGGACATGAACACTTCATTTGCGGCAAATGTGGACACTTCATTTTGGTTTTACCTTATTTTAAGCCGAATGTATGTTTTGAAACACTTGTTAGCTTCAATGGAAATTAATGGATCAACTAAAGATTTATCAAAAAGCATAAATTTTTGCATGGATCTCGAAATCTTGGGAAAACGTAACAATAAACACCATTCAGCATTGCTTTAGAAAAGCCTGGTTCAATGTGCAGAACATATTTCAAAATAAAGTCGAAGAAAATATGGACTTAGCCTCATTAAAAGAACTCCTAACTTCATGTCATTCCTAAGTAACTCTCCGTAACTGTTAATGTATATTTTTAATCACTTGACAATTAGTTCAGTCATCAACAGTATAACACCGTATTACCTACTTGCAATTTGGGGAATCAACATCGGTTTTCATAAAAAATTAGGTTTAAGTTCTACTTACCCTCTATTTCAAAATGCACCTTGTGCCGTACCGGATTTTTATTTTGTAGGGGTGAAAACTACCCCTTACTGCAAAACATAAAAAAATCGCAGATTCTAGCATGTAATTGGTTAAAATAATGTTTAAATGAATTACTTGTAGTAAAATAAAATGTCTTATTTTTTAAACACCTCAACCCTTATAAAAGCCACCCCTTACAATAAGAAATATGAAATTTATGGTTATAATTTTTTGGAATGTAACTTTGATAGAATATTTAGAATCAACATATTTAGAATATAAAGATACATATTCTTTATGTTGCAATCTTAACAACCACAGCCTCTTGAAATATGTTGCAAATATTTTTAGTAGCTACTTGAATAATCGATATCTTTATGTATAAATACTGGGTGATCAAGAATGACTGTTTGAGTTGGCAATCTTACCTGGAGGATTTTTTTGCCTAAGGGTTTGCAACGCTACAACAAAATTAACGCTTAAAAAATGAAACTCGAAATACAGAACAATGATTTAATTAAACAGCTAAAGGTAATGCTCAAAATGCCCCCCATTTTGGTCCAATCATAAATTAACTCTTCTTTTTAGGCTCTCGAAGATATTCACCAGCATAGTGGGGGTAATGTTTGCCACTTCCTGAACAATTGCCTCTTGCAGCTCCTCTTCAGTATGCAATATGTTCCTAAAGACATTGTCATTCAAGAGCCCAAATAACGAAAAATCTAATGGAGTGAGATCTGGTGACCTGCTTGGCCAAATGCCCTGACTAGTTACTCTGTCGCCAAAATTATCTCTTAAATATCCCATAGTATGTAGCACGAGCCGTATGTGACCTTGCACAGTCTTGTTGGAAATATCCAATTTGACGCTCATCGTCTGTTAATTGGTTTATAAAAGGCCTCAAAAAGGTGTTGGATATATCTCTCCGAATTGACGGTAAAATTAAAAAATATCGGCCCATACACCCGCGTCCTCGAAACTGCCAACCAAACACCAACTTTAACCGGGTGCAAATGTGTCTCTCTGATAGCATAAGGATTTTCACCTGATCAAATTCTGTAATTTTGTTTATTCACATAGCCGTCGAGATGAAACCAGGCTTCGTCGGAAAAGAAGGTATTGTCAAGGATATCATTGTTATTTAATATGTCATTGAACCAATTGCAAAATAAAACTCTCTGCGGGTGATCAGGAGGGGTTCATGACTGGACGATGGAAATTTTGTAAGGGTGGTACTTTAATTTCTTTTTAAGTACAGTGGAGCAACTTCCATATGATAAACCTGTAAAATCGTGAATTAGAACAACATGGAAAAGTGGAAGTCCTATGGGTAAGAATGAAAATTGGTTGAATAGGAGGCATAAGGACCAAACCTGTTTGAAGGGAGAGCTTCCTTAAGGATTTGGGAGGACTTCTTTGCGTTCGAGTTCTGATATCCTCGACAACTTGCAATGTTGCAAAAAGACAGCAAAAGTGACCAAAGTCTCGGGAAACAACTCCTGAAATTGCTGGTATGTCGTTCGAGAGAGTACTGCCAACCAGTAATTGGGTTATAAAACCCGCTTCGAAAGTACGCCATTCCAATGAAAATTTCGTGTTGTAACGTGAAAACCATTTTAAATAAATAAATTTGAAAAGAATACCAGAAATTTGAATTTGAAATAGCAAATTCAAATTACCAGTTGTACCATTTAAAAATGAAATTCAGTATTGCCAACTCAAACAGTCATTCTTGATCACGTTGTATATAGATAGGTATATAGGTACATACGTACGTGTGTGTCTATTTGTGATAGTAAATATTCTTCTATACATTCAAATATATTGATGCATATATACTTATACTGCATTATATGTTAAAAATGCAATTGGTTTTTCGACGATAAATTCCCTTATTTCTTGAGCTAGAAACTTAAAAAAAGCGTTTTGTAGAGAATTTCAAGCGCTTCAACATCATATCAGTTAAATCCTTATTCAACCCTTATTTTTGAAAAGGGGAGCTCAAAGGGTTTGGATGATATACAAATAGTACGCGAATGCAAAGGTTGGACCGCCATATCATTTAATTTTTATGACAGAAAAATTTAATAAAAAATATCAAAATTTTCAGTAAAAAAACCTACAATTTCCATTGAAAAACTTTTTACGTTTGAGGAATAGTTTTTGGTTTATTTAAACAAAATTAATTTTTTTAAATTACAAAAATGCAATTTTTAGTTTAATCAATAATTATTTCTAAAATAACCATTGCAAAGCGGCCAAATCACTTAAATCATATCAATAATACCAAAATCAAGTAAACTGCAAGTGGGTTACGATTAATTTCAATTAGGGTGGTAATGCCAAGGGTTTTATTGTCAAAAAAAAAAACAGAAGTGGCTTTATTTTTGTTATAACTCAGTCAATTACTATGCAGGGCATGGGTCAACTCGTAAGAATTAATCCCCGGTCCGCATTTGACCTTCGCGAGATTGGCCAACTCGTAAGAATATGGTTCTCTAGATCGGTCAATTCGTAAGGGTTAGAACTACCCGAAAATCCCAATAGGCGGATTATTATCGTATTCCTTGCGAGAGTGCAAGGAAAACCCTGCGGAACCCGACCGTATGAAACGCATATGATTATTAACAACAAGCAAGTCTTTGCCGCGTTGACTTTCAATAAAATCCACAACTATCTCTGTGCGATCGATCGTCACCGTTTAGTTGGAACGTAACAAACCACCCCCTTGTATCATATTCTTAGTTTCAACAAATATACGAACTACTTCGTTACAATCATCATCATCCCCTTGATTATTTCTGAAAATCCTCTTACGAGTTGACTCATCCAAAACTACCCTTTAAAAATTTACCTGCCGGTTTGCTTACCAATTGACCGATGGTTGGGGATTAAAATTTATTACGAGTTGACCGCTGCCGGCTATGCAAAAGACTTTTGCTGGTACTCATTTGAAAGATTTTCTTAAGTAATTTTAAAAAGGTCTGGCGAGATTTCCCCAAAAATTTCACCATTTTTAAGTTATTTAAGGTTGAAAGTTCCAAATTTCTGATTTCTCGAAAAAATAACTACCCTTCAACGAGCAATAACTCGAGTTATATTGGGTTTACAGAAGTCATTAAAAACTGTTGATTAAAATCATTTTTTCGATAAAATTAAAACTTTTTAAGTAATTCGTAAAAAACACTTAAAAACATGTTTTTTTATGGAAGGTATACAATTTTAAACGTTAATAACTCGAAAAGTATTAACTTTACAAAAAAACTTTATGAAGCAAAACTTACTTAGAATTAGTCAATGTATGGATTTCCGAGTCTATTTTGATTAAAAGTGGACTCTTAAATTTAACGAGTTTCTTTGGAACTAGCCATTTCAAAATCTACCTAATGCGCGGGCAGGTACAGCTCCCCATTTTGTTATCCCATGAGTATCTATGTAAATCTAATTTATGCCAATGATAAGTTCAAGTGGAGACGTACAAAGCTATCAAATAAATTTATATTCAACTACACACTCAACAGTAAGAACCTGAGAGCTCAATGACTCCATTGAGTTACCATCCTTCTGTTTCCTGACTGTTTTTCTGTTTCAATGTTTCGCAGTAGTCTTCTTCTTTTTATAATGTAACGCGAAATGTAAACATCAGCACAAAACGTGTTTACTCTTATCGGACCTCGGCGGCCACTTCAAAGCGCTTCGTTAATTGGGCCATAAAAGGAGAATGGAGAATAATCTCGAACATCTTATTAAAGATAGAATGATCTATTACGTTCTTGGCCTTTCTAGAATAAACGTTATTGGGGAAAAGGACGAACCGGAATCTTCTGGAATACAATTATTAAGAGATGTATCTAAACATGGACTTGCGGTTGGAGAGGGATTAGACGTGAAGCCGCGAGTGAGTAAACAGTGCGAAAAACGAACAAGTGAAATAAATTAGCAGTTAAGAGTGTGACATAAATTAATTAGTTAGGAAATAGTTAAGATAAATTAAGTGGTGTGTAGTTAGGACAGTGTAAATAAATTAGAATAAACGTTACAATCGTAATATCCTTCGGAATAATCTTCCCTATTACCAAGATAGCTGCATATGAAGCGGTCCTGTATGTTGATGTAATTCTCAGGGCTGCCTTTTCTCCGGCAGCTCGGAAGTCATTTTAAGTATTTCCGCTAACGGCACTGTATATTATATTTTCTTATCTAATATCAGCCCCAGGTATTCGATGCCTGGACGCATTTTCTTATTAAATAACGTGAATACAACTTTGCCTCTCTTTCTGGAGCCTTTGAGAATAACAACCTCCTCAATTTCCTCCCACGCTTCTTGCGGGGTTAAGTACAGAATTTATTACCAAGCGTAGGCGTCTTTGGAAAATAAATTTATTTGATTGCACGATTTATCTCAATAAGAGATTGATACGTACATGTTAATGATAAGTGCCATATGAGTTTTTATAGAGATAGAATTTACAAAAAAAATTATTTTTGAACACTATGTTTAAGTAGAATTTTCATAGTTTTTCAATGAAAATATTTCTGATTGCCGAAAAGGACCGCAAGTGAGAGAAAACCGCAATTTTTCATTTTGAGCATTTTTCGAAAAAATTTTCTAAATCTGTTTTCATTCGATTTTATTCATTTTTATTTGTCTAAATACGTTCTCCGTAACTTACAACTTTTTTGAACTAATATTGAAAAATATATTTTAAAATCAAATTCAAAAATAGTGAAAATAATTACAGCGGTGAGTCATGAGTCAATTGAAAGGGGAGAATAGTGAATATTCAGGAAAAATAGTGAGAACATGGGGAGCGATTTTTCGATTTTGAAAAATAACTAAAAACCTAAACTATATTTATAAGTATTTTTTGTTTGTTTTTGGGGCATTAAATGGTTCTGCTAACAATAAAAAAAAAGTCTGTTTGCTTGAAATCAGCTTCATATTTAATATTTTATCGAAGATATTTTTGTTTTCTGTTAAATGTTCACTGCATTTTTTAAAGCTGAAAAGTGAATATCATATATTCTCAATATTTTTCTTTAATAGGCATTTTCTTCCCTATTCGAATGGTTTGTCTCTAATTTAGTTTTGAAACAAATTTTATTTAGTTTAAAGAGCTTCAGATTTAGAAACAAGTTTGAAGAAAATTCAAAAAAAAATTCTTCTTTTGGTTTTTAAAGTTTACACAAAAATTAAAAAACACCATTGAATTCTAAAAGAAACGCTTTTCCAAGACAGTTCTCAATTGCATATGCATAGTTTGTTTTGGAAAAAAATATAAACATGGGCTCAACCTCTCAAAAACTAAAATGAAGTGGTCTTTCCTCTTATCATCCATTAAACCAAATGCGCAAGTCTTCTCTTCTCCGTAAAACGATATAAGATTTTACAGGGAACACAGCGCCTGAAATTTCGTCTCGACAGGCTTTGACGAAGGGTTGAAAATCGAAAATGAAAGAACTTTGCCTTTATCACTCGCTAAACCAGATCTGCGAGTGTTCTCTCCTTTATAAGACGAGATTTCATAGGGACTACAACGCCTGATATTTTTGATAAAGGGTTGAAGATCCAAAATGAGAAGTTTTTGCTTTTATCATCCCCTGAAACAATTCTGTCAGTGTTTTCTCGTCCCTGGGACGATGTGAGGTTTCAGCGCCTCAAATTTCGTCTCGATACTCTTTGACGAAGGGGTTGAAAATTAAAATTAACTGTTTTCTTCTCTTGTCACATCCTAAACTAATTCTTCAAGGGATATATCCTTATTAGGACGATACAAGATTTCAGCGTCTGAAATTTCGTCGCGACGAAGGGTTGAAAATCAAAAATAAAATAATTTTGGTTTCATCCCTTAACCGACTTTCCGTACTTCAGAAGACCATGTGCATTTCACAGTGGGTACAGCGCCTGAGATCTCGTCTTTGACGAAGGGTTGAAAATCAAAAACGAAAGGAATTTGCCTTTGTCATCCCATAAAGCAATTCTGTCAACGATCTCTCATGCCTAGGACGACGTAAAGTTGCATTGGAACACAGCGCTTAAAATTTCGTCTCGGCACTCCTTGAGGAAGGGAATAAAAATTAAAATTAATTGTTTTCTTCCCTTGTCACGTCCTAAAATAATTCTTCAAGTGTTCTCTCTTTACGGGGTTGATATTTTCGTCTTGACAGTTTTCAACAAAGGGCTGAAAATTAAAAATCAAAGGTTCTCTGCTATTATCATCCCCATCATCCCTTAAAACAATTCGGTAAGACTTCTACCCTTCCTAGATAGATGTAAGGTTTCATAGGAAAACACAGCGCTCGAAATTTCGTCTTGTCGGTTTTTGACGAAGGGTTGAAAATCTAAATAAGAGGGTTCTCTCCTCTTATTATTTCCTACACTAATTGTGCATTCATTTTCATTTCCTCTTTCTTCTCTTCCATTCTCAAAGGTTTCGTTCTTTTTCACTCCAAATTTATTGTGTATACTTTTATTGCAGTTAAGAGGTTTTGAAACATAATAGCTTGTTACACATAATTTTTAATTATTTTTCTAAACCGATACTTGCGTAATTATACTTATCCACAGTCGTTGCGTTTGTATTTATCAAACCGTATCAAAAAAGTCGTTGTGTTTGTGATGTGTATGACATACCAAAAATGAATAATAAGAGATTGTTCATTTTTGGCATGTCATACATATCACGTACAATAAAAAAAACGCTATTAGATCGTTAATAATGGCAGAAGTTTCATTTAAATTTCTGATGGATTGGTCTGAAACAAATTGTAAGTTAAATTTAACTTTGGATATACTTGTCACTATTATTTTGACTTTGAGTACACTTGTAGCAATTGTCTAAATTATCGACACTCGCTCGATTTAACTAATCTGTGCATAATTTTTAGATCTTGCCACCTGACCTTGCTCGTACGTTCGTATAACACGTTTCACGTCAATTCAGCTCAGGTTATTGCAGAGTAATAAATTCGGCAAATGTAAGGTTCCCATTGGCTTCCTGAATAACATAACTAATTACTCCCTAATCAGATGATTAAAGGTACCCATATATATATATATATATATATATATATATATATATAAATAAATAATTGAAATATTTCAACTCTATGAGGAATGCCTTTAGTTGAAATCTTTAGTATGTAATAGTCTTCAATTTTAGAAATTATTCGCTATATTACAGGAAGCTCTCTAGTAATTCAGTTCTTCTACTTGGAGTGCTGTAATACAAAACTTTAAAATGACTGAATAAAGAACACCTTAAACTATTTAAATATGGTAAAATCAAGGCAACTCTATGTGTAGAGTTGTTGTAGTGTCCTTTGGTGACTAGTTTCGACACCTCTGGACACAACAGTGGGACATGGTGGCCGATTTTTGTCTAAACACAACTCAATAGGGTGGTTCTTCCCGAACGAAGAGATATAGGGAACGTTATGATTTTAAATATGCTTGCTTGTGTGTTTTAGTCTTCAATCACCCTACATAAGAGTTTGTGTTTTATGATAGACAGTAATACTGAACAAGGCAATTGGAAGAAGCCACTATTTGGCGAATTTATCACTGAGCCATTCATTCTTCTACTGTTAATTATCTAATTGACTTTTTCATTAATTAATCATCGATATTTAAAACTGAGTAATAATCGTAGTTGTCTCTATTTGCTATTCCAAACATGAGTTAGTCATTGTTAGTACAGTGCCGCCTATCATCTCAAGGTAGGATACTTCGCTCGTCATTTCCTTAGTATTCATTGCACGTTCCTGGGGTAATCGCCACTAGTTATGGACGGATACCTTGTATCTTAAGGTACCATTGCACGACCAGTACTAGTGTATTGCGTTTGCTAGGTACTTTGCGTGCCATCATCTAGTACAATTGCATACTCGACCCTATAAGTTCATGAGATTTTTACTGGGGCGGGTACTATGCGCGTTACAACCCCTATTAACCCCTGCACACCCAGTACTACTTTGTTTGAGGTCTGGTGGGTATTATTATTTGCACGTTACTTTCCCCTAATATCCATTGCACAAGCCAGACGAGAATAGAGAGAAAAACAATTAACCCCTAAACTGTCTGATTTTATATTTGTTTTAACCATTTGATCCCACAATTTTACCAAGTAATAGGCATGAGAATTTCTTCTTAGTTTCTATAAATTACCAGATAGGATGAGTTGCTGAAAGTCATATTGTAATTTCTTTGTTCCAGGAGTGCTCGATCTCAATCTGTCTCAGATTCAGTATCAGTTCACAGCATCCTCGTCTTCTGGTCCATACACAAACTATTTTAAAATATAAGTGCCTATACCTTTTATTTCAAATTTCATTGTGTTAATTAATTTACTTATTTTATTACTATTATTTACAGGCTCACCTGGCACCTGTCATTTATCGCTTATGAAAAAGCCTTTGATAAGGTTAAACGAGATATGTAGTGGACAATTATGGAGAAAAGAGGCTACCCAAAACACCGTATCAAAATCTCACAAAGCCTATTACGAGACACAAAAACAATTATTGATACAGGCAGAGAATTAACAACATAAATACCCATCAATCAAGGAGTAAGACAAAGATATAGCTATAGCCTTTCGCCAACACTTTTTAATATACAGACCGTTTCTAAAGAGTCGCAGTATAGGATAAGCACGAGAGCGATGGAAAGGCCATATATTTCTCGCAAGTTAAACAGAGAACGACCTTTTGCGATGTTGCTAGCTCGCAAAACATTACAGTCATCCGCGTCGCACACTGTACCGCACACATCCGAAAGTGTGAAGCGATGCACGCGTTAACTTGGACTGCGTGCTCGGCCGGCAACGTTGCAAAACTTCTCTCTCTGTCACGCTAACGAACTACTGCTGGTTTCTCTTTTGCTCTTGTTGGTTTCCCACCAAGCGTTTCGATAGAAAAGCTCCGTATATCCAGATGATATTATCAGAAAGCGGAACTAACTCAGGCATAAAGATTAGTCATAATACATATATTAACACAGTACTATTTGCAGATGACCAAGTTGTAATACATGACAAGGAGGAAAAATTACAGCGATCAGTTTACAAACTTCACCAAGTGAGTTCCATATACAATCTGAACATATCTCTGACGAAAACAAAACCTATGGCATTTTGTGGAAACTATCTTATACGAACAAAGATTGTCATCAACGGATACATCTTAGAACAAATATCACATTTAAAATATTTAAGCTGCGATATATCTTATGACGAGGATAAAGACATAAACAATAAAATGAATATTAACAAATATGTGGAACGATAAGAATAAAGGTAAAGCATCCCAAGAAACGCAGTTGAAATTTTAAAAACTAATGGCAGTTCCCACATTATTACATGGCTCAGAATGCTGGACACTGCGGAAGAAGGATCTCAAACAACTAGAAACATCAGAAATGAAGTTTCTCAGATCAGTAAAAGGCTGCACAAGAATTGATCGAATTAGGAACGAAACCATCAGATCAGAAGAGACATTGGTAGACCCAGAAGAAGGTGGGTAGAATGAAGACGGAACAGGCTGCAAGCCTAGTCCTTGAAGTGCAGAAGAAGAAGAAGACCATCAGATTTGAATTGAGGATAGATCCAATATCACAGCAGGTAATCACTTACAAAGAAAAATGGAGAGATCACGTAGTAAGAATGCCAGATGAAAGACTCTCAAAGGAAGCCTTACAATCCAAGTTATATGGTGAAGCTGGGATAGGCTTCATGCCTAATCCTGGAAAGTCAGACGATGACGACGACGATTATTTACGGGGATAATTTTAACTTTAGACTCTCTTTGTTCCTCCCCCTTTCCTACAGTAGTAACTGGATTTATGTCGCTTGTCGAAACAATCCAGAACGCTTATAGTTAGCTATAATAGCGATGTCGACGCAATCAGACAGATTCAATGGGCGGTCTTAACATCAAGTAAACTTCAGATAGTAAAGTACTTACCGCGTTATGGCAGGTCGTAACACTAGGCACTCCAGTAGAACTAGTTGTAGTAGTAGTATTAGTAGCAACACTATTAGCACTATTTTTAGCACCTCCATAGAATTGTTTCGTAATGACATCGAAATACCGATCACCGACACTACTATGCCTCTTGACGCTCGCATCTCCTCTCCCGTCGTTGCCCATCCAGTTCCCAGCGATGGGCATGCACATCGACTTCGGCCTCATCACGCTGCCGGGCGTGTCGGAGATGATCTTCTCGGTCAGATCCTCCATGCTCGTGCTGGAGTCCCTCGTCAGCTTCGGCAGCGTCAGCCCCAACCATCTCCTCGGAATCGAGGAGGACGACGACGATGAGTCCGTCCTGGAAGCGATTCGGAATGTGTAATTGAGATGTAACGGGCGAGACAAATTTATTGGAAAATAGTGAAGTGAACAGAAAAGATATGTTCCTTATTTGGTTGCTTGGTTTTTGGTGAAATTCTGATTAAAATGGTGATCTTAACTGTGCTTTACGTATACTTATATTAATCAAACCGATCAAAGCAATCTACAACAGGCCTGACAAATTTATTGGAAAGGTAGTGAAGCAGCCAAAAAAGGAAAGTTTCTCCTTTTGGTCACTTGGTTTTGGTGGAGTTCAAATGTTGGTAAAGGGTTTTGGTGGAGTTCAAATGTTGGTAAAGGGTCTTGGGGGCGGTGGAAAGTGCTGATACGTTCCACGTAATAAAACTCTAAGAGACGCCCACTGTTTTTTCCTGACAGTGAGTCAAGGGTTTGAGAAATCAAACTCAGCTCTGCCAACAAACCTAAAAACAGTAAAAAGCAAGTTTCGAGCGCTTTAAAGCTCGAACATATCAGCTAAGTGAATCAACCCCTACAGAAAGTTCTGGCCATCCAGGTTGAGGGTTGATAAGTGGTGCTAGCTCCTCTACCTTGTAAAAACTGTAAAATGCTAAACGTCCTGGTAAAGTAGAAAGCCGGACTGATCTTAAAGCTAAACGACTTGGCAAACAAGAAGGTTCACGAATATAGCTACGTGGAATATGCAGGGCTGCAGCACGAAAAAATCAGAAGTAATTGAAGAAATTATAAATATAACTGTATGAATAGAAACAAAAAAGAAGGGCAACGGTAGCGAAGATTTAAAAGATTATATCCATTATTATAGTGGAGTTCTAAAAGACCAACACGCAAAAGTCCATACCAACAAAGAAGCAACTTGTAAAATATGTTAAGAGTTGGAACCAGATTAATGTAGATTTAGTATTGAGAGGACATAAACTTACCATAGTTGGTAAGTTTACCACCAAGTTGACCAACCAACCATAGAATCTATTAGCAATAGAAGTTTTACTAGTTGGAGACTTCTATGTAAGAACTGGAAACCTGGTCAATAGTGCTATTGTAGGAAGATTTGGTGAAGACTGTAAACGATAGCGAGGAGAGATTGATGAGTCTGTGTGAGGGAAATCCCTTGAAAATTTTAAAGGAATATTACGAACATAAAGATACATGCATACAGCCAACTCCAACCAATGTCATTGATTATATCATCAGAAAACAAAAAACGGCCATGAAAATAACTGATATCAGAGTTCAAAGAGGAGCAGAATGTGGGTCTGATCACTATCTCCTAAGCTCTATCATGGATATACCTTACAGAAAGTCTCCACAAAATGCAACAACAGACATTTTAGGGGATTCTAAACCCTCTACCATAAGTCACGTGCAGTATGGTTCAAATGGATTAAATGGCGATCCTGTTTCCTTCTTGTACAAATTACGACTAAGCACCAAACTAAAAGATGTTGTCTATTCATCAACCCTAAATATGTATGAAGATATCTGCAAAAGAAATAACGACACGACCCTGAATACTCATGTGGTTTTCATAGACTTTACGAAAGCCTAGAATAGTGTTTCCTTGGAACGACTATGGCAGGTAATGAGACAAATTTTTTTTAAAGAAAGTCATATACAAGCTGTTCAGTAACTCTATCAAAGAATCCTCCCTCCGTTAAAATTGGAAATAGCATAACTACAACATTCCAAATAAGTAAAGGGCTTAGGCAGGGATGCTGCATCGTACCTGCACTGTTTAAGATCTATTTAAATGGTGCATTATTACAGTGGAGATGTAAAGGTAGTGCAATTGGGTACGATACACATTTTGCTGACGACAAGGCAATTATAGGTGAAGAAAGGTTGGATATAGAGTGGGGTTTAACAATAAATCTAACAAAGACAGAATATATGGTAGTAGGTGAACAGGGCAAAAATTAGAACTTAGGATCAGTGACTATAAGAAATATTAAATGGTATAGGTATTTAGGGGTTGAACTGTCAGAAAAAGGAGGAGGCAGTGATGAAATCTTAAACAGAATGACGCAGGCAAGGGTGGCAATAAGACAACTAAATGGAATTTTATGTCTATAGTCTATGTCCATATATACTTAAGTCTATAGTGGAAAGCATAGCAACCTATGCTTCTGAACTATGGGAACTGAAAAAGGCAGATAAGTCAAAAATGTCAGCCACGGAAATGAACCATCAGAGAAGGTGATGTAGACTAACAAGATCAAGGCATAACACTTAAATTAGTATGGACATCTAACACGTACGCCAGACGAAAGATGGC
The DNA here is from genome assembly GCA_946251905.1 of Cryptocephalus moraei. Taxonomy (NCBI): domain Eukaryota; kingdom Metazoa; phylum Arthropoda; class Insecta; order Coleoptera; family Chrysomelidae; genus Cryptocephalus; species Cryptocephalus moraei. Next base: position 11,367,002 of record OX276462.1, read on the forward strand.
CAAAGAAGATATGGGATTGGACTCCACCACAACGAGGGTATAGAAGGAGACCTCGAAGATCATGGAGAGAGGAGGTCGACCAAGGCATGGAAAGCAGAAATTTCATTGAACAGGAGGTAACTGGAATGCGGGACAAGGCGACAGCTGTAGTCCAACCCACTTTATATATTATATAGTTTTTGGTGAACAGCAGTTCTGATGAAAGTAGTGATCTAAACTCTGCTTTCCATGGACCAATTCGGATTCCGATTTTTGAAACGGTAATAAGGACACATTGGAAGTCGCTGTTGAGATGTGTTACTGCAATTTCTAAACTCAACAATTTTCTCAAATTTTTTTCTGAGACGTCTGGGAACAATATATTTTTCGCGCTTTGTAACAAATATATTTTCTCAAATGGAAGTATCACGGATGAGTAACGCGGATGTTTATATTTATAAACGAGTTAAGCGCAAATAAGTACAACAATAAGAAAGACAAGAATGTCGGATGTGAATTTTAATGATACGAGTTAATACTAATTGCGTGGCGGCCTTCCTCACAGTTGAATAATGACAATATGGCAACATTGAAAAGCCAACGTTTTTTATTCTTTTGTTATTTGCGGTGTTGTCGAAAGATGTTTTTAAACGTCGTGAAATTATTTTTCCGTCCCTCTCAATCAGGATAAATTCATTTGCTTCCATCTCCAAGTCGATTCCTTCTTTTATTAAGAAAAAAACCAGTCGGTTGCCGTCAAAGCGATGTCTATTAGATTTCCTCAAGAAATCGGCTCTCCTCCATTCTCCACCTTTTTATTTTTAGTCACGGCGGCGAACGGAGCAGACGTTAAAATAAAACCACTTATTACAAGCGTCCTTTCGGTTAAGTGCCAGACGCGATTTTTCAGGAATTTCCCTCAAAATAGGTTTAAAAAGATGGAAACACAATTAAAACTTCCTAACAACGCGCGAGAGACGTTTCTACGAAGTTCGAGAATGAGGGTAAACATGTTTTGGATTCAAACGGGGAAATTAAAAAACATTGTAATATTTCTTCTCGGTGAGAATTCAGTAAAATCCTTCCCGAAAAGTTAATCGAGTCCCATCGGACGTTAATTTCCCCTTCGGAGTGCGTCTGTCAACAAAACTCCTCTCGCGTTTATTCGGTCTTATAATGCGATTACAAAACGAAAATTATACGAAGGAAACGGACCTAACACTTTGCTTGGTTAAGAAAACACTCGACCGGATTTATCCCTGTCGAAAGAGGGGGTGAAATAATTTAAGGGTGTTATCAGAAAATATTATTTTCAGGACGTTTCGATTATTAACTATTGCGCTAAATTTTGGCGTTGAGAATTTTTGAGATTTGGAATTTCCATCTAAAAGTAAAAAAAAATTGTAATTGATTGTCTTGTTAAAGAATATTTTATATAATGTATAGGAATATTAAAGCCAATTAAAGTGTTAATATGAATATATTGTAAGGGAAAGTTTGGCTTTAATAAAATAAACACAAGTCGGGAAATGTTCCTTCAGCGAACCTGACTGAGTTCTTGGAATTCGAGATCCCTCGAGGCGAAGAGAATATTTCCGTACGCGAAAGATAAATAAACAGCTGAGAAATACAAGTTAGTTATACAAAAGCTAAAGTTACACAAAAGGTATAAAAGTTATACAAAAGTTAAATACCAATAAGTGTGTTATTAGTATTAAATAAATTAGCTAAATATTTAATTAGTGGAGTGTAGTTATTTCGAACAGTAAAACGTAAATATATATATGGTACGTTCCACGCCGAATTTAGATTTTTTTTTAGATTTGGCCCAAAATCAACTTAAACGTTCCTTTTGGGCCCCCGAAACTCCCCCTAAATTTTTAGGGCCACAAGTGAAATTGAACTCAAGTTATGGACAATTGAAAGTTGAAATTTTCAGGTTCGGCTCCAAAACCAAAAATTTTCAACCATCCATAACTTGTAAAAATACCCATTTTTATGAAAAAAGTTTTAAACAAAAGTTGTTTGCAATGCTTTAAACTTTCGGAAACTGCTAAAAAAAGTTCATGCGACATGGTTCACTATTGATGAGTCTCGGCGCCATTAGTCGTCAGGCCGCCAAAAAAAAAACATTATCAGCTTTCCTGACCAAAAAAATCAGGAGCGTAGCTGGATTCGATATAAAACTTTTCAGCCCAAACAAAAGTTAGCCAGACCTAAGGGCTTAGAGAAAAAAAAAATGGTTTTCAGGTTCAGCTTGAAAACCAAAAATTTTCAACCATCCATAATTTGTAAAAATACCCATTTTTATGAAAAAAGTTTTAAAGAAAAGTTGTTTGCAATGCTTTAAACTATTGGAAACTGCTAAAAAAAGTTCATCCAGCACGGTTCACTGTTGACGGGTCTGGGCGCCATTATTCGTCAGGCCGCCAAAAAAAAACATTATCAGCTTTCCTGACCAAAAAAATCAGGAACGTAGGTGGATCCGATACAAAACGTTTGAGCCCACACAGAAGTTCGCCAGATCTAAGGGCTGGTCCCAAATTTGAAAATTTGTGTTGAAAATTCAAATTTCCAGAACAATTCTTGTGGAAGGTTGCTTCAGCGTTGTCGTCAACCGTTGTGGACCCTCAAAAACATCAACAAGAGCGACAATTTGGGTGAGAGTCGCTTCTTGGATAAAAAATGTGCGTCAAGCGAAGTCATCTGGGATCAAAATTCAAGTATTTTCAGGAATTTTGAGTTTTTGAGCCGCCGGGGACTTGGAAAGTGCTCTATTTATATGAAAATAGCATGCCAAACTTAGTGATGTTGATCCCCAGTCAACTTCTAGAAACATTGTCGCTCATGGTTTGAGATTAACTGGCAAACAGTGGATTTCTTGGGGCTCAATGGAATTTTGTTGATATCAAGGGATTTTTGCCGGATTTCACCATTTTTTTTCTCGGAGCTCTTTGGTCTGGCTAATATCTGTTTGGGCTCAAAAGTTTTGTATCGAATCCAGCTACGCTCCTGATTTTTTTGGTCAGGAAAGCTGATAATGTTTTTTTTTTTGGCGGCCTGACGACTAATGGCGCCAAGACTCGTCAATAGTGAACCATGTCGGATGAACTCTATTTTAGCAGTTTCCAATAGTTTAAAGCATTGCAAACAACTTTTGTTTAAAACTTTTTTCATAAAAATGGGTATTTTTACAAATTATGGATGGTTGAAAATTTTTGGTTTTGAAGCTGAACCTGAAAACCATTTTTTTTTCTCGAAGCCCTTAGGTCTGGCTAACTTTTGTTTGGGCTAAAAAGTTTTGTATCGAATCCAGCTACGCTCCTGATTTTTTTGGTCAGGAAAGCTGATAATGTTTTTTTTTGGCGGCCTGACGACTAATGGCGCCAAGACTCGTCAATAGTGAACCATGTCGGATGAACTTTTTTTTAGCAGTTTCCGAAAGTTTAAAGCATTGCAAACAACTTTTGTGTGAAACTTTTTTCACAAAAATGGGTATTTTTACAAATTATGGATGGTTGAAAATTTTTTGTTTTGGAGCCGGACCTGAAAATTTCAATTTTCAATTATTCATAACTTGAGTTCTATTCCACTTGTGGCCCTAAAAATTTAGGGGAAGTTTCGGGGGCCCAAAAGGAACGTTTAAGTTGATTTTGGGCCAAATCTAAAAAAAAATCTAAATTCGGCGTGGAACGTACCATATATATATATATATATATATATATATATATATATATATATATATATATATCTTGAATTCAAAAAGAGTTAAAAATTTCATTTTCAAAAGTGTGTCATATAGTACTACATATTTTATTAATATAATTTGGAATTGAAATGTTACTCTCTTTTTGACACACTTAATTCGTTGAGAAATCAATTTCAAATTGCTGATATAATTTCAGGAATACCAAATTGTATTGCCAATTAATATTTACGTAGGTAATAAGTTTCCTATGTTCCGGTACTAAAATGACAGCTATTCTAGCACTAAAATGGCCGAAAACAGTGCTTTAATGAGGCCTATTAAAGCAATGTTTTTGATAAATTTTTTTTGTTGGGTTGGTAACAAGATATTCCCTAATGCTGTCTGATGTCTGTCAAAATAAAATTAAAAATAAATTTATCAGGTAGCAACTTCCTTACTTCATTTGAAGCCACTTCTTGTAGTTCCGGTGGAGTTAAAGAAACAACCTCTTGTACTTGATGCAATTCGGATTCTTGAGATATGATTCCATTCCATAATGATAATTGTTTGAAAATTGACAGTTGTCTATGAAACAGCAGTAATACCAACTTAAATGTCACGATAACAAAATTCCCCAGATAAGAAATTTTAAATTATTTAAAAATATGTAAACATGGAATGGAAGCCGGAACATAGAAAATGTTGTAAAGTACTCATTACAGAAGACATTCGTCCGTTCTAAAACTCGCCGCAAGCGGCTCGTTTTAGAATCTCGGACTCGGGCTTGGAATATGACGTCTTCTGCAACTTGTACTTTAAACTACTATTGTATGGGATATAATTTATTACAGCGTTATTAAATGATTGTGAGGAAAGAAAGGTATTTATGTAAATTATATCCGTTGTGAACGTTTAACTAATTTACATATTTTTCCCAAGAACTTCATATAATACATAAAGTACAGGAAAATGTGCATCCCCAACGTAATACTTCCATTTATTAGATGCATATTTTATTTGATCATTATTTAAGTAAATTACATTGAAGGCAGGAATTTGTAATTTGAAAGAGTTCGTAATCTTGTTTGCAAATTAGGTAAGCGCTGGAAAAACAATTTCCTTAACAGTTACCGTTTATTAAGTGCAGTACTGATTATTCAGTCCATTCTAGGGTTCGTTGGAGCTGCTGTATCTTTGATTTATTAATAATGAATAGAAGCAGAGAGAAGCAAAGCACTATAGCTTATATCGGAAAAAGTTATTGATAATTTAAGAAATAGAGTCACATTGACTTTATCATAACTGATGTGTGAATTAAAAATGTGGTTTGATGAAAACATGCTAACCCTGAATGTTAAGAAATCTTGCATTATAACTTTTGGTAACCACATTGACTATATACCTACCTGAAACGTTTAACGTTCCTGTAAATAATGAAAACCGAGTCAAAGTAACCAATGTTAAATATTTAGGTATAATGATAGAACAACACTTAAGATGGGATGTGGAGATAATTAGTAAAATTAATAGACTAAGGTATACCATCAATGTACTTGCTAAGTTAAAAAAAGTTTTATCACTAAATAATTTAATGACAGTAACGTATGGCATATATTATAGTATAGCAACATATGGGATAATAGCATGGGGATCAGCCAATAAAGCACATGTAAATAGGTTACTGTCTATACCTACATGATAAAATAATTAAAAAAAGTGACAAATAGCAATGCATCTAGTCTGCCACTACAAATTAGAAAGCAATATATTTTCAGATCTGTTATGTACTACCACGAATCTCTGAAACAAAAATATATAGACAAATTTAAAAAAAAAAAAAACGAGAAATAATAATATTGGATTACCTAAAGTATTCAAAGAAATTGGTAGAAAATCTCATATTTATACAGCTACTTATTATTATAATGAATTAAATAACGACCCTAAATTTTATTGCATTCCAAAAAATTTAAACCTGTATTGAAGAAAGCTATATATTCTCTAAGTATTTCGGGAGTAGAATTACTTACCGAATAACTTAATAAAATATGACCATAACAAAAATAAAGAAAATAATATAAAAAATGAATAAGTTAAAAAATAATTTGCATTGAATGGAAAAAAGGCAGACTTTAAATTTAAATTTAAGTTTTAACTTTAAGATTGTAAATAATTAAGTTTTTTGTAACCCAGTCTGTGTACAGCTGCTTGGCAGCTCTGCAGCGGGCTTGCTGTTAGTTCTGTAAAACTACAGCCTTGTATTTTAGTGGAAACTAAATTCAAATTTAAGTTCAAAATTTATGTTTATTAACTATGCTGTGTTGACTGTAAAATAGAAGAATATGACAATGTTTAGAAAAAACAAGACGATTTTGTTGAAGAAACGGACCTCGATTTATAAATAACCAATATGGATGTCACTTTAGACTATTTCTAATGACTTTTAATATTCTGCCTATTAAATTGCATTTGATTTCAGTAGGTAAATATAAAGAAAAACTAGCCCAATTTTCTTCCAATCTAACGCATCCTATATTTGTATGCAAAGCACACATTCTCCACGTTACGTTCGTGAATTTTTAATAATACCCAAAAGCGATAATATTAGTCCAATTTTTTTTAAAAAAAGTTGATTTAGGAAAATGATTTCTTTAATAAAGAATATGTTTACATATGTACCAATTAAAATAGAAAGCCGATATTCTCTTATACTACAAAATTTCTGTTTTCCAAACAAAAACAAAAGAGGCTATATTACTTTCCCATCCAACCATACCATTAATTGGGACGGAGGGTATTTTTATTGATCCGTTGCGTTTTAATTAAGTTTGGTACGAAAATTTTAAATTTAATGAAATAAATTGTAGTGAGTTTAATATATATTGAGAATGGAATATTATTTATTACAGCATGTTTAATACATGTCGGAAAATCGGTCGGAGAGGTCGCTTTTAATTTTTGAATTTACGTACTTTTTCCTAAAAAAGTAATAAGTAATAACTGCAATAAGTAATGTCATTGGTTTCTGAGTAATGAGGTCTTCCTATGTCTCTTTAAGCGAAAATTGCTATTGTTCCCCATTTTCAAATAAATTTTTATTTTCGAATTGCCTACATGACCGTTAATAGTTATTTATGGTACAAGTGTGTTATGTTAAAAAAGAAGTCACGCGAGAAAATTTATACCAGGAGGCCGTCAGGCCGAGTGGTATAAATTCTCAAGCGACTTAGGCAACATAACAGGCGAGTGGCATACAATGTTTTATCCAACAAGTGAAAGAAATCGTTTTTATGAGATAATAATTTTGTGATCAAATCAAAGCTACTTGCGTCTCAGTACTCTATAAATGTCTGAATGACTTAACAGTGGCTTTTTTACATTTTGGTTAAAGTAAGTTGTTTGTTTGGTTGCCACAGGCAATAAATAAATAAATAAATAAATAGAAAACTACTTTACATATGAACGTGAGTTATAGACTCACTGGTGAGTTATGGATTATAGCACACTAATGTGTTATTTGATAGTTTACTTGTCTAAAATGACATTAATAATGACAGTCATAACTGTCATGTGTTGGATCAAAATCTTAAAATGATACAGCAAAATATTGTAAAAATAAAACATTTGAAAGTTAAATAAGCATCTTTACTGAACGACAAAATGAACCATGAATAAACAATGGCCCGTGAATAAACAATAACAACGCAAACAATGGTTTAAATGACAAAGATTATAATGGTTCTAATTGCAACTACACAGCGCATATAAATTTTATGCCATGGAAACCATTTAAGAATACATTAGCAAAATCAAAGAAATTCTTTGAGCTGAATGATTTCAAAAGCATTTCGAAAAACTATGACTGATGTTCTTTTGCAAGTAGAAGAAACCCCAAATTGCGTTTCCTTGAGAGTAGCGGCATAAGCTAAGATCTGCAATGTCACCTAAACTTCATTTGTCAAGTTATCGTTATTTGTAATCAAGTTAATGGCAATGTTATATATTTTACCTTTTACAAATAGAAAAATATTTCAAAATTCAATTAATAAAATTATATTTTGAAGACTTTTATCAGTTATTCAATTATTAACCTGAATTGGAGCCCGACATTATAGTGCAGCTTGTTCTTCGGCGTGATAAAGACAATCCTGCCCTGCTATAACAGTTTAGGTGAGATATCAATGGAGATTTCAAAAATTTTATTTTTAAAATTCTACTAATTTCTAGCGGCAATTCGACCAAAGTGGTGTCATTTTTGAAAGGAAATTTACGTAAAGAGTTGATAAACTTTGTGAATTTCCATCATAAGGTGTTAAGTTGGGGTTCGACCATAAGTTATTAATATCAAATATACTATCTAAGAAAAATATTCATCATCAAAGAAGATTACGCAACTATAATTTCAGTTCTTCATTTTGATTTTTTAAACAAATATTGTGGTCTCTTTGAATCAAAGATATGAGTACATTTTAATAAAAAATAGCAAAAATGTGTAATATTTTATTTTTCGAATCAAACTCACTTTTTTCGAAACTTCTCTTTACAAAATCTTTACTCTAGTCCGTAAATATCAATAAACCTCTTTATAAAAATCATAATAAAAGTCCTAATATGCACGTCCATAATCTAAATTAGTCGTTATTATGGGAAAAAAAATCATTATTTGATATACCAAAAGATAAATTTAATAGTAATTTTTTTCGCCGTGTATAATGAGGAGTTGTACTCTTCGCGGATACCTAAACTAAAACAGCTTCCTTCGCCGACACTTATTAAAGAATTCTTTTTTTCGCTGCGTATTATTAGGAGTTATACTCTTCGCCGACACCCAAACAGAAATAGCTTTTTTCGTCGTCATTCATTAAGGGGGAATTTTTTTCGCCGCTTATTATGAGGAGTTATACTCTTCGCGGACACCCAAAACAGAAATGTATTTCTCCGCCAACATTTATTAATCAACTCTTTTTATCGCCGCGTATTATTAGGAGTTATACTCTTTGCGGACACCCAAACTGAAATAGTTTTCTTCGCCGACACTTATTAAAGTGTTTTTTTTCGCCGCATATTATTAGGAGTTATACTCTTCGCTGACACCCAAACAGAAATAGGTTTTTTCGTCGTCATTCATTAAGGGGGAATTTTTTTCGCCGCGTATTATGAGGAGTTGTACTCTTCACGGACCCCCAAAACAGAAATATATTTCTTCGCCTACACTTATTAATCAACTTTTTTTATCACCGCGTATTATGAGGAGTTATACTCTTCGCGGACACCCAAACTGAAATAGTTTTCTTCGCCGACACTTATTAAAGATTTTTTTTCGCCGCGTATTATTAGGAGTTATACTCTTCGCCGACCCCCAAACAGAAATAGCTTTTTTCGTCGTCATTCATTAAGGGGGAATTTTTTTCGCCGCGAATTATGAGGAGTTGTACTCTTCGCGGACCCCCAAAACAGAAATATATTTCTTCGCCAACACTTATTAATCAACTCTTGTTATCGCCGCGTCCGCGTATTATTAAGAGTTATACTCTTCGCGGACACCCAAACTGAAATAGTTTTCTTCGCCGACACTTATTAAAGTGTTTTTTTTTCGCCGCGTATTATTAGAAGTTATACTCTTCGCTGACACCCAAACAGAAATAGCTTTTTTCGTCGTCATTCATTAAGGGGGAATTTTTTTCGCCACGTATTATGAGGAGTTGTACTCTTCGCGGACCCCCACAACAGAAATATATTTCTTCGCCAACACTTATTAATCAACTCTTTTTATCGCCTCGTATTATGAGGAGTTATACTCTTCGTGGACACCCAAACTGAAATAGTTTTCTTCGCCGACACTTATTAAAGTTTTTTTTTTTTCGCCGCGTATTATTAGGAGTTATACTCTTCGCCGACACCCAAACAGAAATAGCTTTTTTCGTCGTCATTTATTAAGGGGGAATTTTTTTCGCCGCGTATTATGAGGAGTTATACTCTTCGCGGACCCCCAAAACAGAAATATATTTCTTCGCCAACACTTATTAATCAACTCTTTTAATCGCCGCGTATTATTAAGAGTTATACTCTTTGCGGACACCCAAACTGAAATAGTTTTCTTCGCCGACACTTATTAAAGTTTTTTTTTCGCCGCGTATTATTAGGAGTTATACTCTTCGCCGACACCCAAACAGAAATAGCTTTTTTCGTCGTCATTCATTAAGGGGGAATTTTTTTCGCCGCGTATTATGAGGAGTTATACTCTTCGCGGACCCCCAAAACAGAAATATATTTCTTCGCCAACACTTATTAATCAACTCTTTTAATCGCCGCGTATTATTAAGAGTTATACTCTTTGCGGACACCCAAACTGAAATAGTTTTCTTCGCCGACACTTATTAAAGTTTTTTTTTCGCCGCGTATTATTAGGAGTTATACTCTTCGCCGACACCCAAACAGAAATAGCTTTTTTCGTCGTCATTCATTAAGGGGGAATTTTTTTCGCCGCGTATTATGAGGAGTTGTACTCTTCGCGGACCCCCAAAACAGAAATATATTTCTTCGCCAACATTTATTAATCAACTCTTTTTATCGCCTCGTATTATGAGGAGTTATACTCTTCGTGGACACCCAAACTGAAATAGTTTTCTTCGCCGACACTTATTAAAGATTTTTTTTCGCTGCGTGTTATTAGGAGTTATACTCTTCGCCGACACCCAAACAGAAATAGCTCTTTTCGTCGTCATTCATTAAGGGGGAATTTTTTTCGCCGCGTATTATGAGGAGTTGTACTCTTCGCGGACCCCCAAAACAGAAATATATTTCTTCGCCAACACTTATTAATCAACTCTTGTTATCGCCGCGTATTATTAAGAGTTATACTCTTCGCGGACACCCAAACTGAAATAGTTTTCTTCGCCGACACTTATTAAAGTTTTTTTTTTTTTCGCCGCGTATTATTAGGAGTTATACTCTTCGCTGACACCCAAACAGAAATAGCTTTTTTTCGTCGTCATTCATTAAGGGGGAATTTTTTTCGCCGCGTATTATGAGGAGTTGTACTCTTCGCGGACCCCCAAAACAGAAATATATTTCTTCGCCAACACTTATTAATCAACTCTTGTTATCGCCGCGTATTATTAAGAGTTATACTCTTCGCGGACACCCAAACTGAAATAGTTTTCTTCGCCGACACTTATTAAAGTGTTTTTTTTTTTCGCCGCGTATTATTAGGAGTTATACTCTTCGCTGACACCCAAACAGAAATAGCTTTTTTTCGTCGTCATTCATTAAGGGGGAATTTTTTTCGCCGCGTATTATGAGGAGTTGTACTCTTCGCGGACCCCCAAAACAGAAATATATTTCTTCGCCAACATTTATTAATCAACTCTTTTTATCGCCTCGTATTATGAGGAGTTATACTCTTCGTGGACACCCAAACTGAAATAGTTTTCTTCGCCGACACTTATTAAAGTTTTTTTTTCGCCGCGTATTATTAGGAATTATACTCTTCGCCGACACCCAAACAGAAATAGCTTTTTTCGTCGTCATTCATTAAGGGGGAATTTTTTTCGCCGCGTATTATGAGGAGTTGTACTCTTCGCGGACCCCCAAAACAGAAATATATTTCTTCGCCAACACGTGTTAATCAACTTTTTTTTATCGCCGCGTATGATGAGGAGTTATACTCTTCGCGGACACGCAAACTGAAATAGTTTTCTTCGCCGACACTTATTAAAGATTTTTTTTTCGCCGCGTATTATTAGGAGTTATACTCTTCCCTGACACCCAAACAGAAATAGCTTCGTTCGTCGTCATTCATTAAGGGAGAAATTTTTTCGCCACGTATTATGAGGAGTTGTACTCTTCGCGGACCCCCAAAGCACAAATATATTTCTTCGCCAACATTTATTAATCAACTATTTTTATCGCCGCGTATTATTAAGAGTTATACTCTTCGAGGACACCCAAACTGAAATAGTTTTCTTCGCCGACACTTAATAAAGTTTTTTTTTTCGCAGCGTATTAATAGGAGTTATACTCTTCGCCGACACCCAAACAGAAAGAGCTTTTTTCGTCGTCATTCATAAGGGGGATTTTTTTTCGCCGCGTATTATGAAGAGTTGTACTCTTCGCGGACCCCCAAAACCGAAATATATTTCTTCGCCAACACTTGTTAATCAACTTTTTATCGCTGCGTATTATTAGGAGTTATACTCTTCGAGGACACCCAAGCTGAAATAGTTTTCTTCGCCGACACTTATTAAAGTTTTTTTTTCGCCGCGTATTATTAGGAGTTATACTCTTCCCTGACACCCAAACAGAAATAGCTTCGTTCGTCGTCATTCATTAAGGGGGAATTTTTTTCGCCGCGTATTATGAGGAGTTGTACTCTTCGCGGACCCCCAAAACAGAAATATATTTCTTCGCCAACACTTATTAATCAACTCTTTTTATCGCCTCGTATTATGAGGAGTTATACTCTTCGTGGACACCCAAACTGAAATAGTTTTCTTCGCCGACACTTATTAAAGTTTTTTTTTCGCCCCGTATTATTAGGAGTTATACTTTTCGCCGACACCCAAACAGAAATAGCTTTTTTCGTCGTCATTCATTAAGGGGGAATTTTTTCGCCGCGTATTATGAGGAGTTGTACTCTTCGCGGACCCCCAAAACAGAAATATATTTCTTCGCCAACACTTATTAATCAACTCTTTTTATCGCCTCGTATTATGAGGAGTTATACTCTTCGTGGACACCCAAACTGAAATAGTTTTCTTCGCCGACACTTAATAATGTTTTTTTTTCGCCGCGTATTATTAGGAGTTATACTCTTTGCCGACCCCCAAACAGAAATAGCTTTTTTCGTCGTCATTCATTAAGGGGGAATTTTTTTCGCCGCGTATTATGAGGAGTTATACTCTTCGTGGACACCCAATCTGAAATAGTTTTCTTCGCCGACACTTATTAAAGTTTTTTTTTTCGCCGCGTATTATTAGGAGTTATACTCTTCGCCGACACCCAAACAGAAATAGCTTTTTTCGTCGTCATTCATTAAGGGGGAATTTTTTTCGCCGCGTATTATGAGGAGTTATACTCTTCGCGGACCCCCAAAACAGAAATATATTTCTTCGCCAACACTTATTAATCAACTCTTTTAATCGCCGCGTATTATTAAGAGTTATACTCTTTGCGGACACCCAAACTGAAATAGTTTTCTTCGCCGACACTTATTAAAGTTTTTTTTTTTTCGCCGCGTATTATTAGGAGTTATACTCTTCGCCGACACCCAAACAGAAATAGCTTTTTTCGTCGTCATTCATTAAGGGGGAATTTTTTTCGCCGCGTATTATGAGGAGTTATACTCTTCGCGGACCCCCAAAACAGAAATATATTTCTTCGCCAACACTTATTAATCAACTCTTTTAATCGCCGCGTATTATTAAGAGTTATACTCTTTGCGGACACCCAAACTGAAATAGTTTTCTTCGCCGACACTTATTAAAGTTTTTTTTTCGCCGCGTATTATTAGGAGTTATACTCTTCGCCGACACCCAAACAGAAATAGCTTTTTTCGTCGTCATTCATTAAGGGGGAATTTTTTTCGCCGCGTATTATGAGGAGTTATACTCTTCGCGGACCCCCAAAACAGAAATATATTTCTTCGCCAACACTTATTAATCAACTCTTTTAATCGCCGCGTATTATTAAGAGTTATACTCTTTGCGGACACCCAAACTGAAATAGTTTTCTTCGCCGACACTTATTAAAGTTTTTTTTTCGCCGCGTATTATTAGGAGTTATACTCTTCGCCGACACCCAAACAGAAATAGCTTTTTTCGTCGTCATTCATTAAGGGGGAATTTTTTTCGCCGCGTATTATGAGGAGTTGTACTCTTCGCGGACCCCCAAAACAGAAATATATTTCTTCGCCAACATTTATTAATCAACTCTTTTTATCGCCTCGTATTATGAGGAGTTATACTCTTCGTGGACACCCAAACTGAAATAGTTTTCTTCGCCGACACTTATTAAAGATTTTTTTTCGCTGCGTGTTATTAGGAGTTATACTCTTCGCCGACACCCAAACAGAAATAGCTTTTTTCGTCGTCATTCATTAAGGGGGAATTTTTTTCGCCGCGTATTATGAGGAGTTGTACTCTTCGCGGACCCCCAAAACAGAAATATATTTCTTCGCCAACACTTATTAATCAACTCTTGTTATCGCCGCGTATTATTAAGAGTTATACTCTTCGCGGACACCCAAACTGAAATAGTTTTCTTCGCCGACACTTATTAAAGTGTTTTTTTTTTCGCCGCGTATTATTAGGAGTTATACTCTTCGCTGACACCCAAACAGAAATAGCTTTTTTTCGTCGTCATTCATTAAGGGGGAATTTTTTTCGCCGCGTATTATGAGGAGTTGTACTCTTCGCGGACCCCCAAAACAGAAATATATTTCTTCGCCAACATTTATTAATCAACTCTTTTTATCGCCTCGTATTATGAGGAGTTATACTCTTCGTGGACACCCAAACTGAAATAGTTTTCTTCGCCGACACTTATTAAAGTTTTTTTTTCGCCGCGTATTATTAGGAATTATACTCTTCGCCGACACCCAAACAGAAATAGCTTTTTTCGTCGTCATTCATTAAGGGGGAATTTTTTTCGCCGCGTATTATGAGGAGTTGTACTCTTCGCGGACCCCCAAAACAGAAATATATTTCTTCGCCAACACGTGTTAATCAACTTTTTTTTATCGCCGCGTATGATGAGGAGTTATACTCTTCGCGGACACGCAAACTGAAATAGTTTTCTTCGCCGACACTTATTAAAGATTTTTTTTTCGCCGCGTATTATTAGGAGTTATACTCTTCCCTGACACCCAAACAGAAATAGCTTCGTTCGTCGTCATTCATTAAGGGAGAAATTTTTTCGCCACGTATTATGAGGAGTTGTACTCTTCGCGGACCCCCAAAGCACAAATATATTTCTTCGCCAACATTTATTAATCAACTATTTTTATCGCCGCGTATTATTAAGAGTTATACTCTTCGAGGACACCCAAACTGAAATAGTTTTCTTCGCCGACACTTAATAAAGTTTTTTTTTTTCGCAGCGTATTAATAGGAGTTATACTCTTCGCCGACACCCAAACAGAAAGAGCGTTTTTCGTCGTCATTCATAAGGGGGATTTTTTTTCGCCGCGTATTATGAAGAGTTGTACTCTTCGCGGACCCCCAAAACCGAAATATATTTCTTCGCCAACACTTGTTAATCAACTTTTTATCGCTGCGTATTATTAGGAGTTATACTCTTCGAGGACACCCAAGCTGAAATAGTTTTCTTCGCCGACACTTATTAAAGTTTTTTTTTCGCCGCGTATTATTAGGAGTTATACTCTTCCCTGACACCCAAACAGAAATAGCTTCGTTCGTCGTCATTCATTAAGGGGGAATTTTTTTCGCCGCGTATTATGAGGAGTTGTACTCTTCGCGGACCCCCAAAACAGAAATATATTTCTTCGCCAACACTTATTAATCAACTCTTTTTATCGCCTCGTATTATGAGGAGTTATACTCTTCGTGGACACCCAAACTGAAATAGTTTTCTTCGCCGACACTTATTAAAGTTTTTTTTTCGCCCCGTATTATTAGGAGTTATACTCTTCGCCGACACCCAAACAGAAATAGCTTTTTTCGTCGTCATTCATTAAGGGGGAATTTTTTCGCCGCGTATTATGAGGAGTTGTACTCTTCGCGGACCCCCAAAACAGAAATATATTTCTTCGCCAACACTTATTAATCAACTCTTTTTATCGCCTCGTATTATGAGGAGTTATACTCTTCGTGGACACCCAAACTGAAATAGTTTTCTTCGCCGACACTTAATAATGTTTTTTTTTTCGCCGCGTATTATTAGGAGTTATACTCTTTGCCGACCCCCAAACAGAAATAGCTTTTTTCGTCGTCATTCATTAAGGGGGAATTTTTTTCGCCGCGTATTATGAGGAGTTATACTCTTCGTGGACACCCAATCTGAAATAGTTTTCTTCGCCGACACTTATTAAAGTTTTTTTTTTCGCCGCGTATTATTAGGAGTTGTACTCTTCGCGGACCCCCAAAACAGAAATATATTTTTTCGGCAACACTTATTAATCAACTCTTTTTATCGCCGCGTATTATTAGTAGTTATACTCTTCGCGGACTCAGAATCAGAAGTAATTATTATCGCTGACACTTATCGAGTAGTAATTTTGTTCGGCGGGTACTTTTTAATAATAATTGTTTTCGTGGAGGCATGAATAGAAATGACTTTATTCGCTGACACACGATGCATTATTAAGAGTTATACTTTTCGCTAACATACAATTAGAAGTAATAGTCTTCGCCGCGTTTGATGACAGTTATACTCTTCGCCGTTTTTTTCAGAGTTATACTTTACACCGGCGATATGGAAGAAGTAGAAATTTGACTCACTTGATAACCGTCCTCGGTATTATTTCCGGCATCGCTGGCGGCACCCAAGGTACATCCATGACGGCCTCCACCGCGGCCATCGCCTCCTGGTGCAGATCCATCACGATATGGGAGAACGGCCTGTTCTGTTGCCTCCTCTGACAGTAATCGGATATCACCTGAAATAAAAGGAAGCTTGAAGAAAAATGGAAAGTACAAACAGCGAGTATTTTTAGTACTCGATTTTCCCGAACTTAAATCGAGACATATATCACATAAGCCGATTCCTGTCTCGAACGAAATCTTTCGATTATCACGCGTTATTCGATTTTCCTCGCGTTCCCTTCGCGATTCGCACGTTCGATTGTCGCTCTCAATCCGCGCGAAAATGCGAGGGAAGAATGGGGAGGAATAAAAGGGTTTCCACGTCGAAAGTTGCATAACTCCGAAACTCCTCGGAGAGGCGACGACGACTCGACAGCTGCATTAGTAGACGTTTATTTACAGCTTCGATAAGGTTCCTCGTGTACCTTTTACCCAGCCGAAGGGCGGAGAAAAAGTTTCCCAGGTAAACAATTTAAATTGGAGATTTGGGCATCTGCCTAATAATAAGACTTCTCCGACTTAATTCGGTTGAAATTTTTACAAAGAGGGAAATTCAGCGAACGGAAAAATACCTGCGGAACACAATTAACGCCTCCCTTCGTATTGTCCTCGGAGGCAGGTCGTTAACGTCAATTACTGTCCTAATTTAACCCATTTTAAATCAACGAGTAACTCTCCGGTTCTCGAAGTGTTTCGTAACGAAAGCACTTTTATGATTACAAGACATATCCAAACTAAACAACGAGCCGCAAAGGGAATCAGCATTTCAATTAATAATCTGCGAAAATTAAATAATAACACGATGCGAAATCAAAGAGTTTGGAATACAACGAGAGACGAGGACAGTCAGCGACACGGGTCAAGTTCGTAACGGATGTAGCTGGTGCTCTTCGAGGCCAAAAGTAAGACACCCTTAACGTAATCGTTTCTTTTGCTGTTTGGTCATTGCTGTAGAACACAATTAAGTGTAGGTTATGGTATATTAATTATATATTACTTAATATAATATTAATATATTAATATAAACTAAACAATGAACCGCAAACCCACGTTCTATTCAACTTCAAACGTTGTACCGATTTATTCCCTTAAGCGATTTTATAACTCCGGGATCGAGGTAATTAAAATTTTCCTCTAATGGCGAACTTGAGCTGGAAATCCACGCGGGATGAACAATTTCAACGTTATGAGAACGCTCGGTGCTGCGGTTGCATGCATATAATGCGGAATATATGTATATTAAAATATCTCGGGTGTATGCACGAGAAGTCCTGGAGATGAAAAATGATCTTTACCGCCGGAAAGGGGAAAATTCCTGCTTTTTTTTCAGCATATGAAATACCTCCCGGGCTGTATTAAAAATAAATCTTAGATGTTTGAAATGAGCCGGGAAGCCGGGAAACGGAAAATCCACATATGAATTGTAATGTCAGTAGTTAGTGTTAGTTTCAGTAGTCCACCGAGAGAGGATTCTGGGATACAAATAAAAATGAATGTTAGACCAAAAAGGAGCCTGTTGTAATTTTACGAAATTTCATCAACTGAAATATGAAAGTGTCTTGGTGCTAGATAAGGAAATATGGTATAATTGTCACGAGGCGACCTCGCAAAACGGAACTAAGCCGAGTTTGATCAGCAGTTACACAAATCAACATAACTTGACCTCACAAAAGAATCTTCCGGCGAGGCACAAATATTCAAACATAACAAGCAACGTACGGGAACTTAGAAACACCATCAACTGAATAAATACGGGGATTCGTAACCAATTAAGGAATGATGAATCAGTATTCACCGATCTTGCGTCCTGTGACACTGCCCATCTGCGTTCGTGCCCGCCTGCTGCCCTTTTGTGAGGAGAGATGTTACGAGTGAAGCGAGCCCTGTACCAAGTACCCCTCCAGGTCCCATTTTTTATCCTCTTTTGTGTTTTGCCTCTTTATTCATGTTTTACTTTGTTTTGTCGCTCTTTAACACGGGCTCTTTCTCTCTCTCCCCTGTACTTGTTCAATAAAAATTGTCGAATTCGTTTATGCCTTTACCGTCTCTCCTGAGTTACCACCCCCAACCAGAGCACCCTTCTAGGCCCTAGGCCCTTAGTACCGTGACAATATTACAAATAGAAATTTGTAGAAAAATTGAGTCGAACTGAAATTGAGCACAATCATTTAGAACTGTTAGTAGACTTCATCACCTCAGCCAAAAAATTTTGGAAGGCAAACTGAATTGACCTTGACGATGAGAATGTGACGATGATAATTATAAATCTTAAATAACGAAGTAACTGAACCTCTTATTCTATAGAATTGGAGTTATGCGAGTAGAACATAATTTGTAATTCTATAGATAATATCTTGAAGTTAGAACTGTCTATAATTCAAAACTAAGCACTGCGCCTACGAAATGATATACAGTTGCTATGACCTATGCGCAGAATCCGAATTTACCCAGTTTAAGTGGATTGCGCAGGAGGCTCCTTCTTCTTTCCCTTACTCGATATAGCTCTATCTGTTGCTTCCATATCCTCGTTATTGAGTATCTTTTACAAATTTCTGGATTCAGCCTCAAGTAACTGCATCGACTTACATAAAGTTCTGTTTGTTCCAGACGACTTTGTCATTTTCTTCTTTTCCTTAACCTGACGAGTTGCTTTGTCTGATTCCAATCCTCTTTATTGGGTAATTCTTCTGAACTGGTGGATTCTTCTTTCTACTTTCCTTACTAACTTTCTTCTTTCCTTTACTCGGTTTATCTCCTTTCTCTGCTTCCCATTCCCCTTTATTGGATATCATTTAAGAACTGCTGAATACATGCTCAATTAGCTTCATTCGTTTGCGTCAATTGTTGTGTTTGTTCCTGGTGACTTTTGTCATTTTCTTCTTTTCCTGACTATGTCTAAATACTTTTGCTGCTTCCAATTCATATTTATTGGAAGTCTCTTCTAAACTGCTGGATTATTGCTGAGGTAGCTCCCTTGATTCACATTAGTTTTTCTTTGTACCAGACGACTTTGTCATTTTTTTCTCTTTCTGACTCTATGCCGTTACTTTTGCTGCCTGCTTCCAAATCCTATTTATTGGGAGTCTCCTCTGAACTGCTGAATTAATGCTCAGGTAGCTCCATTGGTTCACATAAGTATCTCATTGTTCCAGACGACTTTATCATTTTCTTCTCTTTGTGACTCTATCTAGTTACTTTTGCTGCTTCCAATTCATATTTATTGGGAGTCTCTTCTGAACTGCTGGATTAATGCTTAGGTAGCTCCCTTGATTCACATAAGTATCTCTTTGTACGAGACGACTTTATCGTTTTCTTCTCTTTCTGACTCTAGCTAGTAACTTTTGCTGTTTCCAATTTCTATTTATTGGGAGTCTCTTCTGAATTGCCGGATTAATGCTCAGGTGGCTCCATCGGTTCACATAAGTTTCTCTTTGTAACAGACGACTTTATCATTTTCTTCTCTTTCTGACTCTACCTAGTTACTTTTGCTGCTTCCAATTCCTATTTATTGGGAGTCTCTTCTGAACTTCTGGATTAATGCTCAGGTAGCTCCATTGGTTCACATAAGCTTCACTTTGTACCGGACCACTTTACCATTTTCTTCTCTTTCTGACTCTATCTAGTTACTTTTGCTGCTTCCAATTCTTATTTATTGGGAGTCTCTTCTGAACTGCTAAATTAATGCTCAGATAGCTCTATTGGTTCACATAAGTATCTCTTTGTACCAGACGACTTTATCACTTTCTTCTCTTTCTGACTCTGTCTAGTTACTTTTGCTGCTTCCAATTCCTATTTATTGAGAGTCTCTTCTGATCTTCTGGATTAATGCTCAGGTAGCTCCATTGGTTCACATAAGTTTCTCTTTGTACCAGAGGAGTTTATAATTTTCTTCTCTTTCTGACTCTATCTAGTTACTTTTGCTGCTTCCAAATCCTATTTATTGGGAGTCTCTTCTGAACTTCTGAATTAATGCTCAGATAGCTCCATTAGTTCACATAAGTATCTCATTGTTCCAGACGACTTTATCATTTTCTTCTCTTTCTCACTTTATCTAGTTACTTTTTCTGCTTCCAATTCCTATTTATTGGGAGTCTCTTCTGAACTGCTGGATTAATGCTCAGGTAGCTCCATTGGTTCACATAAGTATCTCATTGTTTCAGGCTACTTTATCATTTTCTTCTCTTTCTGACTCTATCTAGTTACTTTTGCTGCTTCCAAATCCCATTTATTGCGAGTCTCTTCTAAACTGCTGGATTAATGCTCAGGTAGCTCCCTTGATTCAGATAAGTTTTTCTTTGTACCAGACGACTTTATCATTTTCTTCTCTTTCTGACTCTATCTAGTTACTTTCTCTGCTTCCAATTCCTATTTATTGGGAGTCTCTTCTGAGCTGCTGGATTCATGCTGAGATAGCTCCATTGGTTTACATAAGTTTCTCTTGGTTCCAGACGACTTTATCACTTTCTTCTCTTTCTGACTCTATCTAGCTACTTTCTCTGCTTCCAATTCTTATTTATTGGGAGTCTCTTCTGAACTGCCGGATTAATGCTCAGGTGGCTCCATCGGTTCACATAAGTTTCTCTTTGTTCCAGACGATTTTATCATTTTCTTCTCTTTCTGACTCTATCTGGTTACTTTTGCTGCTTCCAATTCCTATTTATTGGGAGTCTCTTCTGAACTGCTGGATTAATGCTCAGGTAGCTCCATTGCTTCACATAAGTATCTCTTTGTACCAGACGACTTTATCATTTTGTTCTCTTTCTGACTCTATCTAGTTACTTTTGCTGCTTCCAGTTCCTATTTATTGGGAGTCTCTTCTGAACTGCTGGATTACTGCTCAGATAGCTCCCTTTATTCACATAAGTTTCTGTTTGTATCAGACGACTTTGTCAATTTCTTCTCTTACTGACTTTATCTAGTTACTTTTTCCGCTTCCAATTCCTATTTATTGGGAGTCTCTTTTGAACTGCTGGATTAATACTCAGGTGGCTCGATTGGTTCACATAAGTTTCTCTTTGTAACAGACGACTTTATCATTTTCTTCTCTTTCTGACTCTAGTTACTTTTGCTGCTTCCAATTCCTATTTATTGGGAGTCTCTTCTGAACTGCTAGATTAATGCTCAGATAGCTCCATTGGTTCACATAAGTATCTCTTTGTACCAGACGACTTTGTCATTTTCTTGGTTTCCTGACAGCCTAGTCTTACAATTCCTCTTTGTTTGGTGTCTCTATTGAAATTACTTGATTCAGGCTCTTCTATCCCATTTGACACTGCTTTGGTACGGATTTTGGGGAAATTACCAAAAAAACAAAAAAAAAAAAACACCAAATATGAGATATTTTTCAGAGGAGATTAAGAGAGCCAAACGTGCTATTAAACGTTAATATACATAATATTTGATAGTGAAATAAATGTTTTAAGGTTCAAAATATTTCTGAAAATATCTCTAGAAAATTTAAAAAACCGAAAAATAATAAAGGGAAAGTGCTCTTCAGAGGAGGACAACTTACACAAAAATGTTATTAAACTGTGTTATACGCATTTAGTACTAAAATAGACGTTTGAAGAAAATCTTAGAACAAATTTCGAGAAAATTTAATACAAAAACGAAAGTAACTAGTCAAAAAATTATAGGAAGGTCCTTACCAGAAGAAAACCAATATACCAGTAAGGGTTAATACTAATAATAATAATACCAATAATAGGGTAAATATCAGAGATAATACCATCATTATCAAAATGGGAAACATGGCTTAAAAGTGACATTGTTACTAAAAATTACAACTGTCAATATTGAAAGAGTTGTATTAACTTTTAGATTTTACCAATTCCGTTGCTATAGAAAAATGTCACAAAATGTTTAAATAGAACAGAGTAGAAAATTAAACGAAATCCATTAAATCAAACATTTAGTAATTACAGCTGGTATCACTCAATTAAAAGATTCTTATATTATCTATTATTTTCTCTCATATGAGAGTAGGTATTTATATATTTATTGATATTAATAAATCTTAATGGGTCAAACTGGGAAACAAATTAAAGACAAGTTTATCAAAGTTCAACGTAATAGCGTAGTAAATCGTTGCTTTGAAGAAATTGCTAACTTACATCAAAATTTAGAAATGATAGTGAGATAATATATATATATATATATATATATATATATATATATATATATATAACTTTACTACTGATAATAATTAAAAATTCGTTACACCATATTACAGTAGTCCATAAATGTAATTTTGTGAATATTATATTACTATCGCCATTTCAATATAATTATATTATATTGTTATTCTTAAACAAAAAATGTTGGTGTACATATATATATCTCTATCTAGTCTACATATGGAAGAGTATTGTAACGGAAAGTCTGGCCGTAAAATAAACACAAATCGTGAAGTGTCGGTTCCGCGAAATTCGAAGCGACGAGAATCTACCCGAAGCGATAGAAGTTCCTCGAATTCGGGAGTCTCCTCCCGAAACGGCCAGAATGTTGGAGAAGTCGTAAAAGGGAGGCCGACAGCTGAGAGGGGCAGTGTAGCTAGATTTACACGCAAAGTGGTGCATGCGCAGTAGTTTTAGAGGAGAGGCTGGTTTCTGATTGGCGAAAACTGTGGCGCGAACCTAAACCTTTCGGATTTATACTGCGATCCGACCAATCGAAGCCGACCGTTACTCGTCCGCTACTGCGCATGCACCACTTGCGTGTAAATCTAGCAACACTGGAGAGGAGCAGTCATAAAATCGGGACCGTGTGCCCCAAATAAACGACAGCCTTGTGAAATATAAGTTAGATAATAAGTGTTAGTGTTAGTTACAATAAATTAGTTGAGAGATTTCGCGTAATTTTTTGAGAGAAAAACGATACAGCATCTACATACTATTCTGCATACTTATCATTATTTAAAACTGTTCAGAGTAGGTACATGTAATTAATATAATTTTGATTAACGTTTTACGGAACATTCAAAAATCTGAATCCAATTACGGCCATTCACAAAAGAGCCCTTCACAAGTCGAAAAACTTCCATCAACGTACCTTCAGACGGCCATTCGACGCCTTTTAATTTTCCATCGTTTTTAATCGTCGTCGCCCAAAGGAAAAATTCCACCCTTTGGCATCGAGCGCCGCCCGAAGTCCCGACGAATGAGCGAATTTAAATTAGGAAAATTATTGATGGAGCAAACTTTTTAAATTCGCCGGATCCGGATCCGGATAAATCCCTCTTTCCTCGCTTATTTCGCGGGAACTAACGCGTACACGGCGGCGAAATTTTAATTATCTCGCGGGGCCCTAATTAACTTCTTACGGGGGGATCCCGTCAAAACCGACACGCGGACACCGTATGTATCATTCGACCGGCCCCGTTAATTAAACTCGTAGCAGCACAAAAGGAGGACGAGATGCACACCGCAGGATGTGGGGGGTAACAACAATAAATAATGGGTTAGAGTGGACGGTTAATTTGCTCGACACTATCAATTTTATTTAAAAAGTTTACAGCGCACTTCTAAGCTATTTAGACCTAATTGATGGGAGTTCACTGGTTTTACGTAACTTTTTGCCGTGACGCAAGATTGGAGAGGGAAAAATAGAGGATTCTCGTTTATACTTTCCAAGGTTCTTTCCGGATGTGTAATTACTATTTAAATCCACATTAAAGACTGCTAATGGGAACCTTCCTCACATTTTAATAGCGCCAATTTTTCGAAACGCCAATTGGATTTTTAAGTGGATGAAACTACACCTACTCCTAAATTATACTAATAAAATTAAATGGACGACTTACAAATCGAGTGAAGGGATGATATTCACAAGATAGCAACTGCCTCCACAAAAGTACTACCGCATACCCTACTCACTTACCACCCGTCGAAGTGGGTGAAACTACCCCTATTCCAAAATGACATTGATAAATTTAATGATATTTTAATGATAATGATAATGATAATGATGATGATAATGATAATGATAATATATTTATTGATAAATAAATTAAATGAAAGACATACAAATCGAATGCAAAGAATAGCAATTACCTCCACAAAACGCAATGATCGGGGCGATTTTTTGAATTTGAGTTACAAGTTTTTTTAGACCTTTTAAGGTTCTTTAGCTTTAAATAACTGAAAAAATGTCTATGTGAATGTGGTACGTTTCTCACGAAAATTAAAATAGTAAACGGTCCAAACTTTATATTTAAAGGTTATACCAAACCAGAACACCCCTAATAAGAATGTTATCTCATTTATCTCATTAATTTATGTTTTATTTAACTAAAATCGGCCTGTATAAATGGGTAGTTTACCCTTAGCGTTTTGTTTTTATTTTCTTGAAATCCGTTCCAAAATTCTTTTCAAATTTTCGAAAATTTATTTTAATGTTAAATACCAATAATAAAGTTTAATAAGATTTTTGGATGGACGCTTCATATTTGTGCTTTTTAGGTTATTTTCCTGAAATCCACTGGAAGTTTTCCTTTAAATTTTTAGTGCATATAATAAGGCATGAAGGGTAGTTTGGTGGAGCAATTTTTACTTTTTCATAAAAGGCACTCATATATGAGAATTATTGTAATAGGGTCGATTTTTAGAATTTGAGTTATTAGCATTTTTTGGCGTTTTAAGATTTTAAGATTCGAAAAAAACATGCTTTTGAAAAAATATTTGTGTATGTGTATATATGTATATGTCTTTGAAATTACACTTCCCGCTACACCAGGGTCTCCCCATAAGCTTTTAATTATGACCTGCCAAGATAAAGCGGTAGTTTATCATTGGCATTTTTCTGCATTGTTTTTTTTTTATTCTTAATATTTGTTTCGCTGTTGAATACATATGATAAAGCATATTAACATTTTTGGGTAATCCTTCTCAAAATGGCACTTTACTCTAGTCAGTTTTCGGTTTTTGGAATTTTTTCAAAATACTGTAACGCGAAATGTAAACAGCAGCGCGCAACGTGTTTACTCTTATCGGACCTCGGTGGTCACTTCAAAGCGCTCCGTTAATTGGGCCGTAAAGGAAGAATGATTTATTACCTTCCGGGCGTTTCTAGATAAACATTATTAGGGAAAAGAAGAATCGAGTTCATTCAAGAAAGGTCTCGAGACATAATGGAGGACTATATAATGACGGGCTTGCGGTCTGAGAGATTAGATTAGACGTGAAGCCGCGAGTGAATAAACAGTGCGAAAAACGGACAAGCGAATTGTATGAATTAATTAAAAAGTTAAGTGTGTTATATAAATTAATTAGTTCAGTAATAGTCTAAATAGTGTGTAGTGTGTGTGTATTAAGTAGTGTGTAGTGCATAATTAAGGACAGTGTAAATCAATTAGAAATAAACGTTACAGTACGTTATAATATTTCTTAAACTTTGAGTACTTATTCTAATATCGACACTTTTTTTTCGGTTAGGAAATTTTCTCAAAATCTACTATAGCATCTTCTACTAAACTAAAAACTAAAGTTTTTCTACTGTCGAATGTGTATAATAAAATTTGTGCTTAAATCGGCTCTGAAGGGCTCTTTACTGTTGTCATTTTTAGGTTCTTTAAAATTTTCTTGAAATCGTGAAGCATGAAGAATTATTTTCAAATTTAAACATTTATTTTATAGACCAGGGTCGATAATTTTTAAGACCAAAAAAAATTATAGTAGGATGAAACCCATTGGAAAAGGTAGAGAATATAACAAAAATGAAAGGAAAAATAAATTACGGGCGATTTGAGGTCGGGAAGGGGGCGGGGGTGAGTATTTAATGGTAAAAAACGGTTTAGCTCGATTTCCGGCAAAACTGCAAGCCCTATGAAAAAAAGTTAAATAGCAGAGTTGTAGGTAATAGAAAGGTCTACAACTTTTGTATCAACACTTTTTTCACATAACCTCGAAATTGTTGTGAAAAATTCAAATAACCAAGTTTTTGGTTTTTTATTTTTAGCTTTTGCAATTTTTTTTTATTTTTTCACGAAATTTGGTGAAAACTTCCCTTTTTATGTCCCAAATATACAGTATTTTTTTTTTATTTTAAATATTCAGTATTTCACCTTATTTTGACTTTATATCGAAAAAGCACTCTAATTTTCAATCGAAAATTCTCATGTCAAAATATCTGCTTTTTTAAAAAAGTCTGTGTGTTTTTTGTTCGTTGAAATCTCTACTTTCTGATGGTAAAAAAAATTATACATTACTATGGAAAATGTTCTCAGAAAATGCAAATAATGAAAAAAACTCGAATCCAAAAATTTTTTTTAATCATTATCATAACTTTGAGCTATTTATTAAAATTTACACTTTAATTACTCGAAAAACGTGAGCTGTCATGTTACATTGATAAACAAAAAAATTGCTAATCGAAATATACTACTATAATTAACAACCAATTAACATTTACCAATTAACCATCTACAATATTTTGAGAAAGTTTTAGAATCTTCTTTAAATTATATGCGTATATACCTATTAATTGCTATTTTAAGATTACTTATATACCTGAGTGACCGGAAAATTTTAGCCCTTCAAAAGGTAGCTGCAGCCGAGGTGCGTCCCGCGGTCCAAACAGCCGGGCATACGACAACTGAGCCCCTCGGTCAGAAAATTCCATATATGGAAAATTCCAACGGTAACGCTAATCCCACCCTACGATTGAACCCCGGTATACCCCAAGGCCAAATGACAACTGGGCCCAGGATTAAAATTCCGAGTCCAGGATAAAAATAGTTAGGTAAGGGAGTAAGAAAATTACGGGAAATCCCATTTTTTTCACGATAACATTAAGGGCAAGAGGGCAAGGAAAATCAGTCAAGGAACAATTATTATGCCTTCCTTTTTTTGAACCGCCGGAAAAGTGGCTGCCGAAAACATGGTTTAAAATGCACTAATTTATGCTCAAATTGTCATGGTTCTGAAACATGCTCCAATGTGGAAGAAGAAACCTACGAGGAAGTTGATGACTCAGATGAAATTGTGGATGAAGAACCAATGCAGACCGGAAATAATCTTGAAGACGAAGACGGTGATGGTTTTAAAGATTTTGAAAATCCACTAGAATCGGGAAGGTTTGTCGAATCTGACAATGAAGTAATGCCATCAAAGAGACAAAAAGTAATGAAGAAGTGATTAGAATGCAATATAAGGTATTTATAAATAACTAGAGTATTGTATTTAAAAATATAATGAATAACGTAATCGTAATCAGTATAAGGTATTTAAATTTAATAGTACGATTTACATGTATATTTATATATTATGAGATTTTCTATGACATAAATGTAATGACTATTTAACAAATCAACTTTATTACTGAAAAAATTTGCAGCAGTGACAATTTTTAGATGAAATCCCCTTTAAATCCTATTTTTAATATTTAGAACAACTATTTTCACATGTTTTTTGCAATCTTGATGTTTCATGGATTTGTAATTTTTTTGTTTATCAATGTAACATGACATCTCACGTTTTTCGAGTAATTAAAGTGTAAATTTTAATAAATAGCTCAAAGTTATACATAATGATTAAAAAAAATTTTTGGATTCGAGTTTTTTTCATTATTTGCATTTTCTGAGAACATTTTCCATAGTAATGTATAATTTTTTTTACCATCAGAAAGTAGAGATTTCAACGAACAAAAAACACACAGACTTTTTTAAAAAAGCAGATATTTTGAAGTGAGAATTTTCGATTGAACATTAGAGTGCTTTTTCGATATAAAGTCAAAATAAGGTGAAATACTGAATATTTAAAATCAAAAAAATTACTGTATATTTGGGACATAAAAAGGGAAGTTTTCACCAAATTTCGTGAACAAATAAAAAAAATTGCAAAAGCTAAAAATAAAAAACCAAAAACTTGGTTATTTGAATTTTTCACAACAATTTCGAGGTTATGTGAAAAAAGTGTTGATACAAAAGTTGTAGACCTTTCTATTACCTACAACTCTGCCATTTAACTTTTTTTCATAGGGCTTGCAGTTTTGCCGGAAATCGAGCTAAACAGTTTTTTACCCTTAAATACTCACCCCAGCCCCCTTCCCGACCTCAGATCGCCCGTAATTTATTTTTCCTTTCATTTTTGTTATATTCTCTACCTTTTCCGATGGGTTTCATCCTACTATAATTTTTTTTCACTTTTTACCGTTTTCAAAATTATCGACCCTGGTCTATTAGTACCAAATATAAATAATAAAACATAATAAAACTTTTGAGTAAATCGTCTCTGAAGGACACTTCACTGGTGTCGTTTGTCGGTTTTTCCAAATTTCGAAATTGGCCTCGAGAATTGTTTTTATACTTTGAATATTTATTTTATTATGTAATATGTATAGTATAAAAAAGTTTAATAATATTTCTGGTTAAATCTTCCCTAAAGGATTTTGTTATTTTTTTTTTATTTTCTGGAAATTTATTCTACTATTAAATGTTTATAATAAAATATCAGAAAGCAGTATGATGAGCACATCGCCATTTCTTCACAGATATTCTAAGCTAAGAGGACGATAAAATTATTACACTGGATTATCCAGGACTAGGATTCTTAAAATGTAATTAGAATTTTTGTAAGAGAAAATGTTACATCGTAATTTAAAGCCTGTCTATACAAGGATCCTTTTACATTTCAACACATCATTTCCTGTTTATCAAATCCGCTTAGTTCATTATTCTAATTTACCCTCTGCACGAAACCAGGTTTCGTGCAGAGGGTTTAAATTTTCTTAAATTATTGAATATCTATTCGGATCTTAAACACGCATAATAAAGTTCAATACGATCTTTTACTAAATTTGCACGGAAGGGTAAAAAAAGTGAAAAACATGGTTTTTGAGATTTTTGAAATTTTCTCAAAATCCGCATTCGATGATTTTTTCGTTTTTTTTTTATTTTCTATAAATCCCCTTCAAACTTTTTTTCAAAATGTTCAATATGAAGTAAAGTACGTAAAATAAAGTTTAATACGATTTTATACTTGTTCTTTTCCGTTTTTTTTTTCAAATTTGTTCGGAAGTCGCTCAAAAATTATTTGAAACCTCCAAAACCATTAAAACCTGCATACTTATTCTGCTGTCAAAAACGTATAATAAAGTTTAACAACACTTTTGGCTAATTCTTATCGGAAAAGTAAAAAACTTAAAATCAAGGGTTTTTGGCCTTTTAAAATTATCTCGAAATCCTCACTAAAAGATTTATTAAACTCTCAATGTTGAGTCTACTGATGAATGTACAACCAAGTTTCATAAAATTTTAGGCTAATCCTTTTCTTAGGGGCACTTTACGCTTGTTCTTTTTCAGTTTCTGGAATTTGTTATGAAATTCGCAATATTTTTTTCTGAAATTTCAACATTCATTCTGCCATTAAATACCTAT
The DNA here is from genome assembly GCA_946251905.1 of Cryptocephalus moraei. Lineage (NCBI taxonomy): Eukaryota > Metazoa > Arthropoda > Insecta > Coleoptera > Chrysomelidae > Cryptocephalus > Cryptocephalus moraei. The sequence goes on from OX276462.1 coordinate 11,396,583, forward strand.
ACTATAATTTAATAATATTTTTGCTTAAATCTTCCTAGAGGGGCATTGTATACTTGTTGTTTTTCGGGTTTTTGAAATTTTTTCGAAATCCACTTTAAAACACTTTATAAAACATATGTAGGTATAATAAAGTTTATTAATATTGTTGGATAAATCTTCTTTTAATTTATCCGATACCCCCTGCAAAATTGTTTTTAAAACAGAATATTCATTTTAGTGATGAATATTTATAATAAAATTAGACAGTAGTAGTCCGATGGATCAATTTGTCTTCATAAATATTCCAAGGTAAAAAGGTGAAAAAATTATTTTTCCAGATTATTCAAGATTTCTTCATTAAGTTGTAATTAGGTTGAGAGGGGACAAGTGATATCGCAATTTAAAACCAATCTATTAATCTAAAGCTAATTTAAGGTTTTTTTTACCTCTTAATAGGGCATTGCCTATTTATTCAATCGGTTAAAGGTTAAATCATTGATTTTTTCCCTTACATGAAGCCACAGACCATTAATATAACTAGACCCGGTGTTCCCATTAGAAACTGATCTTTGTTTACATGCCAACATAGCCGATAGGCGCGGTGTAAAGGGGGAAGAAAATATGGCCGCCTTTGACGAATTTTGACAGCGTACAAAGTAGCTATCCATAGGCGTATCAATAATAAGGGGCAAAAAGGAAACAAAATTAAGAAAATAATTTATTTATTATTTAGATCAACGGGCAATGAAGCCCTTTACATGCTAGGTAACAAAGTTGCGAAATAAGTGACAAATGATAAAGAAGGACATAGATTATCAAAATCATCATGACAGTAATAATGCATACAATAAGTATAGTCCAAGACCCATCTGTCACAAAGTTGCTTTAGATTGATATAAGAGGTAACCACAATGTTTTTACATGAATACCTCGGGAATAATGTCTAGAATAAGGATTGACTTATCCTCCAAAGCGCATCGGTCGGGAACATTGTTAAAAATGCAACAATTTAAAAAGAAATTAAAAAACGCGTTTTTTCCCGAATTGTTTTGCTTCTAACTTTTTAAGTATTGAATTTAGAAGAAAGTTGAAAAGAGGAAAAAGTTGCAGAATCTATTTTTACATAAAATGGCATAGGTTATAAATTCAAAAATTTATTAGCAGTTTTGCCAAATAGTATTAAACAACAAAAAATCGGCCCAAAAAAGTGTTTTTTTAACTTATTATTTTAGGCACTTTAAAATGCAGTTAGGACTTCCATATCACAGATACAAAATCCTCAAGTTATAATAAAAGAATCGAGTAAATTTCGTTTCGATCGGATTATTACAGTTTGCACAATAATTTTGCAATCCTGAAAAATCGAAAAATATTGAAAATTTTCAAAATTGTTTAAATTTTTTTCCACTAGGTATTCGATTTTAATAAAACTAGCGGTCATATATAAGAGGGAACAAGCTTTCATGTACTTTTGTCAGAATTAAAAAATATTTATTAGAACGGATACAGTCATTGTTTAAAGTTGGTGTCGTTTTTTTTTGCTTATAAACAAATAGATTATCTCGGCGAATTTTTTGTTAAATGAAATTCTGAGAACATAGCCAGGAAAGTATTCGGAAAGACGCTTCTTTTTATTCATAATAAGTTGCTATTTTGCTCCTTAGCTTCTGAGATATAACTCCTCAAAGTTCTTTAGTGTTTAATAAAATGGTTAGTAATGGTTAATAAAATTACTATTTTTTCTCATATCTTAAGAAATAATTGTTTCTCACAGTAACCAGTATAATATTTTTGTTGAAATTTACATTAAAAAGATTGAAATTTAAATTCAAAAAAATGTCTCGCTTCGAATTTTGACAAATACATAAATTTGACATTTCTATTAAACACAGTTACTGGGTAGAAATTAATTACCTTGTAGTACTTTTAGGTTCAAAAATTTGATGCATCCGCAATGAAACAGCATCTCTCTTTAAATATCTAGCATTGTCGGTTGCTCCTATTTTAGACACAAAATCATCTTTACTGAAATGTTTTGAGCAAATATAGAACGATTTTGTTATGTTATCATTTTCGCTAAGTCCAAAACAGAAATCCAAATATTTATTTTAATTGGATCTGCTGTAAACCTAAAATAATAACACTGATAGAACGCCACTGAGATGATACATAACCTCAAAAAATTTCATTAATAAATTTCTTTATTTACCTATGAAGAGACAATCCCGAGGCTTTCCCTGCATCGCTATAAACGTTGCATATCTTGCATCTATTAACCATTGTTAAATGTTTCCTATTTTTATCAAAATTACTCCCGGTTAGTTTTGGTTTGGTTAGGTTAGCGTGTGACAGACTAGGACGCGATGTTGCCACGTGTCCTCTCATAACGAAAGTCTATATTATTTTAGATTTACGTACAACTGACCAACCGCAGGCGAAGTAGGCTGGATGTATAAGCAAATCGTAAGCGAGAATTCTTCATTTGCATTCATGCAACAGCGCAAAAAAACGCTTAGAATGTGCTAAGATCTTGTCAATACATTATTTTGTAAACAAACGGGTCTAGTTATATTAATGGTCTGTGCATGAAGCCAGGTTAATGGAAAATTAAAGAATTTTCCGGAAAATGTTAGCCATTCCCATTCACATTCAACGTGCGGTTTTATTAAATTTCTCCAGCACTTTTCTACGATGAAGTCGTTCGTCATTACATCAATAAATTCCCTCCATTAAGTCAAATATTACAGGAATATGCGAAAAGTTTATTCTTTTAATGTTCCAACGTTAAGGCACGTGCAGCACTTTCATGATTGAAATTTTACTTAAAAAATTAATGATTTTTAATAAAAAAGATAGTAAATTAAAAAATAGTTATTAAATTTAATTTTCTTTAAGTTTAATTAGTAATTCAAATTAAATTAGATTATTAATTAAAATAAAATTAAAATAATTTAAAAAAACCATTACGACGTTAAGCTTCTTTCAACTAAATTAAGTGTGGTTTCCAATAGCATCAAATTTCCAAATTGACATTACCGAATTCGTATAGCTTTTTGTAAGAGAATATAGGTACTTATGTCAAACACCGGGTCAGTAATTTATATGAGGATAAATCGGATTTCCGATAACGCAACAATAAGGAAGTTATGGGCGTTCTAACAAACTCATCACTTTTATAACTTTTGAAAATTTCTTCATATGGGCATTTTTCTATTTTATTCCTTCGTTTCAGGAAATAAACTTTATGACGGTATATCTACCGAGAGAGATAATAATGAAGAAGCTGCGAAACGTCGTAATAACTGTATACCGATGGAAATTTCATTCGGAAGATCTGTTTAGAACATGGAAGAAAATAACAAGTAGGTGGAAGGAGCTGGAATATTATTTCCTTCTTCGCGAAAGTTCACATACACAATATACATACTGGAATGTTATTCAAATTAAGCGAGCCCCTTAAACTACACTTTAGACATAGGAATCTCATGTATTTCTTAACGAGAGACTCCCAAACTCCCTTCCGAATCGTCCTCCATTAATTCCCGTTGTCCCCCCGATTACCCGATCCAGAAATTATGCAGGTAAAGCGTAAAATATGGCGTACGTAAATCATCCCGCCTACTCAATCTAACTCCCCTTCTCCAGGGAGCGGCGTTTTAAGTTAAGAACACAATAACAACAAAAACTCGGGCTTTCCTTAACTTTTCCGTAAAAGGCGACTTTCGCTCGAGGAACAATATTTATCCCTAATTCACCCAGACGTGACTAATAAGGGGAAATGAGGGAGGACGGGTGGGGAAGCGGGAAGGTTTGAGTCGCGAGATGATTGTGAGTTACGGCGGAAGCTAAACGAGTGAAACTGTTGGACAAGATGAGGGAGTAAACACCTGCTTTCTATAATCATAATGGTTCTTAACGAAAAATGTTTCAAATTTAAATTAAATTTAATCTAAAATGTTAAGGTTAATTTAAATATTATTTTTCGCACGTATTTTGTTTGATTAATTTACTTTACAAAAAAACTATAAAAGTCTGCGTCGGACCAAACGGTAGAAGTGAAACTTCTTTGGCCATATGCACACACACACACACACACTCGCCGCGGAACCAGTCTCCGTTCGCCGTGGGCTTTCATCTGTTCCGGTGTCTCCATGTTCTCATCTGAGGTGAGGTGAGGCACGACGCCTCCTCATTTTTCTCTATGTCCATGTCACGTAATTAAACAATACAGCTCACCGTTTTGTCGCCGTTCGAAGTTATTGTTTCTCGCCGTTTGAGGTTAGGTTAGGTCTCAGCTGTCCGAAAGTCTAGACGCTCTCCGGTGTTGCCACGTTGACCTCTTTGGTAGCACATGTAAACGATTTGGCGATCGGCTCGGTTCGCGGGCGCGATGGAAGAGGTACACTTTACGCGCATTCTGGCAACACGGCTTTGTCCTCGGATTACTTATCACGCGTGACGCGGTTTTTCGACCAATACCCCATCCCAATGTATACAACGTGCGCAAAGAAGTTTCACTTCAAAAGTCCAAAAAGTTTTTTGACACTGTTGCCATTAAAATTTCTCTCATTTTACTCACGTCGAGGAGGTGCATCAGGGACGCCCTATCGAAGGCCTGGAGCCTCGTCATATCGGCCAGTACTCGACACAGCTCGACGCTTAGGCAAGAGGTGGCAACGTGGCTGGTGAGCGTTGCCCTTTTCAACGTTTCCCCGAGGGAGAAAATCCACATCTGGAAGAGAAAACGAGTGAGTAAGCAAAACAACCGAATGATCCAAATAAACAATTTGGTCATCGTGCCAAAAATACATAATTAAGTGTTTCCTTCTCTCCAATTGGGTCCGAATGGGACGAATGAGTTACAAAGAGTGTATCATCAAGGGTAAGTAATATAATATATGTTGTAGATATACATATGGTACATACAGACCGTTTCTACAGAGTCGCAGGATGGTATAAACATAAGGGCGAAAGAAGGGCCATTAATTTCTCGTTGGCTAAACGGAGAAAGAACTTTTGCGATGTTGCTAGCTCGCGAAACATAACAGTCATCCGCTCCGCACGAGACGACCCGAGACCGAAAGCGGAAAGCGATACGCGTTAGATGCCTGGACTTGGACTGCGGCCGGCAACGTTGCTAAACTTCCTTCTCTGTCATATTAACGAACTACTATTAGTTTCTCTTTTGCTCTTGTTGATTTCGGGACAGGCGTTTCAATAGAAAAACTCCGTATATAGTTATTAAAGTTTAAATATTCAATTTATTTCGAAACCTTCAGAGATTTCGAACGTTGTATATGAAATTCCTTGCAACAATTGTAACCTGAAATACACAGGTCAAATATCAGGGCCCTTAAATGGTAAGAGTTCTTCACAAAAAAGCAATGTTAAACGTAATATTAGTACATGTAGATCATTGTCTAAATAATTCTCATGCAATGAATTTTAATGATTCCATCCCGTAATTTCAGAACCAAAGACCAATGAATAAGAACTGATATACAGGTTTAAAATATTATTTATAATTATATTCTCCGCTTATGTACACACTTATTTTGGATAGGCCAATGGACAACTGTTTTGTTGCCTATCATAACAGTATTTTACAGTACATATCAGTACAGTATTTTAGGACGTCCTGTACTTAAATAAAAATAATTTTAAAATGCTCCAAAAAATGCCCAATTTGTCGATTAGTATTGTCTGTTAGTTTGCGTCGTTATGTATTAATTTTCATTGTACAGGGTGGCTCTAAGAAAAGTCATTGATTACATTTTTTAAATATGAACCCTTAGTTTTGCATGGGTTATTTTCTAAAAACTACCAACGTTAACATTTCTTCTATAACTAGTCTTTACTTTACTAGTGTGACCCCGAAGGAAGACTAACAACAGACTTCAGAAACACCTAATACAAAATCATTCAAATTTAGGACGTTTTCTTTAAAAATATTCAAAAAACATGCAGTTCCAGCTCATCCCGTAACAAAGGAACCCACCCTCCCCCTCCAACCCCCTTTTCTTTCTCCATTTTCTCCCTTTCCAGCTTCATTCAAAAGAAGTTTTGTCGTTCCCGTCGACTAGTTTAATTTAAAGTTTCCCATCTTGTTGATCACTTTAATTAACCGCCTCTCTTATTCGCCGACGGGGATTTGTTGTCCCCGTCGTCACCCCCCCCCCCCATCCCCGGTTCGAGCGTTTAATTGGGAAAATAATTAATTAAATCGAATCGGTGGATTGAATCGAAAATGATTCCAGTGTACGTATCGATAATGTTGATGGTGTCAATAGAATGTGGCGTGGCAGCAGTTCTGACTGTAAATTTGATAGTCGTTATAGAACCACCGAACAAACAAGTTAAGTGTCTTCCTGTTATTGAGGGTGATGTACTGTAATCGACACACTTCTGAAGGAAGACGAATACTGTACTGACTATAAATCCAATGATTGACCGATCTATCCTTTGCTTGAGGCTTGAATATGATCGATTTTCTTGTATTGCTACAAGTGATTGATCGAGAATTGAAACTATTTCTTCATGGAATCTCTTACATTCCCACCATTACTTGATTACTTGATCATTAATTGATAGAGAATTAAAACTCTTTGATTCACATTTCTTTTTGTTTCTACATTCATTCTTTAAATTGCCTTTATTGCTTGAGACTTAAATTTCATCGAATTTCTTCAATTCCTCAATTTCATCAATCCATCAATTCATCCATCTATTCCATTGATTGATCGAGATTTAAAACTCTTTGATTCACCTTTCTTCATTCTTCTATATTTATTCTTTAAATCGTCTTTATTGCTTGAGACTTGAACTTCGTCGATTGTCTTGCATTACTCCATTCCATCAAGCACTCAATTCCATTGATTAATCTCAACTTAAAACTCTCTTATTGACCTTTCTTCACTTTTATACATTCCTGCTTCAAATCGTCTACATTGCTTGAGAATTACACTTCGACTCTGTTGCATTCCCTTCATTAATTGATCTATTCGTAAAACCTTTTATTTGGCCTTTCCTTATTCTTCTACATTCATTTTTCAAATCATCTACATTACTTGAAACTCGAACTTTAACGATTCACTTGTTTTTCTACTATTAATTGATAGTAACTTGAAATCCCCTAAGAGTCCTTTCGTCATTCTTCTACATTCATTCTTCAAATCTTATATATTACTTAAGGCTTGACTTTCATCGATTTTCTTGCATTTCTACCAATGATTGATTGATACTTAAAACCCTTTGATTGACGCTTTTTATTATCCTACATTCATCTTCCAAATCTTTTTTATTGTTCTCACATTCATTCTTCAAATCGTCTACATTACAAGAGGCTTCAACTTCATCAATTCCCTTACAATTTCATCAGTCTGTGAATCGATCCATGATCCATCAATTCCATTGATTGATCAAGACTTGAAACTCTCTGATTAACCTTTCTTCATTCGTCTATGTTGGTTCTTCAAATTATCTACATTACCTACTTGAGAACTGAACTTCATTGACTTCTTTGTATTACTCAATTCCAACAATCCGTGAATGGATTCATCATTTCCATTGATTGATCGAGGCTTAAAACTCTTTGATTGACCTCTGTTCATTTTATATATATTTAGTCTTCAAATGGTCTACGAGGTCTACGTTGATTAAGACTTGGAATTCATCGATTGTCTTGCATTCATACAATTATTTTATCGAGACCTAAAACGCCTTGATTGACATTTCTACATTCTTCTACATAAATTCTTCAAATCGTCTACTTTAAGAGAATTTTGGGCTTCATAGATTCTCAATATTTTCTACTATTAATTGATCAAGACTTGAAACCCTGTGATTGACCTTTCTTCATTCTTCTACGTTTATTCTACAAATCATCTACATTACTTGATACTTGAAATTCATTGACTCCTTTGCGTTACTCAATTTCCACAAACCGTAAATAGATCCACGAATTTCATTGATTGATCAAGAATTGAAACTCTCTGATTGACCTTGGTTCATTTTATATACGTTTAGTCTTCATATCGTCTAGATTAATTAATTAGAATTAAGATTTGAATTTCATCGATTGTCTTGCATTCATGCCATTATTTTAACGAGACATAAAACGCCTAATCTGACGTTTCTTCATTCTTCTACATAAATTCTTAAAATCGTCTACTTTAAGAGAATTTTGGACTTCATATAGTCTTATGATTTTCTACTATTAATTGATCGAGACAAGAGATCGAGATAATTTCTTCATTCTTCTACTAGGCCGTGAGCCGAGTCCAAAAAAGTGTCTCATAGGAAACCACTTTTAAACATAGATTGCCCTTCACGCGAATTACCAAAATGTGCAAGTCTGGCAGCTTTGAAGTGGGGCGTTTAATGGGGGTGTAATGTCCAAGTTACCCCTAATTGTGCCTCCCAAAGTACGATAAGAAACCAAATAAAATTTGATGGGTTGCTTTGTTCGTGATGCACAGTTCACTAAAAAATTATGCCAGACACATAGGGTGTTTGAGCCGGTTTCCTATCAGTTAAAGGGGGTCGCTAAAATTGCTCTGTTTGGTGATGTCTGGCGGGGTGACCAACCCACCTTATGTGTCTCGCATAATTTTTTTAGTGAATTGTGCATCACGAACAAACCAACCCATTAAATTTTATTTGGTTTCTTATCACCCTCAATTAGGGGTGACTTTTAAACTAAACCCCCATTAAACGCCCCACTTCAAAGCTGCCAGACTTGCACATTTTGGTCATTCGCGTGAGGGGCAATCTATGTTCTAAATTTGAAGTGGTTTCCTATGAGACACTTTTTTGGACTCGGCTCACGGCCTATACGTTTATTCTTCAAATCATCTACATTACTTGAGACTTGAACTTCATTGACTCCTTTGCATTACTCAATTCCCACAATCCGTGAATAAATCCAAGAATTCCATTGATTGATCAAGACTTGAAACTCTTTGATTGACCTTTGTTCATTTTATATACGTTTAGTCTTCATATAGTCTACGTTGATTAGGACTTGGAATTCATCGATTGTCTTGCATTCACACAATTATTTGATCGAGACTCAAAACGCCTTGATTGACATTTCTTCATTCTTCTACATAAATTCTTCAAATCCTCTACTTTAAGAGAATTTTGGACTTCATAGAGGCTTATGATTTTCTACTATTAATTGATCGAGACTTGAAACCCTGTGATTGACCTTTCTTCATTCTTCTACGTTCATTCTTCAAATCATCTACATTACTTGAGACTTGAACTTCATTGACTCCTTTGCATTACTCAATTCCCACAATCCGTGAATAGATCCAAGAATTCCATTGATTGATCAAGACTTGAAACTCTTTGATTGACCTTTGTTCATTTTATATACGTTTAGTCTTCATATCGCCTACGTTGATTAAGACTTGAAATTCATCGATTGTCTTGCATTCATGCCATTATTTTAACGAGACATAAAACGCCTAATCTGCCGTTTCTTCATTCTTCTACATAAATTCTTCAAATCCTCTACTTTAAGAGAATTTTGGACTTAATAGTGTAACGTTTATTTTATAATTTATTTACATTACTTGAACACTAATTTATTTAACACACTTAACTACTTGTACACTAGACTAGACACTACATAATTTATTTGTACTGCTCCGCTTCAGGATCGTATGTCGCGTTCACTTCTGCTTCTCTACTTCTAACTAACTCCCTCGATCACAAGCCCCCTCATATATACACCCCCAACCATAATCGAGATCCTTCTCGTACCTTCTAGAACGCCTACGCAGGAAATAAACAGAAGGTCACAAATTAATTGCTTTTCGTAAACAACATTCCGGGAAAATTCGTGCAGCTGTCTTTACGCGTCGTAGTTGGTGTCGCGTTGTTTACTTCTCGCATTACAATAGATTCTTATGATTTTCTACTATTAATTGATCGAGACTTGAAACCCTGTGATTGACTTTTCTTCATTCTTCTACGTTTATTCTTCAAATCATCTACATTACTTGAGACTTGAACTTCATTGACTCCTTTGCATTACTCAACTCCCACAAACCGTGAATAGATCCAGGAATTCCATTGATTGATCAAGACTTGAAACTCTTTGATTGACCCCTGTTCATTTTATATACGTTTAGTCTTCATATCGTCTACGTTGATTAAGACTTGAAATTCATCGATTGTCTTGCATTCATACCATTATTTTAACGAGACATAAAACGCCTAATCTGACATTTCTTCATTCTTCTACATAAATTCTTCAAATCGTCTACTTTAAGAGAATTTTGGACTTCATAGATTCTCATGATTTTCTACTATTAATTGATCGAGACTTGAAACCCCGTGATTGACCTTTCTTCATTCTTCTACGTTTATTCTTCAAATCATCTACATTACTTGAGACTTGAACTTCATTGACTCCTTTGCATTACTCAATTCCCACAATCCGTGAATAGATCCATGAATTCCATTGATCGATCAAGACTTGAAGCTCTTTGATTGACCTTTGTTCATTTTATAGACGTTTAGTTTTCATAACATCTACGTTGATTAAGACTTAAGCTTCATCGATTGTCTTGCATTCATACCATTATTTTAACGAGACATAAAACGCCTAATCTGACGTTTCTTCATTCTTCTACATAAATTCTTCAAATCGTCTACTTTAATAGAATCTTGAACTTCATAGATTCTCTTGATTTTCTACTATTAATTGATCGAGACTTGAGACTCTGTGATTGATCTTGCTTCATTCTTCTACGTTTATTCTTCAAATCATCTACATTACTTGAGACTTGAACTTCATTGACTCCTTTGCATTACTCAATTCCCACAATTCGTGAATAGATCCAAGAATTCCATTGATTGATCAAGTCTTGAGACTCTTTAAGTGGGCTTTGTTCATTTTATACACATTTATTCTTCAAATCGTCTACGTCGATTAAGACTTGAATTTCATCCATTGTCTTGCATTCCTACTATTATTTAATCGAGACTTAAAACTGCTTGATTGACCTTTCCTCATTCTCCAAATCATTTATATTGCTTGAGACTTGAAATTCTTAGATCCTCTTGCGTTTCTAACATTAACTGATCTCATGCATTCTTCAATTCCATTAATCCATCAATTGGTCCATCAAGTCCAATGATTGACCGATACTTGAAACTCTCCGATTGACCTTTATTCATTTTTTACATTCATTCTTCAAACTATCTACATTGCTTGACACTTGAAATTCATCGATTCTCTTGCATTTCTACCATTGATCGATCGAAACTTTAAACCCTTTGATTGACCCATTTTATTCTTCTAAATTCATTCTTCAAATCTTCTACATTGCTCGAGACCTGAACATCATCGCTTCCCTTGCATTCCCACCATTGATTGATCAAGACTCGAAACTCTTCGATTGACCTTTCGTCATTCTTCTATATTTATTTTCCAAATCTACATTGATTGACTTGAAGTTTACCTTTTCCATTTCGGTGTCGCTGCATCCCTTCTTCGGTTCGTACTCGGGGGCCAGATAGGCGAACAGGTGCATAGGGGGCTCGGAACCGGCGAATGTTTGGTTCTTGCAAAATCTAACTCTACCCCTAGGGGATAACATCAGCGTAGATGGCGTGACCAGCGGGAGGCACAAGTTGCAGGAAGCACCATCTGGAAGGGAACCAAGCAATTAATAATTATGAGCCGAAAGGTTATTATTTTGATACGAGAATTGGTTAAGGCAATTGATGGATTGAGATGATGAGAAATTAAAGATGTATTGCTTCATTATTAAGTAAATCAGTAATGTACCAATTAGTTATGTAATAATAATTAAGCACCATCTGGATGGGAACCAATCAATTAATTATGAGCCGAGAGATTATTGACTTCATACGAGAATTAGTTGAGGAAATTGATGGATTGAGACGATAAGAAGGAATTGATGGAAATTAGAGATGTGTTGCTTCATTAGTAAGTAAATCATTAATTTATCAAATAATTATGTAATAATTATGAGCCGAAAGATTATTATATCGATACAAGAATTGTAAAAGTAAAAAAATAGAGAAAAAATGGCTGAATTCAAACGTTTATATCTCAGTCAATTATTAAACATATAAAGCCTTACAAGCCACCGTTTTAAAGAGAATTTCATAAGCTTCCTTTTCTATGAAGCAATGCCTATACCTAAATTCACTCAAAAAAAGGTTATAGTCAAAAATTTAAAAAAACTTTTTTTTGAAATTTTTCCATTTTTTTGACTTTGTTTTTTGAATTTATTTCATTAAAAAACTTTTTTTTATTTCAAAAAATATAACTTTCATAGGAAATTTAATTCTCTACAAGAAATCTTACGGCACATATCTTCGTAAAATGCATAGTTTTTGCGCTATAGCCGAAAAAGCGAAAAGTGGACAAACTTACCTCGTTCTCAAAAACGCATGGCTTTTAGTAGCACTTTTGGATTTTATCTCTTTAGAGGTCAACTGACCATATGAAAAAATAAAATGTTTTGCACGCGTTAGTTCCTTATTAACTGACATAGTCAATAGTCTATTAATTATATAAGTATTAATTAATCATATCGTAAAGAAAGATTGTGAAACGTTTTTGAAAATTTCTGATAAAAAGTGCTTATAATTAATTATATTAAAATCCGATAATGACCCTGACATGACATTACATTACACACTCTTCCGCATGGTTACATAAATAAAACCACGAGTTAATTAATAATGTCACATCATCATTTTCAGTTCGCACTACATACTTCACAACAATTACATTATTGACAAAATATCCTGCATGTACATTTCCAAACATACATTTTTAATTTCGAGTATTTATGCACCGTCGGAAATGTGCCATTAAATTTCGAATAAAATATCAAATTAAGCTATTAAATAATGCATTCTCCATCAATTGCGCGAAAATCCCGTTTGAATGGGCGCAAATTGGAAATTTTGCGTTTTACTGGAAATCAATGAGCACAGATTTTTATTTTATTGCTGCCATTAAACGAATAAATCCGAAGTGCTCCACTGAATAATTGAGTAAGATTATAGTAATAGAAATTCAAACGTAATTAAATTCGATTAGAACGTGTAATACTCGCAATGAGATTAAACAAGATTAATTTAATAACGTGAAGTCATACAAAGTCATTAATTCAATTATAACGTTAAAAATGTATTTATTTGTCGGCTAAATAACAATTACTATTTATTCCTCATTTAGTTTTTAATATCAAAAGAAAAACTTTGAACAAAATCGAAAAAAAGATACAGGTCCCACCGAGATTTGAACTCGGATCGCTGGATTCAGAGTCCAGAGTGCTAACCATTACACCATGGAACCTTGTTTGTAAAGCTTTATTTACTCCTATAAATACACTACTGGTATTCTACTATTAGTTCATTGCACACATTTTTATGTTAACTGCAACTGCCGGTATTTAGTTAGTTAATTCTATTAGGAAAAAAAAGCTGATCCATTTACAACACGACTTCGAATTTATTGTAAGATTCTCTTCGTTTTTCTTTAAGTGGCCGACTTTAGGACGATTTGTAAAGAGTTGGAGAGTTGTACAGAAGTTGTGACAAGCTTTAACGAAGCAATGACGCTATTAAGGGAGTTGAAATTGTTTTTATCGACACAATATAATTTGAAACGTAATCTATTACACTCTTAAACGAGTGGTGACGTTTTGCAGGAATTTTGGAAGTTTCCTAGAAACTTTTAACAATTTATTTATTTATTTGTTGAAAACCATCAATTTGCATAGAAAATTACAACTGTCCACATAAAATCGCACAGAGATAAACATAGTTAGCTGTTGGTGGGTCGGTTCCTTAAAATTAATTAAAAATTAAAACTTACATAACTAGTAGGTAGATCTTTTCTCATCTATCTACACCTATAAATCAATCACGTAGTTGTAGTGCTTATTATTTTTATTATTGCACTCAATATTCATACTGCGTTATATATATTGGATGTTGATGTTACCCAATCTTTAAATTTACTTTTTATATTTTTACTTTTAATATTTTTTAAATCATGGTAGTTTATGAAATATTTTAATTGCACAAATATTGCTACTCTTATTGATCACAGACTTATTTATATACTTTTATTCATGCCTATTAAGCCACATCATCCACTTCATAAGTCAGCATTTACTATAGGCTCATATTTTATTGCTAATTTATTGCTAATTTACTACGCAAACCACGATTTTAGTGCTCCACCCCTTAGCGAGACAAAGGGGCTACTCCTGTTCTCTCACTTGATGCGGTTACAATTGTGAGAGGTCCACACTCCATATTGCAGAATGTTGCTAACACGTCAACCAAAATCATATGTTGCTTTCTTTACAAAATCGGTTTCGTTCCTATTCTTTTCGTTGCGGCTGTTCTCTCTCACTTTGCAAAATATTCGACTTGGTCGAGGTCGAGACTTTAGGCGTATCAATTACATTATTCGTTTCTCCGTACTACTATTGCACGGTTCTAGCCGGCGCCCGCTTCAGTGTAGTGAGGTTGGGATAAATTGGCTGAAATTGTTTATAACAAATTGTCAACTTAATAAACAATGAAATTATCAATAAAAATTTTTTCCTATTCTATTAAGAGATGGGTAAGCACTTATAAACACAAAATGATTCCGTAACTAATTATTTAAATAATTCAAATATTAAAAAAACGATTATAAACAATGAAACATTTTTATAAGAAAAATTTTTTATTTTAAAAATCATAATTGACCCCAAACGATAGGATGGTAAAAACAATTTTCAAAAATATTAAACAATGCCGTTTGTTTATAAACAATTTTTAAACAAATGGCTGTAAAAAAAATTATTCACAATTATTTTATCCATATTTTTGATATAAAAACAAACAACCATACCATAACATATAAGAAAAAAAAATTTTAGCATCAATTTCTGGATTTTGCGTTTTTTGTTGACATTAAAAATTCGTTGCAAACAAAATAAAGACATTTTTAATAATTGTATCACGTCATCTTATTTAGTATACTCATAGAAAGGACTCCAGGAAGCAAAAAAATTGTAGGGAATTTTTTTTTCAATGCAGATGGGAGTACGAAAAAAAAAAGTTCGTTAACAATAGGCTAGCTTTTTGAAAAATGCTCAAAATTTATTTTCAAAGGGACTTTCTTCTTTAAGGTGTCTAGAATACACTTAATTTGTTTTAAATTTGTAAACTAATATTTAAGACCTTAAAAAATATTTTCCATGACGTACTCTCTTCAGAGGCGGCGAGAGCATACCGCAACGGTCGCGCGGAGCCTCTTGCTTTCAGCAAGTAATTACAATTAGAAATAGTAGAGATACAAATAGGGAGTCGAGACTATTTTATGGAAATTTCCTCCTCTTTAAGGATTTTTTTGCGATTTCCGTTATTTCTTATGGTTTTGCAATTGCATAATTACTTGCAATATTATAAAAACAACTGGAAACTCAGTAAAATCGCGCGAAAATCGTTACTCGGGGGTTTTCGGGGATGCCGAATTCAATTCTGGCATTAGTATTACCCGGGGGTATAACTTATAAAAAATTAAATTTAATATCACATTATATTACACATATTATAAAAATAATTGCTTTGGAAATCTTTTCTGCATCGAAATTGGATTTACCCCGGGTAATTCTAATGAATTGAATTCATTAGAATTACCCCGAAAACCCCTGAGTAACGATTTTCGAGCGATTTTCATGGACGCTGCAATTTCCTCCCCAATTACCCCCGGGCACCCCCGCAGAGCCACTCCCAAGCACCCCCCGGTAATTCTACTGCTAGAATTGAATTCGGCATCCCCGAAAACCCTCGTGTAACGATTTTCGAGCGATTTTTCTGAGTTTCAAGTCGTTCTTATAATATTGCAAATAATTATGGAATTGCAAAATGCATTTGTTGCACCAGAATGCATTTTCTGAAAAGTGCCATAACCACAACATGTAGACTTTTTTCCTGGGAGCTTTCCGAACACAATGCAGAAAACCGCATCTCGATATCTGCTGGCTTTAAAAAGTTTCAATTCATTTCCTACTTCCCTGGACCATAGACAATTGTCTGTGCCTGGACTAAACCCTATGTCCAAATATATAATTATCTGGTAGGCCTTAATGATCGGGGCATGCCTCGATATGATAAGCGAACGATATCATGTTTCAAATGGAGATTCCACTCGCTACCCGACCATATGCGGCCACGTGTTTACATTTCACATCAGAGGGAGTGGGGATAAGAGAGAGAACGCTAGCTTTTCTTAAAGACTGGAGAATTCGCCAAAATCGCGAATATTAAAAAAACTTTTTTTTGGGTTATTTTTTATCGTGGATAAATGAAGCAAAAAGGAGCACCTTTTAAAATTCATTATGTACATTTTACTGAGAGTAGAAGTTTGAGTTATCATAGAACGAATCTTCAATTTTTCGCTTATCAAAAACTTTTTCAAAAAAGTAGTCACAGCAGGTCATAGAGGACATTATACTATTCATTATTACGAAATTTCATCAAAATCGGTAGAAAACTAAGCGAGAAAAATGAATTAGTATTTTATCGCAGCGGAAGAACAGCCTTAAGCCACATCATCCACCCCTGTATCTCCGGAACCGTAAGAGATATATACATAAACCAAGCGGCATATTTTATTGCTAATTTATTACTAACCATAGGAACTAGCAGCGAAATCCCAGAACCACCCCTTCAACCCTCTGCATTAAACTCACCCCCGAAATATCAGAAAAATTGAAGAAAAAAATATGTCCGTTAAATACAACCTGGGCTCCTTATGACTATTTGATTGCTCAACTTTCAAGCGTTTTTTCTGATATTTTGGTGGTGAGTTTAATGCTAACTGTTGAAGGGGTGGTTCTGAGATTGCGCATGTCTTCAGCAATGAATTAGCAATAAAATACGCCTCTTGGTTTATGTATATATCTCTTACGGTTCCGGAGATACAGGTGTTGGGGTTGTTTCTTAAGTCAGATTATCCCCTTTTCTCGGTAAGGGGTAGAGCAATAAAATCATGCTTTCGTTGGAATATGACAAATTAAATAGTAATAAAGATCACAGGCTGCATTTAAGGGACATACATTTTTTGTTACAATTTTTTTGATATTCCGGGGGTGAGTTTATTGCTAAGGGGTGAAGGGGTGGGTCTGGGATTACGCTACTAGTCGCGATCGTCAGCAATAAATTAGCAATAAAATATGCCGCTTGGTTTATGTATATATCTCTTATGGTTCCGGAGATACAGGGGTGGATGATGTGGCTTAAGTCTTATGTCAGATTAGCCCCTTTTTCTCGCTAAGGGGTGGAGCAATAAAATCGTGGTTTGCGTAATAAATTAGCAATAAATTAGCAATAAAATATGAGCCTATAGTAAATGCTGACTTATGAAGTGGATGATGTGGCTTAATAGGCATCTTTTATGCCTAGTTACACTGTCCGAAACCATGAACCTTGTTCTGAGACATTCATAGTGATAATATATTGATTCTAGGGCAAAAATCTGATTAATATATAAGTGGTTCTTGTCAGTTATGAAACGATTTTTATTCATTATTTTAATGAGTCTTTTTTGTAAATTAAACAATAGATTTTATTAGACACAATTATTGCAATAATAAAGGGCACAATAAAGGGCCCTTCCTTAAGTACATCGGCTTTTGTAGAGTAATTGTTTAATTTAACTGATACATCTCCATCAAGTAAAATTGTTTTACTTATTCGATGATTGGAGTCTTATTTCGAAGTACATATTTAGTTTGCAATAATTTAAGGTCATTATTTAATTAATCATAATACTAAGTAGCTGTATATACATGATATTTTCGTCCAATTTCTTTACCTACTTTAGGTAAACCAATATTATTAATTCTTATTTTCAATTTTTCTGTAGCTCTAATTTAATAAAATTCACTGTTAGGATTAAACAACGATTAGAAAACTTTCGAGAATAACTCACAAGCAAAAAATATCTGTTGTATAAGTGTTACATATTACTAGCAAAAATCTAATATTACGAAATAAGAAACTATCGAGAACAATAAGTGTGCAAAAAGGCTCGTTAAAATAAAATCGTTAAGATAAGCATTATTAGGTGTCGAGATGATTAATTGTGTAATTCTCGGTAGAGCCCAGTTACTGTTCGGATGCGGAACGATTCGGGTGCGAAAAATTATTCTAAAATAGTGTGCTTTGTGATTGTGAAAGTGAATTTTGTGAATGGGACTGACGTTTACGCTCTCGGACGTCCTAAAGGCACCTAGATATAATCTTGGAGGCATACAAATCTTTTCAAAATTACGTTGATTCTGTGTGGCATTCAAATTTATACTGGAACGTCAGTTCAAAGCTTTGATTGTTAATTTTTGACCACTTCAAGGAGTCCTAGAGTGTTGATGTCTTTTGGATGGCGAGCAAAAAGAAGACGTTCCTCTAGGATCCACACATGAGAGGAGAGATGATATTCAGGCCTTGGGAATCCTTGGGTAAGTGGTAAGTATCCCGCCAAGGAAATATTCACAAGTTAGGTACATTGAAGTCTTATTAATTTCTATCATTATTAGTGAGTCTTATAAATGTAACTCAAGTAACCAAATAATTGTGCTTTTCTATTATATTGTTTATAAGATCGTGTGGTTAATCTGAGTTTGTGGTATCTGTTACATTTAGAGATTGTTAAATTTGTTTCAATTTCACATAGTATTGCAAAATTTACATAGAACAATTGGAAGTGATGAGATATTTAAAATTCAATTGCAAAAAAGGAAGAAATGTATTTGTTATCTGATTATATAATCTTTGTTACTTTATAACGAAAATTTTATTTTGTAATTTTAAACTTGTCTATTTTACAAAAATGCGTCGTTTCAATGTTCATTCTTTAATTCGGTTTGTGTCCTTTACAGAAAATGATCATCGGAGAGCGCCTTCGCACATAACCGAGATGGAAGAGATTTTTAATGGTCTTAAGGTATAATGAATCCAAATTTTCTTTTAATTCCAAGTCTAATAGACTTTCCTCTTTATTTTCAGGTAAGTGCACATTTCCTTTATAGACGCGCCTTTACTATTAAATCATCGTTTGACGTTTCGAAGATATTCTGGCCACTGCCGGACAATTGGAAAAATCAGAAAAGTTTTCGTGGATGTGGTGCTTTTAGTGCTTTGCGAGCGAGTTTTATATATTTTGGTTTTCTGGTAAGTATGTATGTTATACATAAATATTTTTTTGATTTTCAGTAACAATAATTCTTTCTTTTTTTTATAGATAGGTACCTAAATTTTTTTATGTGAGTTATGTATTTTATGTAATTTTTCTAAATTTCAGTTATTTGAAATTTTTTTAACAGTGCCATTTTCTACTTTCAGGTATGTCTTTAAGGTGTATTTGTTTTGTATTTTCAGGTATTTTTCTCAGAAACTTTTATCCATTTAGTAATTGTTTTGTTTCCCTTTGTCGTCTGTTTTAGGTAATTATAATTAATAAATGAAATAATATTTAATAAATATAAAAGATTAATAAATAATTATAATATTTAATCAATTAATGAAATAACTAATTATTAAGTAATTCTCATACTTAATTTTATTCTAATGTGTCTCTAATAAGAAAAAGGTATATTTAAGGCTTCGTTCATCCATATTGGTTAATTATTTGTTTAAACAACGACAAAACGTGAAAATCATTTTTTGAAAAAAGCTCTAACATCCTTGCAACTTTCTAAAATTATGATATATGATAAATTTAGATACAATAAAATTTTATACAAAAATAATATTTGGTTGACGAGAAAATCTATTTGTTTATTCGTATTAAATTGTTTAACACAATTTGACCTTATTCCCGTTAACCAAAATGGCTCATTCAGGGCTTATCTTTTTGCAAAACATATTTTATGAAACAGTTATTAAATAGTAATGCTATATTAATGATATATGACAATTATTATAATAATTATTATCACATATTAAAATTAATGATACTGATATTAATGTATTTGTTACTTAAATCTTCCAGGATGACGTTAGAAAAAGTATCATTTTGCAAATATCTCAACAACAAATCAAATTATCGGCATAACACCAAGATATCTGAGTAATTGAGCGAGTAGTAATGTAATACACTTAAAAATATTGCCTTATCACATTTAGAAGCCAAGATATTATTTTGTTGTGGTTAAATCTGTCAAATTCTGATTTACAAATATAAAGAAATTGTCAATATATCCAGCTGGATATTTTAATTTCGTAACTGCATCAACATTAATATGTAATATGTATGATATTACATATAATAATGTAATATGAAAACTTAGAAACGTGATTTTTTAAAAGTAATATTTTAAATTATTTTTTTGTAGTGTGTAACTAATAAAGAAAATGATTAATTTAAGGGGGCAGTCTTTTCCAAAATTGGAAAAAGAAACAATCTTTTGGAATTTTCTTAGGAAGGTTGTATTTAGTCAAAAAAAATTATTAGATATTGCTCTGTATTTATTAAAGAATTGTTGGCATCAGTCACCATCGCGTCTACAGCCACCACCCTGTATACGCAGTATACGTCGAGACGAGAGGCCTCAACGGAAAAGGGCTGATGTCAGCTTCTTAGGGAACAGCGAGCCGACGAGCGAGACCGCGGAGCGGCGGGACGGGAGATATTCGTTTAACGTAGCGATAGGGGATTGACGTGTTATACAGGTGGCAATATAACTTTTTCGTTAAATATAGGGTTTTTATTTGAAAACTTATTTTAAATCGCAAATCGTTAACAGAATACAAATTTGTTTTCTTTAATTTCTAATAATATATGGTGGAGGCAGAAGGCGTCTTGTAAAAATGCCTTTTGTTGCTGATATCAATCACTGTGGTCTTCCTGGAAAAAATAAAGACATTCAAAATTGATTCTGTTCTTTAGACTATTTTTCTAGGACGTAGACCTAAAAAATCTTTTTTTGGAAATTTTATAAATTGGTTTACGACTGTTTTTCTTGAAATGTGAAAAATCGGCCGGTTTTTTTGGGGAAAAGTACGTGTATAAAATGGATCTAGGGGCATTTATATACATTTTCCTAGGATAAAGTCTAAAGAACAGAATCCATTTTGAATTTCATCTTCATTTTTTTTTAGGAAGACTACAGTGATTAATACCAGCAAACAAGGGCATTTAATTATTTTATTTTAATTTTATTATCATTATTATAATTAAAATATTAAGCATTTTTTTGTAATCTTCAATAAGTATAGATCAATATCTAAAATTTTTTTTGACTAAATACAATACCCTTTTAAAAAAAAAATCCCAAAAAATATTTAATTTTCCAATTTTGAAAAATACTGCCCCATTAAGATCTTGCTGATACAAATTGGTTAATTATTTGTTTAAATAGCGACAAACATAACGTCAATATACTGTCAACATTTGAAGATATTTAAAATATGTTAAAAAATATTTATAATTTATTTGTTTATTAATTTTGTCTAAGTATCTAATGTATAATATAATGTATCTAAAATTAATCAACTTATTATTAAATTTAAAGAAATATTTAATATTTATTTAAATGATGTTAAATGATAATAAAACATATTTATAATAATTAATATATTTAAATAATTTTTAAACCACATTTTTGCAATATTTGAGATACAATTGTATTTAATTAGATATTAGTTATACCTAATTAATGATTAATCCTGGAATTTTGATATTGCTTTATTGATCGACAACAATTAAGATGTTGAAATGACATCTGAGTCTATATATCAACTTTCCGCTATGAATAATGAGTCTGACAATTGAGATGTTATCGTAAATGAAGGTAACTCAAAAGCAGCAACAAATGAGTGTGTCACATACGTCAGAAAGCCGGGAAATGGGTTCGTTGTCCCAACATCGAACGGAAAAAGGATAGCAGAACATTCCACATGCTGGAGAGCGGAAAATGCAGGGAAAGTATACAATTTTCCGTACACTTCTAAGATCCACGTTACTCTTTGCAGTGTTATCGAGGACGTCGATAAGACCCGTCTCACTTCCCGCCCTCGCTCATTGTTATAATGACGTCCTTTTTCAGAAATGACACGTTAACAATCCTACCGGCCCGTTCCTCCCTTCTGCCGGCCATTATCCCCTCGTCCAATTTAAGGTCCATAGGTGAGTCGGTCATAATTTTCGGCGTCAATTTCGCGCCCGCTCCATATCTCATTGTCGGCCGTAGGAGTGTGTTTGTCCTTTCGAAACCTCATTATAAGGGCCCTGCTGGATTATCCAGCCCCCCTCCCTCACCCTCCCCAGGAACAGAAGGGGAACGACGTCGTTAGTCATAGTCGTCGGTTATTTTCGGAACGCCGAGGGAAGTGAAGTTCAACAGGAGTGTGCATTTGTTTCCCTATTCCCTTTTCTCCAGGGTGTTTAGCGGTTCTCTGACATTGGCAAACTTTCTATTTTCGTCCTAAGGGTGGGACGCTGTTTACTACAACGTGATCAAGAATGACTGTTTGAGTTGGCAATACTGAATTCCATTTTCAAATGGTACAACTGGAGTAACATCCGGTTGGTGACACTGACAGCGTCATTGACAGATGCCATTTGCTATTTCAAGTTTCTGGTGTTCTTTTCAAATTTATTTATTTAAAATGGTTTTCACGTTACAACACGATATTTTCATTGGAATGGCGTACTTTCGAAGCGGGATTTATAACCCAATTACTGGTTGGTAGTACTCGCTCGAAGCGACATACAAGCAATTTCAGGAAATGTTTCCTGAGACTTTGGTCACTTTTGCTGTCTTTCAGTAACATTGCATGCGAGAAGTTGAACGTTATTTAAACAAAGGGAGCGTAAGCAAACAAAAAACAACTGGCAGACCGTCTAATCTAAACGAGGAAGTTGTCGAGGATATCAGAACTCGAATGCAAACAAGTCCTCACAAATCCTTAAGAAAGCTCTCCCTTCAAAGAGGTTTGGTCCTTATGCCTCCTATTCAACCAAATTTCATTCTTACCCATAAGACTTCCACTTTTCTATGTTGTTCTAATTCACGGTTTTACAGGATTATCATATGGAAGTTGCTCCACTGTGCCTAAAAAGAAATTAATGTATGTTACCACCCTTACAAAATTTCCATCGTCCAGTCATTATCCCCTACTGATCACCCGCAGAGAGTTTTATTTTGCAATTGGTTCAATGATATATTAAATAATAATGATATCCTTGACAATACCTTCTTTTCCGACGAAGCCTGGTTTCATCTCAACGGCTATGTAAATAAACAAAATTACAGAATTTGCTCAGGTGAAAATCCTTACGTTATCAGAAAGACACATTTGCACCCGGTTAAAGTTGGTGTTTGGTTGGAAGTCTCAAGGACGCCGTTCGGAGAGATATATCCAACACCTTTTGAGGCCTTTTATAAACCAATTAACAGACGAAGAGCGTCAAATTGGATATTTCCAACAAGACTCTGCAAGGGCACACACGGCTCGTGCTACTATGGGATATTTAAGAGAGAATTTTGGCGACAGAGTAATTAGTCAGGGCATTTGGCCAAGCAGGTCACTAGATCTCAGTCCATTAGATTTTTCGTTATTTGGGCTCTTGAAGGACAATGTCTTTAGGAACATATTGCATACTGAAGAAGAGCTGCAAGAGGCAATAGTTCAGGATGTGGCAAACATTACCCCCAATATGCTGGTGAATATATTCGAGAGCCTAAAAAGGAGAGTTAATTTATGTCTGGACCAAAATGGGGGCCATTTTGAGCATTATCTTTAGCTGTTTAATTAAATTATTGTTCTGTGTTTCGAGTTTCATTTTTTAAGCGTTAATATTTATTCACATAACCTACAATCTTTTCGCTGAGTGTTATGTCATATTTTTGTGAAATAAACATATCCGGTTGTAGTGTTGTCAAAAGAACAAGTAAAAAATTCTCTAAAAAGTGTTGCCAACTCAAACAGTCATTCTTGATCACCCAGTACTTCACTAGTTTAGCGAGTGGTCTGCGCACTTGTGACGGTCATATTTTTTGGAAAATTTGAAAATGTCTATCTTGTAAAAATTTGAAAAGTAGCAATTTTCTCAATAGTTAAACTGGAAGTTCTATCGGTCATACTCTAGAAAGTCTTACAGAACTTTACTCATTGTTATTTCGAAACGTACGCTGTAACCTAAAATCATTATGTAATTCGTTGTCAATGTAACATTCTCTAATTGTAAATAACGTAGTTGGTTACTGTGCTTGCCGAGTTAGCTTCCCATAATGTAGGACTCATAAGGAACAACATATACCCCTTTACTTCCATCTAGTACGTTCTAGTTTAGAATCTAAAAATTTGACTCTAGAAACAAATTATATAAAATACTGATAGAATACAATACGAATAAAGTATAGAATGTATGCACCGCTTTACGTTCATCTAGTACATTCTAGTTTAGAATCTAAAAACTGGAATCTAGAAACAAATTATATAAAATACTGATAGAATTCGATACGAATAAATTATAGAATGTATGTACCCCTTTACGCCCATCTAGTACGTTCTAGTTTACAATCTAAAAATTAGGCTCTAGAAACAAATTATATAAAATACTTCTATAATCCAATACGAATAAAGTATAGAATGTATGTACCTCTTTACGTTCATCTAGTACGTTCTAGTATAGAATCTCAAAACTGTACTCTAAAAACAAATTATATAAAATAAATATAGAATTCAATACGAATAAATTATAGAATGTTTGTACCCCATAACGTCCATCTAGTACGTTCTAGTTTAGGATATAAAAATTAGACTCTAGAAACAAATTATATAAAATACTAATAGAATCCAACACGAATAAATTATAGATTGTATGAACCCCTTTACGTCCATCTAGTACGTTCTAGTTTAGAATCTATAAAACTAGACTCTAGAAACAAATTATATAAAATACTGATAGAATCAAATACGAATAAATTACAGAATGTATGTAAGTACTCCTTTACGTCCATCTAGTACGTTCTAGTTTAGAATTTAAAAATTAGAAAAAATAGGCTCTAGATACAAATTATATAAAATATTTATAGAATTCAGTACGCATAAATTATAGAATGTATGTACCCCTTTACGTCCCTCTAGTTCGTTCTAGTGTAGAATATAAAAATTAGACTCTAGAAACAAATTATATAAAATACTTCTATAATCCAATACGAATAAAGTATAGAATGTATGTACCTCTTTACATTCATCTAGTACGTTCTAGTATAGAATATAAAAATTAGACTCTAGAAACAAATTATATTAACTACTTCTATAATGCAATACGAATAAATTATAGAATGTATGTACGTACTCCTTTATGTCCATCTAGTGCGTTTTAGTTTAAAATCTAAAAACTAGACTCTAGGCACAAATTGGTGTGAACAATGTTTAAAAATCGAAAAATATTGTTTTCATATAAATTCATCTATCTACTCTTTTATACGACACTTCTGCTACCAAAGTTTCCTACATTCTCGCCTCTTATCAGCCGTGAATCACTCGGTAACAGTTTTTTCGTCTCGTTCGTCACGAACACCGTCCGAATTTTCTCTCAGGAATTACATTCGTGAAACTACGTCCGGAAGACGAGTTCGGTTTTAGTTTTGTCGTAGTTTTCCTTAAATTTTATTTTTAGTTTTATACTTTAATTTTCGTTGATTCGGTGATTTCTCGCGTTAACTTTTGATTCGATTCGAAGGTGATTTCGTGGGCGAAAGTGATAGTGCGAAACATTCACGTTAACAGTTTGTGTAAGGGTCTTTTAAAAGTAATTTTTTTGAGTGAATTCTCTTCATATTTACTGTTGAATAATTTTTTATTTGTTTTTGCTCTCAAATAGTGATAGTGATAGTGACAGTGATAGACATTTTGGCGGCAGTAGGGGCACCCTGGACCAAAAGGGTTCGTATTTATTGTTAAATCACTCCGCAAAGACAATTTTGTATTTCTTTATTGTTATTATTATTATTATTGTTTTGGGTCAATATCGTAATTTTTATTTTATCATCCCTTAGTGAGTATTATCGACGACAATGGCAGAGAACTTCAGATAAGGGCAGAAGAGAGTAGCAACTGATTGTAAGGTTAGTTTCTATTGAAAATGATTTTCGAAAAAGTATTTTTTATTTTTTTGAAACTTATTGTGGTTGGTCGTTATTAATCATTTCGTTATTATTCTTGCAGGTAGGATTTTCGGCGCCAACGGGCAGAAATGTCGTCTTATGGTTAGTATGTTTGTAGCATATTCGAACTTTAGTTTTTACCCAAATTTTCATTTTATTTTCTTGAACTCATGCTTTTTAACCTTCTTCTTACTGATATCATCTTCCTAGATTTTATTAGATTAATTGATTTAATTAGCTCAAAACACTTTCATCTAGTGGTGATTAATTTATTTATTCATAATTGTAATTGAATCGATCTATTTTACACGAAAATATTTTATTTCCATTTAACTTCACTCGATGTTCGTTTATTCTTCTGTTATCAACGCTTATAAACGTAAGGTTGACGAGATTTCAGTTTTCGAAATATTTTGAACTTGAACTGAAAATGTGTTTCTTAATATTTCAAAATTACTATACTTCACGAATATCATTTTTTTTTCTCATCATAATTCTTCACAATCTATCAAGGAGTTTCCAAGAAAATTTTAGAATCAGTTTTTGATCAAATTTATGTGTTGATATATTTTTTCATAGCGAATAAATTAAACTGTAGA
Source organism: Cryptocephalus moraei (assembly GCA_946251905.1). NCBI lineage: Eukaryota > Metazoa > Arthropoda > Insecta > Coleoptera > Chrysomelidae > Cryptocephalus > Cryptocephalus moraei. Next base: position 11,423,338 of record OX276462.1, read on the forward strand.
TAGAATTATTGCATTGTTGACGAAATTCTCTTGAGAATCAAAGTTCTTGAATTTCCACTTTTGCGAATAACTAGTTTTTTTTGTTAAGAAATAATATTACATTTCAACTCGAGTGAGTGTTAACATTTAATAAAATTGCTTTGCAAATAACGTCAATTTAATTAAATATTACGATTTTGTGTAATAATATTCAAGAATCATTAATATTAACAACCGGGTCGTTATGATGTTATAAAAAATGGATGAAAATATTTAAGTTATGTAGCAACAACTTCTTTTTCAAATTATGATGAATACCGCAGATGAGTTCAAATATGGTATTAGTTTTTAATAAAGATGACGATGGTATATCAGACTACTTTCTTATATGTCATTATAAACATTCGATAATAGAATCAATATTTAAAGTTAAGGCTGTTCGCTAACTTGTAGAGACACTTGAATTCCGCTAGATGCCACTAACATCGGAAATATTGCAAAGCACAGTAAGTCCCGCCCACTTCATGATTTATGAGTTTATGACCAAGCGTTGCGATGTGAGATCGTCTGAAATAGTATTATCGCCGAACGCTTAGACACTCGGCAAAGGGGGATAAGATTATTATTTTAATTTTAACATGTATCTTTTTTTGTTACGATATTTAGAGTGTAGAAAAAGGACTGGGTGCTACTAATAGTTTTAAAAGTGCAGAATATTTTATTCGAAGTAAAGAGTAGTATATTTTGTACATTTGCTGAGAATATAAGAATAATTAACTTTATTTTTATCTATAACATATTAAACGTCTGTGAAATTACAGTTATTCTTATTTTATTTGAAAAGGTTAGGGAAGAGTCGCGTAATAAGTAATAAGGTGTTGGTCGTTGGGTTCATAATAATTTTATTAGTTTCTTATAATGTACATATATCAGCATTACCTTCTTAACAATGGGCAGGTGGTTTTAGTAAATAATTTAATTCAGATAGTTGCAGTTAAAGCCAGATAGTAATCAGTATATATATTATATAGTTATATATCAGTGCCCTGATGGCTCCGAATCAAACTCGACATACGTATTATTTGTACCCTAGAATTGAATATCTGCATGATTCCGAGTCGAAAATTAATTCCAAAGACCAAAACGGCGCAAAATAAAGAAACCCCTTTTCCTAAGACAGCATTTTAAGAGGGTCAAGCTATTTGATAGGACACAGTTATTATTTTTTTATCATAGCTCCGAAAAAAAAAGAAAGGAAATACATTGATCAAGGACAATTATTAATGACAAAAAAATTAAATTATTACTGACTAGGTCGAAACAATCACCTTACCCATAACTTAATGTCAGGAGCTATATCGGAGTGAAACATTTTTGAAAGAATAAAATAAAGTGCGATAGGGGAGTGTTTTCCAATAATTTCCTCCGATGTCACATCAAAAATTTGAAGTGCTCGGTTTTTCATCGACATAAACGGTAAAGGGTTAGGTGTATCTACAGGCGGTATACTTTTTAGCTAATCATAGTGATCAGAGTAAAAAAAAATCATTTTATGAGTGACGCTAAACTGAAAGTAGACATACGATATACCTACATTTCGTGCGTAAGGCATAACATTATACTGAAACTATAAAAGACGTTTTAAAAAAGTTTCAGGCAGCACTGCAATGTACGCCAAGGACTACAATTAAAATTGTACAATGTGTTTCAAAATGATTGTCATCTAGTTGGCATTGGAATTTCTGTGCATGTAATTTTTGATGTGCCGCGCTCTATTGATTTGTACGTATCTAATTGTGACAACAAGTGACACTTCGAACATTTATTGTGAAACTGGCAATCAGTACTGCTGGTAATTAACGGCCCTGTTCAGGACCAAAACAAATACTACAAATAGACAAATACTCAGAATTCATTTTCTTTTGACAGAGAAAAACCAGAAGTTAAAAGAGGTTAAGTAGGTTATTTTGAGGTTATGTATAGCTAGTAGAAACTCCTGTTTTCACAAGGCGTTTTTTTTAATTTTACATGGGAATTCCACAGCCGACTAGATGACAATAATTTTGAAACACATTGTAGTTAAAGCCTATATAAGTCGTTATTGCGTGGAATATTATAAACGAAATATAGGTGCAATCCAGTTGTAACTTTTTCAAACAAGTGAGCGAGCAAAACCACGCCGGCAAATTTATCAGAATATTTTTGGGAAAGGTTAGGTGGTACTACTTCGTAAAACAGGTAGTTAATCTGGAAATGAAGTAATGAATAAGATAATTAGCCTACCTTTCCACACACATTTGACAATGGAACGTATCACTCTAAGGTATCACTAACTACTCTGCCATTGGCTGAACATGCCTTGCCATGAGAGAAAATGCGATTTATATGTCGCGTGTGATATGTGTAACAAAATAATATATAACATGAAACAGCGGTCACCGCTTTTCTTGTTTCAACTTTGATCCATCCCCACGCTCTTAAAAAAAACATTGTAGCTAACACGTGCGAAAAGTATCTTATCCAATTGTTAGGTAAATAACTTTTCTTCGCTGGACCAACCTATGTTATAGCTCAAAGTTAAATCTCTAGCTTTCATTCCTCTCGATATCAGTTCACATATATTCCAAAATCATTAAATAGTAATCGATCTAAATCTAGCATAGTGTAGTCGAGAAATGTGTGAGAAAAATAGTTAGAAGGCTTCGAAAAATATTAGCGATAGCTCATTCGACGCGGTATGCAAATCTGAGAAAGTCGTTTTGATGATTTTTTGCCAATAAAAATTGCAATTGTTATTAACAAAAAACGAAAAAGAAGCTATTTCGATTTTTTGATGATATCTCAAAAACCATAAGAGATAGCGAAAATGGCAAAAAAGATTCTTGAAGAGGAGGAAAATTCCGATAAAAAAGTCTCGAATCCCGGATTTCTATCACTAACATTTATAATTTTAATGTATTGCTGAAAGTAAAGCTCCGAGCGACCGTTACGGCATGCGCTCGCCACCTGTGAAGCGAGTACGTCATAAAAAATATATTTTTTAAGGTATTAAATATTAGTTTAAAAATTAAAACAAAATTAAGTGTATTCTATACACCTAAAAGAAGAAAGTCCCGTTGGAAAAATGTTTTAAAAGCATTTTTCAAAAGGCTAGCCTATTGTTAATGAACTTTTTTTTTCGTACGTCCGTCTTTATTGAAAGCAGGCTAAATGTTTGAATAAATTTCCTATACATTTTTTGCTTATTGGAGTCCCTTTTATGAGTGTATTCGATAAGATGACGTCAATCAAACCAATTATGCCATAAGAATATTTACGTATAGGCAACTTTAGAGGGATGGTATTGTACCACATATCTCTATCAGGATACTACATTCTTGGAGTATGAAAATCATTTTCGGCGTCTAAAACAAAATCGTACAACTCCCCCACATCATTGATGTAAGACGATGGTGAAGTGACACGCTCCTATGATTCAGTATGCAGCAATTATCTGCCACTTTTATAAAAGTAAATAAAATATTAACTAACCATTCATCAAGCCACATATATATAATTAGCCGAAGAGTATAAACCCAGGGGTTTTTGCGGTCGCTGAATGTGAATATCACTACAACAATGGTCTCCGAAGTACCTGGTGCCCAGGGCCGTTGGTTCCAAAGTTGTCTCCGGGGGTTTTACGAGAATTATATAAAAATCGATCAAAACTATACATTTTACACACCTATACATTTTTTTGAAAATGTCGATAATTAGTATTCTACCGAAAACGTTTTTACAGTTTAAATATTGAAATATTGAAGCTTAGAGTATAACAAATGTGTAAATTAAACCGTTATTACTCATATTCATAATTTTATTTTCACTATTTTTTTAGAAAGAAATGTATCCTAGGTAAAATTTGTTTTTGTATTAAGAACTTATATTAATGATATATATCAATCCTTATTTATAGTATTTTCTTCTTCTCTAACTTTAAATTCTGCCAAAGAAATTGCCTCTCTTGGATAATTTTAAATATCTGTGCAATAACAACCGGCACATGTTTTACATGCAATGCTGCAAATTACCTAGCCCATGCTTTCTGCAGAAGCATGAGTTACTTACCGCAATTTGTTTTGCAAGCACAAAATATCAAATTTAATATACTGGGTGGTCCAGGTTGCTGTGTCATTTTTATGGGGGTTAATGAATTTTTTTTAAGTTCCCATCCCCACTCAGTTGGATTTGGACCATTTTGGTCCTCTCCATACAGCCAGTTCTGTACTTGTAAATATACTCGTTTTAAATGTTGAGAAAATGCATCTACCGTAGATAGAATTTTACCAAGGACGACTTTTCGATGTCATATTCGTTCTCAACGACCCCAAAAACCCCCGGATTTATACCTGTCGGCTAATTATATAATCAATTCTCATTAAACTCCCGGAGACAACGTTGGAACCAGCTGCCTTGAGCACCAGGTGCTTCGGAAATCACTGGCGATGTCATATTCGTTTTCAACGACCCCAAAAACCCCCGGATTTATACCGTCGGCTAATTATATAATCAATTCTCATAAAACTCCTGGAGGCGACGTTGGAACCAGCGGCCTTGAGCACCATGCGCTTCGGATATCACTGGCGATGTCATATTCGTTTTCAACGACCCCAAAAACCCCCGGGTTTGTACTTGTCGGCTAATTATATATAATAAATTCTCATAAAACTCCCGGAGACGACGTTGGAACCAGCGGCCTTGAGCACCAGGTGCTTCGGGGATAACTGGCGATGTGTTATTCGTTTTCAGCGACCCCAAAAACCCCCGAGTAACAAAATTGAACTCATTTCCGTCATTATTTACAGAGTTGTAAATTTACCGACACGTATAAAAATGCATTTTTCTTATGCACCGATGCAATTTTGCATTTGTCCTTCATACAAATGTTCACAAAATTTGTTAGACGCTTTCACGAACCGAATGCAAAAAACCGCATCTCGATCCATATCTTACTGCAAAAAATTACGAGGTTAAATGTTTCGTCGCCTATTTCACAAAAGTCTGGAATAACCTGTGCAAATATCCTCTCAGACGCATATTTCCGGATTCCGGATTCCACTAATAAACCGATTTGACTGTCGCTTTTATATCTTTCAGAAAAAATTTTGATGAAATGGGTTCAATAAATTCATCACAAATAAAATGAGTAAGGTGTTTATCATCAAATAAATCATTCGCACCAGAATCGCATTATGCAAATTACGCAAATCGCAATCTTTCGTGTTTAAATTGATACCGCACTTGACGGGTGAAAATTAACGGAAAATTACATTCTCTTAAAATAAACATTAAAAAACAATTTATTTCATATCTATTTGAACTGTATATAAGTTTCTACCCCAACAAGTGAGATAGGTATCAATTGAAAGAAGGGAAATGCGCTTCTGGCATACATGATTTATTTTATGATAAATACCTTATTAATTTTATTTGTAATGAATTTATTCAACCAATATTTTCAAATTTCTTTCGGAGAAATAGAAAAGCGAACGTCAGGTCAGTTCATTAGTGGAATCCGTAAAAAATACGTGTAGAGAGAATATTTCCACATGTTATTCCACCGGCTTTTGTGAAAGTAATCCCTGCCGAGAGATGTAGAATAAAATAAGCTAACCACTATATTTTGACCATTAAAATTCAGTAACAAACATAACAAATATAATTGCAAGTAAATATTATTTAAACTTTGAAACACTTGCCTAGATAAGTAAATATTATTGTTTAAAAAAAAGAGAACCGAAGAAAAGGAGAAATCCCCATATCTATAATCTATAATTTCAACCCTTAATGTACCCCCTATGGCGATATGTTTGCAAAAGTAACGGTGCAATATTGTATTGTCACCCAAGTCGTAAACGCTCACTCACCGAAAGCCGTAAGCATACTAGTTCAATATTATTGAATCGTACGTTAGAAAAGTCCAGCCTCAGGTACCGTCCCCACTTCTTAAAAGGCGGAGTGAACCGAGGGGCGTGCCCGTTAAATTAATAACAAATATAACTCAAAATTTAAAATGCAAACATTTTGCAGTATTTAAAGAATATGAAGTAATACATAATTCTTAAGACATTTCGTGCTCCAATAACTAATGTTTTATCAATATTGCGAAGAATAAAATTAATTTAGATTTTTTACTTACTAAATCCGTTTTATTGGAAAAACAACATTATTTTTGAAAAAATTGGCACGGCCTGTCAAAGATCTACACTTTCTAAATGTACAGTCAAAAAATCACGACAAACTGTCGTCTAGTTTTCTTTCTATCGCTGTTACAAATTTACATTACGAGACATAGGAAACTGAAGCGTGCTAAACAGCCTTAAGGAAAAATATTCCAATGGATTTTGAGAAAATTAAAAAAAAAATTGATAACTACTAATGTATAGTGCCATTTAGGGAAGATTTAGTCAAAAGGGTTATAAACATATTAGACAGGAACAAATAATAAAAGAGTTTAATAAATTTTGGTGCAAATTCGAAAAATCGACCCAGTTACAATAATTGTATAAATATGTGAAGGTAAAAAAGTTTGGATTTAAACGATTTCAATCTTTTTAACAACTTTCGACAAAGTATTTGTCATATACATTTTTCAGTGGAAATGTCTAGATGTTTTGTTTTCAAGACAAATTTAACTAAAAACGTAATAAACTTTTGCAAACCAGCTATTTTTTTAAATTTTCTCATCCAATTTTGCAAAATTAATTTTGAAGCTGAATCAATCTACTATACCTTATTACGTAGAATGCCTTGTTTCGAGTTATTAAAAAACGACGGTTTTCCATTTCAAATACTGCTTAAACCAATTTTGAAACTAAAATTTGCATTTACATTTGTAATTTTAAGTACAAACGGTTGATATCAGCGTATTATAAAGATTATGTTCTGGCCTAAAATGACAGCTATTCTAGCACTTGAATGGCAGAAAACAAGTATTTTAATGAGGCTTATTAAAGCATTGTTTTTGGTAATTTTTTTTGTTGGGTTGGTAACAAGATATTCCCTAATGCTGTCTGATGTCTGTCAAAACAAAATTTAAAACAAATATGGCCGCCGCGTCAAACATCCTGTTGTACTTGATGCGATTCGGATTCTTGAGACATGATTTCGATGTTATTTAAATCCATTAAATTAAATTTGAAAATGGTGTGAAAATTGACAGATGTCTAGGAAACAGCAGTAATACCAACTTAAATGTGTAACGGGTTTGGGTGCGGTTACAAGTGAGATTTGGCGCTGGGACGGAGTTCGGGAGTTCGGTTAATCGGTTTTAGGAGTCGGTTTTACGGTTTTGCTCGGGCGCCAGATTTTTAAAGGTTTTCTCCCTCGGGAATGTGCCTGGGTAATTTTACGAACTCAGGAGATTACCAGGGTTGTCTGTAGAAATGAAACACACGCTCAAAAATAGAAAATCCTAAAATTATTTTATTCCCAAATTGGCCGTGAAAACAATTCGTTCGACTAACACCTGCGAGGTCGTCGAACGGAGATCGGCAAAATCTTATTTACAATTATTTATGTATCTCGAAAGGAAACACACAAATGCGAAAATATTAAAGTATCACAGTTGAAGAGAAATAAAATTTTATTCTAAACGAAATTGGAAAGATCGAAAACTATTTAACTAAGCGAAAATGCGGAAACTGAAAAGTACAATACTTTTGCTAACAATAAAATTAAGATCTGGAATATGAAAAACCCTCTAAATATTGAAAATGAGCGAACGGAAGATTATCTTAACAATTTCACAATGAAAGAGAAATAGCTACATACGGAGACGATAAGAAAACGTGCAGAGTTTAAGATTCGGTAGTGCGGCTATTACGAGAGAGCGAGAGTGTGAGAGAGAGCAAGCGGAGGACAGAGAAAAATTAATTTTTCCCTACAACGAAGGAAAAATTAATTCGTAGCGGTTCGGAGAGACGGATATTTTGGCGGTAGTACAGATCACTCACATACATCGGTCGGTAACAGACAATTACATAACACATAACGGCGGAACAATCACAGATACATATAATTCGGTCGGTATTACGTTCACAATCGGTCGGTCTAGATCTAACGGTACGGTAACGTTCACAATTACATGTATCGGTCGGTAGTACGTTCACAATCGGACGGTTATGTAACAAATAACGAATAATTCGGTCGGTTTGATCGGTCGGACGGTAACGTTCACAGGCACATATAATTCAGTCGGCGGTACTCTCACAATCGGACGGTAATAATTAATTCGGTCGGTTTGATCGGTCGGTAACGCTCACAATTACAAATACGACAATTACATATATATCGGTCGGTAGGACAGAAACACAACGGATAAATGCTAATAACGGGCGGTTTGTCACAGACAAGTAATGGCTCTCACCTTGGATTGACTCAGGTAGAGAACGCCGTAGAGGACGAGTGGCTCATATTCATTTAGCCCTGATATTGAAACTATGGTGGATTGAACAGTGCCTTATCGGCCGCCATCTATCCGAGATAGATTTGATTTCGCGTTTAAATGTATAGTGGGTGGTCTACTCTCAACTCTCTAAAAGTCGGCTTCGTTACAAATGTCACGATAAAAAAAATCCCCAGATAAGAAATTTTAAATTATTTAAACATAAATAAAAATGAAATGGAAGCCGGAACATAGAAAATAATTAATACTCTTGTTCTATTGATGCAGGTAACGAACACCATGGCGGCACTGGCGGATTTCGCGTTTTCCCGCCACACGCGACGTGAATAATTTCCAAATTTGGAGATTTTTGCTGATGTCGTTCGCAACGCGGTTGCTGACGCGTTGAAGTGACTTTCCAGTGAAATGTGTCCAGTGATGGTGAAAATCTTGACCTTGACTTGACTCTTGACTTTAAGGGTTAGTATGTTGAAAGATATTTTGAAATATGTCTTATTATTGTTTAATATGGTTAAAATTGTAATTTTTACTTGTTTTTTTAGGTGGTTACAGTTTTCGATATTTGCAGCGAATCATTTCCTAAATTGATTTTTGCACGACTGTTTTAACTTTTCATCTAACATAATTTGGTGTTATTAATTCATATTTTCATTACTAATTTTTGAGATAATATTTTCAGACATCTTCATATAAGGGCAGAACGGCAAAAGCAAATTTGGTTAGTATCTTGAATCTTATGTATTCTGTTTTTATCCAAATGTGATGAAATGTTTCTAATATATTTAATATCATATTTTCAGTTGGCTTTACCAGGGCAACTGCAACAGTGAACAACCCCAAAGAAGGGCAAAAAGGCAAAAGCTGTTCCAAGGGCTCATCGTTAAATGGTTCAGATTGATTCAAATGGTTAGCATTTTGAAATTAATTTGAAAGGACATATTACTTTTTCGTGACTTATTAACTGTTCCTGATACTTATTTTATTAATAATTCTAATAATTCTAATTCTATAATAATAAAATATAAAAAATATAAAATTATATAAAAATGTAATATAAAATATATAATTCTAAGAATTCTGTTCTAATAACTATTCTGTTTTCAGGTACCAAATTAGCGACAATGGCGGACATCATGGCAGAAAAGCCACTGTTATGCAAGGTTAGTGCTTGCAAGTTATTTCTGAAAGAATATTTTATTTTTTATTTAAGTCGATTATAACATGTTACGAAAAAGTTTAAAAACCTTATCACTGCACTGAAGTTCATTTTACAATATAACGTCCATGGCGAACAAAATTTGATGAAGTTTAAATACAATTTGAAAATAGAGAATATTAAAGTATGTAAAAATGTAATTTTGGAAGTCCAAATATAATTTTTCAAACGAAAGGCAAATTATGTATGTTACCTATTTCATGGTAATACCATGATAATTATACTTAATTAAGGTTCGAAAAATATGTTCTAGAAATATGTCAAAGTATGCAAGCAATATTTTTACATTTACTTTGCTTTCACTTTTAATGCACATAATAATTAATAATATATACAGTGTGATTCATTAATATTGCACAAAAAAATACGACAGATTTATTATTTCAACATATAAAAAGGAGTTCCTATAAATTTTGTGTTCCCTAGATACAGGGATGTTAAAATTTTCTTGCTATACCAGCTGATTTTTTGGAGTTGCCCAAGTATTTGTTTTTAAAAATTCTGTCTCAAATTGGTTTGAATTTCTTCAAAATTCATTTATTACTTGCATTAATTTACACAATTTTCTAGAACTTTTTACAAGAATTCTATTCACTATCCTTTGGAACCCAACAAAATATTTATAGAATCAAATACGAATAAATTATAGAATGTATGTACCCCTTTACGTCCTTCTAGTACGTTCTAGTTTATAACCTAAAAATTAGACTCTAGAAACAAATTATATAAAATACTTATAGAATGCAATACTAATAAATTATAGAAAGTATGTACCCCTTTACGTCCATCTAGTACGTTCTAGTTTAGAATCTCAAAACTAGACTCTAAAAACAAATTATATAAAATACTTATAGAATCCATTTTTAGAGAAATTATAGAATGTTTTAGAAGCCTCCACAAAGTTCTCTTTGTTTCAAACAGTTCTAGAATGTTCTGTATACTTTCTTCCACCAGAAGGGTATGCAGACTATTTTTCCATCATACTTATTTTGAGCTTCCATCATATTCTAGGATAGTCTATAAAATTCTATATTTACAAAATTCCTTTCCCTATAGAACCCATCGTTCTTATAATACATGGATTGCGCCTCACGGGTTTTCGGCTGTGCCAACAACTGAAGGAATCGCTTGGACCAATTGCATTATGGAGCGATGAAAATAATAACATGAACGTCATTGCCTAAAACTAATAAGTATAGGCAAATACAGTGATATTTTTGAAACTACTACCGTCTTCTGTAGGTCAGGCCGGGTACTTCTGGGACCACCCTCGTAGTATACACCCACCCCAAATAATACATCTATCTTTACTATGGATAAGTCACAAGTGTACCAAATTTGGTACCTACAAATTGCACCAGGCGCTCCAGAGCTTATCTGTAACATTCATGCATACATCCAATTTTATATAACATACTAGCAGGACGGATTTATTAAAATTTCCATTGGCCCTTACGAGACGTGCAACGTGAACGTAACCTGTTGAGCGTGAACGCGTTTGTTATGAATGTATCGCGCCATTATTCGGGCGCTTTTTAAGCCTTTAACGATTTTTTCCCTCCATTCATTGTCGCGATACCCGCATCAAATGAAAATTCAATTTCCCCACACGTCCGTCCCCGACCTTTTTTTCGCCACCCCCGCATCCCCCTGATTGATGACGTGGAATTTGTTAATGAATTAACGCGGAACTCCGCATTTGCACGACGATATTTTTCGAGTGAGGGAGGAAAAATATGGAGATTATTAATACTTGCGCCGTTTATTTCCCACGATCCGGGAAACTCACCCGCAGACAAAGGGAATAAGGGTTGTCTACTAGGGGTTGGGAATAAAAAATGGGGGCGAAAAACGGCGAGGGAATTACATATTTGGTCGGCGCTCGCCATTCGTTAATTTATCGGAGAGAACTTTGAATATTAATTAAAGTACGATCGTCCGGCTCGACCTTTAATGTGGATCCCGGGTTGTGTTTGAGGAAGGAGTTTGTACATTTAATAATAAAACTTGTGTAACTAGGGAGGCATTGTGAATTCCAATCCGGAATCCCATTATTACGGGATTAAAGTTTATTCCAGGGATGGTCCTTATCAATTCGATACAACATTTTACAAGCAATAAATTGATGAGATTAAAATAAATCCTATTCCTTGATCTCACAGAATTCCCGTTCATTTCATAAAAAGAATTGACGTAATTGCTTTTTTAATTAGGTGAGTGTAATTTCCTTTAATAATAAATCAACAATCACCCTGGGGGTGATTGCCACCCCTTCTCAAGGGTGGTAATTTTTTTGGCCAAAATAACCTCCGGAATCGATAGAGGACGCAATTCTAAGCAAAAAATGTCTTATAATTTTTTTTGGAAAACAATATTTTTTAGGTTATTCGTGATTGAAAACTTAACATTTTCATTGATAAAATGACAATTTTTCAGACGATTCTTTCCGAAAAATTTTAAAAAACGCGCTTTTTTGACTTGTTTTGCATCTATCTTTTTAAGTATTGAATTTAGAAGAAAGTTGAAGAGAGAAAAAAAGTTGCAGAATCGCTTTTTACATAATAGGACATAGGTCAGAAATTCAAAAATTTATTAGCGATTTTTCAAAATTGCAATAAACAAAAAAAAACGGCCCAAAAAAGTGTTTTTTTTAATTTATTATTTTAGGCACTTTAAAACAGAGCTCGGACTTCCATATCACAGGTAGAAAATCTTGAAGTAATAGTAAATAAATCCTGTAAATTTCGTTCCGATCGGTTTATTAGATTTTGCACAATAATTTTTCAATCCAGAAAAATCGAAAAATATTGAAAATTTTCAAAATTGTTTAATTTTTCTTCCACTATTCGAGTTTGACAAAACTGGCTGAGCATATATAAGAGGGACCAAGCATTCATTTGCTTTTTTCAGAATTAAAAAATATTTATTAGAACGGTCACAGTCATTGTTTAAATTTGGTGTCGTTATTTTTGCATATAAACGAATAGATTATCTCGGCGAATTTGTTGTTAAATGAAATTATGGAAACATAGCCGGAAAGCACTCTGCAAGGCGCTTCTTTTTATACAAAATAAGTTCTTATTTTGTTCATTAGTTTCTGAGATATAACTTCCCAAAAATTGATTAGTGTTTAATGAAATGGTTAATAATGGTTAATAAAATTACTATTTTTTTATATCTTAAGAAATAATTGTTTCTCACAGTAACCAGTTTAACAGTTTTTTGGAAATTTACATTAAAAAAAATTTCTCGCTTTGAATTTTGACAAATTTATAAATTTGACACCAAATTTAAACAATGACTGTGACCGTTCTAATAAATATTTTTTAATTCTGAAAAAAGCACATAAAAGCTTGTTTCCTCCTACATATGCTCAGTCGGTTTTGTTAAAATCGAATGGTGAAAAAAAAATTTACACAATTTTCAAAATTTTCGATATTTTTCGATTTTTCTGGATTGCAAAATTATTGTGCAAAATCTAATAAACCGATCGAAACGAAATTTACAGGATTCTTTTAGTATAACTTCAAGATTTTCTACCTGTGATATGGAAGTCCTAACTACATTTTAAAGTGCCTAAAATAATAAATTGAAAAACCACTTTTTGGGGCCGATTTTATTTTGGTTTATTGCTATTTTGCAAAACCACTAATAAATTTTTGAATTTCTAACTTATATCATATTATGTAAAAAGCGATTCTGCAACTTTTTTCTCTGTTAAACTTTCGTCTAAATTCAATACTTATAAAGTTATAAGCAAAACAATTCGGAAAAAACGCGTTTTATGTATTTTTTTAAATTCTTGCATTTTTAGCAGTGTTCCCGACCTCTGCGCTTTGGAGGATAAGTCAATTATTGTTATTCTAGGCATTACTCCCGAGGTATTCATGTAAAAACATTGCTGTTACCTCTCACATCCCAGTCAAAACAGATGGGTCCTGGAATATTTGTGTAGTGCTTATAAAGACCTTTAAAATGAGCGCTGCTAAATGTCGATTGCATTCAAACTAAGCGAGATACGTTGCAAAAAAGATTGACTACTCAAATTTAAAAAAGTGAGTAAAATGAGCAGTAAAATGAACCCCACTACTACCAAAATTAAAATACATCGTTTTCCCTCTACAGTATCTTTCATTTTAGTGTTATTCATATGCTCAAACAGTTTGACAGGTTTAAAATACATACTATTTGAAAAAAATTTAATTTAATTTTTACGATTTGTTTTAATATATCTAGAAAATTTTCTTTTTTTCAAAATAACTTTATAAAAAACGACAGATACTTAAAATTTCGTAAAGGACATGTAGCTTTCGTTTCAAGGAAAACTTTGTTTTTTTTTAAATTTCTGTATAATGAAAAATAAAGAAGATACTAGCGATTGAAGTAGATACAGTGGGGTGAGTACTAGCTGTCCCGGGCCCTTTAACCCTTTACCTTTAAAAAATTAAGGGTGCTGGGCCTCCAAATAACTGCTTTATCTTATAGCGCATCAAAGTATCTTTCAAATGTTTTTTTATGGTTGTGATAGCTTTAAAATTGAAGCAGTTATGGTCGAAAAACTTTTTTTTTCTAATTTGTAAAATAATGTAACGAAATAGAAACCATAATAGCCTGCCATAAAGTTAAGCGCCTTCCGGACTGACTTCAAAGAATTCCGCACGAGATAGGTTCGGCGAACTGGTGCCATTCTTGGAAAGCCGTTCGAGTTTCTAGTATTATCTAGAAGGTTACCGAACAATGGACCGGAAACGTCTCGAAGTTTCTGGGTTTCACATACGGCTATAAATAGCAGACGGAGAGCGATACCGGGGAAGTCGACGAATTCGACGGTAGTCGTAAAAAGTCGCCGGTAGACTGGTCGACGAGTGTCGGCCAGGCCGGCCGTAAGATAAATAAACAGTGGTCCATATAAATTAGATTAAGAGTGCAATATAAATTAATTAGTTAAGTAGTAGTAAGTGAAATAAAATAAATTAGATTAAGAATTAGCAGTTAAGTGTACAAATAAATTAGCGTGTAAGTGGTTTAAATAAATTAAGTAAGAAAACTCGTGTCGTGTAGTGATTCTCGCGTAGGTAAAAACGTTACAATAAAAAGTCTCCTTTCACCTACCATATCTCGCTTTTTATTGCAACTAGAAGATTTATAAAAATACAAATCTCTTTGTTTTTTTATAAGGTAAAATTACGTTTCTTACACTTTTTTTCGTTAGACGCATAGTTTTCAAGTTATTCCCAAAAAACTGTCCAAATAAGTGTCATTTTTCAATTAAAAGTGCAAGTTTTCAATCACCAATAACTCAAAAAGTATTGAGTTTTCAATTTTGCAATTATGTCTTCTATCGACTCCAAAGGTTATTTTGGTCAAAAAATTTCCACCCCCGAGAAGGGGTGGCAACTACCCCCAGGTAAAAGCTGCGATCGGGCCAACGTCACTTTTGAAGTTAAGGGTAAGATAAGCCTAATTCCAAAATTTCATGTAAATCGGTTTACAGTCAAAGAATTCGGAGGTATAACCCGATTTTTCCCTTCTATGACTGGACTATCATGTGAATACATGAATTATATGGCCCTAGTGGGATTACACCGCCTCAAGAAGTTTCTCTTCTTCTCTTCTCTTAGTAAGACGGATCGGCTGTTTACCTACGGTTTCTTTTTATTATACTTTTTAAAATATATGTCACAGAAGATTTACTAAAATGGAAACAAAATTTACTTTTGGTTTCTTTGTATTACACTTTTTAAAATATATGTGAAAGAAGCTTTACTAAAATGGAAACAAAAATGTGCCAAAATGGGAATAGCCCTAACAGATAGGACAGTATTAAATATGCAGTTTGCAGACATTCAGGCAGTACTAGCGGAGGATAAAGAAGACTTATAGAATATATGGCATGGAAATTTAATGAAACCTACGAAGATTGGGGACTAACGATGAATGTTAATTAAACCAAATACTTGTGCATAGGAAAAGAAAGTTGTAACCTACAATTGGAAAGCTCAGAAGAAATAGAAGATTATAAATACCTAAGGGTTACATTGAACAAAACGTTCAGAGTAAAGATATTAAAAAATACATCCCACAAAGTACAATTTTATTTGACATTTCTCTTTAATCAAAATCCACTTCCCCCCTCTCTTATCGTCAAGCGTAATTTACCGTTACGCAAACATGTATTTTTTTTCCAAGTACACGATCCCACTAACGTCGGATTTAAAAATAATCCGATACGGACTGCGCCATCTGACGACCGTCCCGTTAGTTTATTTCGTTCCTTCCCTAATCCGTCCCCGGCGCTTCATTTTCTTTCCGCCGGAGGAGCCGTCCCGGGGATCAAGTCGAATTAACGTCTTGCGTTTTGATAAATTTAACGAAATTATTTATTAAAGGTCGGGACGGGTACATTTAGCCTCGGGAGAGAGAAATTCGGAGAGGGGAAAGTTCCGAGTTTCGAACTTTTCTGTTTCGAGATTCAAAAATGGCTGAAAAGGCGTAACTGGCAGGTAAAAGAGGAAAAGCAAGACGTTCCAAATATCTAATTCGAAGTGCTCGAAGGGCAAAAAAGGGCGTTGGCAGCGGTGGGATTCGAACCCACGCCTCCGAAGAGACTGGTGCCTTAAACCAGCGCCTTAGACCGCTCGGCCACGCTACCTTACGTTTATCAGACTTAAGTCATTACTTAGTAGCGCAAGCTCAAAACTAATTCAGATACAAACAACTTTATGAAATTTAAAATTAGGCTCTCAAGAATCAAACATTTGAAGAGGAAAAATAATTTCTGTAAAGATATCTTAAGGAAAACAATCATTGACTTCTTGACTTTCAAATTTTACTGCGGTAAACGTGATACAGGGAGGAGTGAAAACTGTGTGACTTCTGACACAAACTCACAAATGTATAAGTTACAAAAGTAATAACAGGGGTATTGAAAGACCGTCAGGTAGAAATTATATAAAAATTGTAGCTAAATATAAAAGGTAACCCCAATTTTCATAATTTTTTCGACCAACCCACATTCTAAAGCTAAAGAGATGTGGATCAAAGGAAAAGTACACAAAACAGTAACAAACAAATAATAATATATAATAACAATAATAATAATAATAATAATAATGTTTATAATAATAAACAAATAAAAAATATAATATATAACTACTTAACTACAAAAAAAAAAACAGACGACAAATAGAAGGAAATTAGACGATTTTGTCAAAGAAATGGACTCTGCTTTATTTAACCAATTTGGTTGTCGCTTTAGATAGTTTCTATGTACTTGTAATGGTTTGCTTGTTACATTTCATTTTGTTTCGGTAAACAGATATTTCCAAAAATTAAAATCCATTTATATTTAAGCAAAAGCTTGTTTCCTTGATGTGAACTAAAACTTGAACGAGCTATACTTAATTCGGGGCCTGGATGGATGGCTTGAACTACTCCTGAGCGAATTAAGGACTGTGATTTTAAAATTATTGGATTTACCACAGCTCTACGCCTTGTTTAAATTTTGAACGAACTGTACCTAATCGATAACTTGAATGGTACGTTTCAACTAAACTTGAATGAACTATACCTATTCCAGGACTTGTATTATAGATTTGAATTATTCCTGAAACAATATTATACATATCTAATCGAAAGTTACAATTGAAGATATAAACTAATCGTGAACGAACTATACCTAATCCACAGCTTGGAACGTTAGTTTGACCAAGCATCATCGAGGTACACTTAAACCAAGGATTAGATCGTTGATATGATCTAAAACTTCAATGAGCTATGTTTAATTTAGGGCCTAGATGGTCGGTTTCAACTACTGTCAGGAGAATTAAGAATGAATTTCATCAATATGGAAGCCATTCTAGAATTTAATTTTAACTTTTTTTTAACGAACTACACCAAATCCAGAATTTGAATTGTAGGATTCAACTAAACTGGAACGAACTAGATGTGATTTAGAAATTAGAGTGCTGATTTGAACTAATTACAAATAAATTGTATTTAACGAAGGCAATAATTACTAATGTAACCTAATTTTGAATAAACTATACCCAATACAAGGCTTGGATTGTTCGTTTAACTATGCATGAGTAGTGAAATGTTGATATGAACTAAAACTTGAATGACATATACCTAATTTGGGACCAGGATAAGTGGTTTGCATTATTTCTGAAGGAAGTATGGTAGGGTTTCAAATTTGAACTACCCAGTAAAGTTAAAACTTAAAGCCGTAAAACCATGATCGAGTTCCTCTATATGTAGACTTCGTTTTTTAACTTTTCGAATGCACTTTATTGAATTATACTAGTTTATTATACTAGTATACTAGTACAACTTTATTTGCACAATTTAGAGAGAAGTACATTTAAGCCAAGGCTTGAGTAGTTGATATGAACCAAAACTTGGAAAAGCTAAACTTATTCCAGCTCTTGGATGGATGGTTTGAACTAGTCC
Organism: Cryptocephalus moraei; assembly: GCA_946251905.1. Taxonomy (NCBI): domain Eukaryota; kingdom Metazoa; phylum Arthropoda; class Insecta; order Coleoptera; family Chrysomelidae; genus Cryptocephalus; species Cryptocephalus moraei. The sequence goes on from OX276462.1 coordinate 11,441,430, forward strand.
TGGACTAATTACTATTAAATTTCCCATTTGAATTTTAATTTAAACTTTACTGCGTTAATGCACTCCACTTTGGTAGCTTTCGTAGCTATAGTAGGCTTTATTTGTAAATTTTGGAGTAAACTGTACCCAAACCGTAGGTTTCCCTTAAACTTGAACGAACTGTACCTAATCCACAGCTTAAACAGTTCGTTGGCTTAAGCCAGAAAGAAGTACGCTTAGGATATGGGTTTCATCATTGATCTCAACAAAAACTTGAACAAGCCATACTTAATTGGGGGCGGGCTGGTTGATATGAACTAGTCCTGGACGAATTATGATTAAATTTCTCATTTAAATTACCCTGTAACATTTAAACTTTACTGCGTTAATCCGCTCTACTTTAGGCTTTATTTGCAAGTTTTCGAGGAACCTGTACCCAAACCAGGACTTGTATCGTAGGTTTCACTTAATCTTGAACGAACTGTACCTAAGCCACAGCTTGATAAGTTCGTTGGCTTAAGTCAGAACGAAAGATACTTAAGCCAAGGCTTGGACAGTTGATATGAATCAAAACTTGAAAAAGCTACACTTAATTCAGGTCTTGGATGGTTGGTTTGAACTAGTCGTATGTTTCACTTAAACTTGAACGAACTGTACTTAATGTACAGCTTGGATAGTTCGTTGGCTTAAGCCAGAACAAAAGATACTTAAGCCAAGGCTTGGACAGTTAATACGAACCAAAACTTGAAAAGGCTATACTTCATTCAGGGCTTGGATGGTTGGTTTGAACAAGTCGTAGGTTTCACATAAACTGGAACGAACTAAATCTAATGCACAGCTTGGATATTTCGTTGGCTTAAGCCAGACCGAAGGATACTTAAGCATAGGCTTGGACAGTTGAAGTGAATTAAAACTTGAAAAAGCTACACTTAATTCAGGTCTTGGATGGTCGAATCCAAAGCTTGGATAGTTCGTTGGCTTAAGCCAGAACGAAGGATACTTAAGGACAGTTAATATGAACCAAAACTTGAAAAAGCTACACTTAATTCAGGTGTTGGATGGTTGTTTTAAAGTAGTCGTAGGTTTCACTTAAACTTGAACGAACTGTACCGAATCCACAGCTTGGATAGTTCGTTGGCTTAAGACAGAACGAAGGATACTTAAGCCAAGGCTTGGACAGTTAATATGAACCAAAACTTGAAAAAGCTATACTTAATTCAGGTCTTGGATGGTTGGTTTGAACTAGTGCTAGGTTTCACTTAAATTTGAACGAATTGTACGTAAAGCACAGCTTCGATAGTTCGTTGGCTTAAGCCAGAACGAAGGATACTTAAGCCATGGTTTGGGCAGTTAATATGAACCAAAACTTGAAAAAGCTACACTTAATTCAGGTGTTGGATGGTTGTTTTGAAGTAGTCGAAGGTTTCACTTAAACTTGAACGAACTGTACCTAATGCACAGCTTGAATAGTTCGTTGGCTTATGCCAGAACGAAGGATACTTATGCCAAGGCTTGGACAGTTGATATGAACTAAAACTTGAAAAAGCTATACTTAATTCAGGTCTTGGATGGTGGGTTTGAACTAGTCGTAGATTTCACTTAAACTTGAACGAACTGTACCTAATACACAGCTTGGATAGTTCGTTGGCTTAAGCCAGAACGAAGGATACTTAAGCCAAGGCTTGAATAGTTGATATTAACCGAAACTTGAAAAAGCTACACGTAATTCAGGTCTTGGATGGTTGGTTTTGAACTAGTCGTAGGTTTCACTTAAACTTGAACGAACTGTACCTAATCCACAGCTTGGATAGTTCTTTGGCTTTAGCCAGAACGAAGGATACTTAAGCCAAGGCTTGGACAGTTGATATGAATCAAAACTTGAAAAAGCTATAATTAATTCTGGTCTTGGATGGTTGCTTTGAACTAGTCGTAGGTTTCACTTAAACTTGAACGAACTGTACCTAATCCACAGCTTGCATAGGGCCTAAGCAAGAACGAATTACGCTTTGCCTATGGCTTTGATCGTTGATATGGACCAAAACTTGAACAAGCTATTTCTAATTCGGGTCCAGAAATGGTTGGTATAAACTACTACTTAATGGATTGTGATTGGGTATCAAATTTGAGCTAAGCCCGTTAACATAAAAACTTTACTACGGTGCTCGAATCCATTTAGGCTCTCCAGGAGAGCATAAGGTACCAATTAATCATTGGAGGTATTGCGTTTTAAACCTACCAATTTTCTCGTAAAAATCTAATCGAACGCCCTTATCTCTCCCACGCTGTACGGTTAGTTAGTTATAAATTCCACCCCTCATTAAAATTTGTTTCCCGATCGCAACCCGAGCCGATACGAGACGATCGAGTTACCACCTCCGATCCCCCCTCTTTCCTAATTAACATACGTCTAAATCTAATTAATCTAAATCGACGGGATTTCCTCCAGGATCCCATCGAGGAGCGTATGATAAACTACGCGACCCCTACCCCCCTCCCCCGGGGACAGTACTCGAGAACTGAGCAAACACGTATAGCTGATTATGGACCGGGATGGCGGGAAACGGGGGGGAAAGTTGAGTTATACAGTTATATAGACGTAACCGAAAAGTTTGCTCTTGGAACCCGGAAGCAATCTAACTTTGGAGGGAAGGGCGGGGAGAGGGGAGGGGGTTGATAGGGAGATAGGCGCGCGAATTCGAGTTATTTTTTCCGGTGAGGGGGGGGGGGGGGAGCGAAGTGTCTGCGAGTATATTTGCGACCGAATTCAATGAATTTTTTTCTTTTTTCGAGGCTGCCGTAGGTGATGTGGAAACTCCACCACCTCAAAATTGCCACGCTGAAAAATAGGAATAGTCGGTGGCAACTGTAAACAGTTATATTTAAATTGGGAAAAAACTATAATGTGTCCGTTCTTAAAGATTAATCCTTCTTTGATGGAATACTAGGTATATCGACTTGCTGAGGGTCTAAAGGGGTGAAATTGTCATTCGAATCTTTGTGTAATGCTATATCGCATATTTATTTATAACTCCATAATTATCTTGATGTAAGTATAGAAAAGCCAGATTTCCCTGTCAACAAATAATACTATGATAGTAGAGAACTTACTGTGAAAAGGCGATCGGCTTATAAAGGGTCTAAAGGGTAAAATTGTCACTCGAACATCTTCACAATGAAAATGTAAATTTAAAATATTTCTTCTAAAAAAAAGTTGCTCCATGGCGAAATTGTCCCGTTTAGTGTTCCATGGTTTATACTTTTACATGATGCTTTCATAATAATAATAGTATTAATAATAATATGTAATAGTAATACAATTAAAATCTGCCTGTACTGATGGATTAGTTGCGCCACTGAACAGAATACTTACCATTACACTTTGGAACCTTTTGCCTATTTTCATAATTATTTATATCAATTTTCTTTTTGCGGCACTTTGAATTATAAAATTAATCACAGTTTAAGAATTTTCATAAGTAACGTTCCAAAGTTCGAATACAACCAATCACCTAAAATGATCACCTCCCCGCCCACTTCGAGACAACTCAATCTAACTCCACTCAGAGTTCGGCTGTCCAAACTCAAATCTGCCGACTTCAGTTGATTGAATTTCTGTCTTTATCTCGCCCTAACCAAAACTAAATCGCACAATAGATCTCCTCGTCCCTACTCGCGACTGATAGGTATTACGTTTCGGATTAATCCCGGACGACACTAGGAACAAATTCGGGAATCCGACGGAAAAATATTAATGAAACCGTGTCGGCGATCGATTCTCTTGAATTTTTAACGTGGAACTTCCCGTGAAGTTGGCATTCCCGGCGTGCCTCGGACATCAAAAATCCCTTACGTTCCATTACTTCCGAATCGCATTAACAACACACGATGAACATACACATACACCGACGCGAACTCGCTCATAACTCACGCGAGTAAATTCAATTTACGCTGCAGCTGAAAGTTAGGGGAATAGGGATAAAACCGGCCCGAAGATTGGAATTCTGTTGAAGGGGTGAATTCGGAATTGTGTCTTATAGCGTTATCATTCTTCTTTATTTTGGGTCACATGTACTATTCAGGGCGCAGTAATAGGTACTTTTACGAAATTGAGGAAATTACCCTTTGCGCCGCCTATGCTTATCACCATCCGCGTAGAAGGTACTTGGACAGTACGGCAGGGTTTGCGTAAAGTCGAAAGAGCTAAATTGATAAATATTTCTAAACTATGAAGTATTGTCGTTATTGAGACCATTTATACAGATCGTTTCTACAGAGTCGCACGATGGAATAAACGTAAGAGCGAGAGAAAGGCCATATATTTCTCGTTGGCTTAACCGAGAAAGAACTTTTGCGATGTTGCTAGCTCGCGAAACATTATCCGCTCCGCACACATCCGAGAGTGTAAAGAAATACGCGACCGCGATACACGTTGACTTGGACTGCCTGCTCGGCCGGCAACGTTGCAAAACATCCATCTCTGTCATACTAACGAACTACTGTTAGTTTCTCGTTTGCTCTTGTCGATTTCCCACCATGCGTTTCGATAGAAAAGCTCCGTATATCTTTTAAAGACGTGCAATGATGCCAGTTCTTAATAAAGTACAAAATTTGAGGAAAGATATTACTTTCCAACATGGGGTATCCATATAATAAGAGAAAGTATTGCAATCGTGCTGATTTTCGAAATTTGAGATATTGGCATTCCTGTTCGAAAAACATGATTTTGAAAACATGTGTGTATGTGTGTGTATATGTATAGAGTATGTGGACAACGTTTTCTCAGAAGCTATTAATAGTGGAAAGTTGAAATTGTGTATTTAGGCTTGGTCCCCTGAAAACATGCTATCATATAAATTCGATCAGAATCAGTTACGGGCAAAAGGTACTATACTCGTTATTTTCAGTTTGTTTTTTGGATTATCTCAAAAACCTGTCCAACTTTTTTAAACTTTTCTTTTACTGTTTTACTTTTTTTTTTTACTTTTTTTACTTTACTGTTCGATTCATATTGATTGCAGTTATCGTTATCTTGACTGATCTACTATTGTGAATTTTCAGTTTTTCTCAATTTTCTCCAAAACAACTACACCGATGTTTACCAAAATTTAGATATGAGCTGACCTAACTAATGACTACAACTTCTATTTGAAATTTTTTTTCTTAAAATCTCTCTAAAGGGCACTTTACCCTTGGAAATTATCAATTTTTCGTTTTTTTTTTCAAAAAAAGGCTTTGAATGTTTTCACTAAACTTTATAGTTCAATGAACTTATTGAATGTATATAACTCTCATAATATTCTTTCCTAAAACTGGCCTAAAGGGTACTTTACTCTTAATTTCTTTTGTTGTACAATTTTCTTGAAAACAATTTTGGTGATTTATATCAAACATCATAATTTAAGTTAGCTGTTTGTTGCCTATACCTTTTATTTGAAACAGTTTTATCTAAAATTGCCTTAAAGGGTACCTACTTCCTTAATTATATCGGTTTGTAAATTCAATTTACAATTACAGGGTGATAATCAAAATATTCAGGACATGACAGAAGTTGTTTATAAATTTCATATAGATTTATAACAATTGGTAACTGAATTGAAAGCAATAGATATTAATGGATGTATTAAGTTAACAGGAATTTCTTCTGAACTCAACATAAGTACAAATAACGATCAATTTTTTGAAAGCTGTTTTAAAAATTTAGAAAACTTTAAAATAATTTGACTATTTAAATTTTCATTTTTGAGAACTGCTAAAATATTGCTTTTAAGGAATAAATATCAGTACAACGAAATTTTATTTTTACAACGTTAATTTTTTTATGAGATAAAATTTTGACCTGTTAAAGGTAAAATCCCATTTTAACCGAAACTAATGTAAAACTCCCTTTACTATTTGGTTTGACATATTTGTGCCAAAACACATTTGGATCTTAAAACAGAAACCAGAACCTCCCATTTTTGAACTTAAATTCTGAAATCATTTAATTTTCTCAAAGAAGATTGAGGGCGAGGTTTTCGTGTATACTCATCTTATCTTAACACCTTAAGTGTATATGCGAAACAAAGAGATGTAGAGACGGAGCGTGATAAAACTCATGATATTCTAATTATTTTCATTAAAGTACGGTGAACTTTGATATCTACCATCTAAGCACTCTAGTGCCAAGTTGTTCATTCGGATTTATTAATATAACTTTGAAATAGATAGAGGTAGTTCACCCTTTTCAACGGGAGGTAAGTGTACGGAGTATTCACTAATTGTTTTCTAGAGGTGATTGCTCATTTCAATTTACTAATTAATTTTGGATTAAGGGTAGTTTTACCCACTACGGCTAGCGGTAAGTGTATGGAATATCCATTAATAGTTTTGTAGAAGTATTTGCTACCTACTCTGTAAACACCATCTCAAATCTCCAATGTTAAGTTGTCATTTAGACGTATTAATACAATTTTGGAATCGGCGTGGTTTCATCCCACTGCAACAGACGGTAAATATAATTTTTACAGTTTCATACATATTATTGCAATCAGTAAATGAAACTCTTAAAAACACTTTTTTTTATAGCAGGAAATGGTTCAAATCATAATTAAGTAGTGAAATCTAACGTGTAAGATTGAAATATATTGCAACATCTAATTCATTTTGACTTTGTGATAAATGAGTGGTAATAGATTGGGCCTCAATACTGATAAATTGAAATTAAAGTACTTAAATTCAAGTCATATTAATGTATAGATACACCAAGAAAATAATTATACTAACTCTAACTTAAGTTAAGTATTTTGGTGTAATAATGACGTTAACTTAGCATACTTAAGAACTCATTATGCCCTTAACCGTGACACTATAATATCTAATTTAATATGAATTGAAGTAGAAAAGTATTGGAAAGTCTAATTAAAGTTCTTAAATTCAAGTCACATTCATGCATACATACATCAAGAAAATACTTCTACATTCTTAATTCAGAATACTACCTTTAACTTAGGTATTTTGGTCCAATATTGACGATAACTTAGCACACTTAAGAACTTATTATACCCTAAAGCGGGACACTATAGTATCTAATTTAGTACGAATTTAATTAAAAAAGTATTGGAAAGTATAATTGAAGTGCTTAAATTCAAGTCATATTAATGTATACATACAAGAAAATACTTCTACATTGTCAATTATACTAACTATAACTTAAGTTAAGTATTTTGGTGTAATATTGATGTTACCTTGTCATACTTAAAACTCATTAGACCATACAGCGTGACCTCATAACATCTAATTTAATACGAATTTGATTAAAAAAAGTTTTGGAAAGTACACTTAAAGGGCTTAAATTCAAGTCACATTAATGTATACTTACATCAAGAAAGTACTTCAACATTGTAAATTATACTAACTATAACTTAAGTTAAGTATTTTGGTGTAATATTGATGTTACCTTGTCATACTTAAAACTCATTAGACCATACAGCGTGACCTTATAACATCTAATTTAGTACGAATTTGATTAAAAAAAGTTTTGGAAAGTACAGTTAAAGGGCTTAAGTTGAAGTCACATTAATGTATACGTACATCAAAAAATACTTCTACATTGTAAATTATACTAACTATAACTTAAGTTAAGTATTTTGGTGTAATATTGATGTTACCTTGTCATACTTAAAACTCATTAGACCATACAGCGTGACCTTATAACATCTAATTTAATACGAATTTGATTAAAAAAAGTTTTGGAAAGTACAGTTAAAGGGCTTAAATTCAAGTCACATTAATGTATACATACATCAAAAAAAATACTTCTACATTGAAAATTATACTAAATATAACTTAAGTTGAGTATTTTGGTGTAATATTGACGTTACCTTGTCATACGTAAGACTCATTAGACCGTACAGCGTGACCTTATAACATCTAATTTAGTACGAATTTGATTAAAAAAAGTTTTGGAAAGTACAGTTAAAGGGCTTAAGTTGAAGTCACATTAATGTATACATACATCAAAAAAATACTTCTACATTGTAAATTATACTAACTGTAACTTAAGTTAAGTATTTTGGTGTAATATTGATGTTACCTTGTCATACTTAAAACTCATTAGACCATACAGCGTGACCTTATAACATCTAATTTAATACGAATTTGATTAAAAAAAAGTTTTGGAAAGTACAGTTAAAGGGCTTAAATTCAAGTCACATTAATGTATACATACATCAAAAAAAATACTTCTACATTGAAAATTATACTAAATATAACTTAAGTTGAGTATTTTGGTGTAATATTGACGTTACCTTGTCATACTTAAAACTCATTAGACCATACAGCGTGACCTTATAACATCTAATTTAGTACGAATTTAAGTAGAAAAGTATTGGAAAGTATAATTGAAGTGCTTAAATTCAAGTCACATTAATGAATACATACAACAAGAAAGTACTTTAACATGGTAAATTATACTAACTATAACTTAAGTTAAGTATTTTGGTGTAATATTGACGTTACCCTGTCATACTTAAAACTCATTAGACCATACAGCGTGACCTTATAACATCTAATTTAGTACGAATTTAAGTAGAAAAGTATTGGAAAGTATAATTGAAGTGCTTAAATTCAAGTCACATTAATTTATACATACATCAAGAAAGTACTTCAACATGGTAAATTAGACTAACTATAACTTAAGTTAAGTATTTTGGTGTAATATTGACGCTACCTTGTCCTACTTAAAACTCATTAGACCATATAGCGTGACCTTATAACATCTAATTTAGTACGAATTTAAGTAAAAAAGTGTTGGAAAGTATAATTGAAGTGCTTAAATTCAAGTCACATTAATTTATACATACATCAAGAAAGTACTTCAACATGGTAAATTAGACTAACTATAACTTAAGTTAAGTATTTTGGTGTAATATTGACGCTACCTTGTCCTACTTAAAACTCATTAGACCATATAGCGTGACCTTATAACATCTAATTTAGTACGAATTTAAGTAAAAAAGTGTTGGAAAGTATAATTGAAGTGCTTAAATTCAAGTCACATTAATTTATACATACATCAAGAAAGTACTTCAACATGGTAAATTAGACTAACTATAACTTAAGTTAAGTATTTTGGTGTAATATTGACGCTACCTTGTCCTACTTAAAACTCATTAGACCATATAGCGTGACCTTATAACATCTAATTTAGTACGAATTTAAGTAAAAAAGTGTTGGAAAGTATAATTGAAGTGCTTAAATTCAAGTTAAATTAATGTATATATACATCAAGGAAATACATCTACATTGAAAATTATTATACTAAATATAACTTAAGTATTTTGGTGAAATATTGACGTTCTTAGCATACTTAAGAGGTCACTATACCCTAAAGCGTGACACTATAATGTCTAATTTAGTAATTTAGTCTAATTGAAGTACTTATATTCAAGTCACATTAATGTATATATACATCAAGAAAATATTTCTACATTGTAAATCATACTAAAAATAATTTAAGTTAAGTATTTTGGTGAAATATTGACGTTAACTTAGCATATTTAAGAACTCATTATACCCTAAAGCGTGACTATAACATTGAATTTAGTATGAATTGCATTAAAAAAGTATTGAAAAGTCTAACTAAAGTACTTAAATTCAAGTCACATTAATGTATACATACATCAAAAAAATACTTTCATATTGTAAATTATACTAACTATTACTTAAGTTAAGTATTATAGTGTAATATTGTCCACTTTATTCCTGTAACTGTGTGCTTACTGTATTGTGCGCATACGTACCCACTTGTGCTTCGCTTGCTTTTCAGTAGATTTTTATTCCTTCCCCTTGATGTAATAATACAACTGTGATTCCCTGGAATCCGATACAATCGTTGAAAAATCCTCTCTCCGGGAACTTTTTCGCTCCATTTATCTGCCCCTCGTTCATTCTCGGATGATTTACGGCAATTTGTGTGTGTGAAGGGAAATAATAAAAGGGACAAGGAACAAGAAATAATGTACCGCAGATACATGTCCTGGACTTTAGGGGTTTCGATAAGAGGCCTGGTGAAGGAGAAGTTGTGTTTCCGATTGATTCGTCAGAAAAAATACGTTTCCTCTCTTTAAGCGCCGAAGAGTATTTTTGTCGAAAATTCACATGTCTATATTCCATTCGGAAAACCGAGAGAGTAATAAAATGTCATTATAAATGCAAATCCTCAAAAACTGTAGTACTGGCGAGATATGTATAAACATTGCATTTAGTTATACGTCTCTGTACTGTTCCTAGGAACTATTACATTGAAAAGCACCCGGATCAAATTTCTACCTGCGTTCGGGTCAAGGGATATAATCCGTCTTTATCTTTCTTATGAAGAATTGAATGCTCTTTCTCTATTACTCCAATTCGGTTATTTCGCACTGTTTTCGTTTACTTGAAATCGTCACATCAGAGTCACGCCATGGGGTTTTTTATTTAAAGAAAAAAAGTAATCATAAGCAATATTTGTTTATTTAGAATTTATGGAACCTATATATAAATAATAAATTTATACCGTGAGGTCGAAATGAAACTATAATTAATTCACTTTTACTCAAAGAACTGAACTTTTCCTAATATTATACCTAACACTGGCATATGCCATAAGGGATAGAAATATACATCAATCCAAATTAATTACTTACTGTAATTAATATATCAAAAGCACAAAGTATACATAACATCACTTTTGTCCAAGCTTATAAGAAACAAAAAAATTTTAAAACGAGGAACGTGGCACAATTTCACAAATTATACAAAAGAAGTAACTAAATGGCTTAAAATAATAATATATTTATTGGAAATAAACGTTTTTTTACAAGAATAACAAATCTTGTTTAAACAGTTCAAAACGGTTTAAATCTTAAGTTAATAATAATATAGGTAACTATAAGTATACCTAAATCGATTTTCAGAAATCTCATTTTCTCGTACAAGAATCCGTTCAGGTATACAAAAGGTACACGTTCAAAAGAAAAAGGAGTAATCGTGAGGTTTTGGAAAGACGCAATGTTCAGGAATGTTTTCAAGTTGAAATTAATTAATATTCAGAATCATCTGAAGAACTCTCTTCATTAATATCCTGTGCAGTAATGATTAAGGGTTCCACGGCGTTATCAATCATAAAATCTAACTCCCAAAATTTCTCTTCTTCTTTTATAACATGATTTATGACTTTTTGCCAATTTTCAGAGGTGGTTCTGCGAATGGATTCTTCCAGAAGAATTTTAACATCTTTTAATTTAAATGTTTTATTTTCCAGAGCAACATAGCCTTTTACCTGAGCCCATATTAATTCTATGGGATTGAGTTCGCAGTGATAGGGCGGAAGACGAAGCACAGTTATTTGGCGATTTTGTGCCATTTCATCAACTGCACACCTTTTACGAAAGTTGCAGGTCTTTACAATTGATATCAATTCCGATTTGACCATGTCCTCCTTATACGGAATATTTTTTCTTATCAGCCAATTTAAAATTTCAGCCTTCCGCCAAGAAATTACCGGGGATTTATCGACCTGTCTGGAATGATAGCTCGCATTATCCATGACAATTACGGAACCAGGTGGGATGAGATCGAGCATTTGAACGAAGTACTCCTCGAAAACGTCCGCGTTCATGTCTTCATGATAATCTCCCGTCTTCTTCGATTCAAAAAGAAGTAAGCCGCCATCCACAAAGCCACTAGTACTGCCGATGTGGGTAACAATAAGTCGTTTACCTTTTCCAGCCGGTGCTTTTAGTCCTGTTGATAAACCTTCTAAAAAGGCTTGTCGCGGATTCACCACACTTTTGTCCTGCCACACTTTTCCCACGGTATATCCTTGGTTTACCCAGGTTTCATCCAGATAAAAAATAGCCCTTCCTTCTTGTCGAAATTTTTTAATATCTCTGAGGTAGCTTCTTCGCCAGCAAATAATTTCATCGGATTCCCGAAGAGGAGAAGTTTTAATTCGCTTATCCCAACAAATACCTAGTTCCTTCAGAATCGTCCACAACTTGGTCCTTTTCAATGTCATACAGTCTTCTGGCAGTTCATGTAACATTTTATCCAATGTTGGGATTTCACGTTAGAAAAAAAAGGAATGAAGCGTTCGACGAATGAGTCTCTTGCTATCCTCATCAACAAGCATTTGAGGTCTTCCTGGTGCAGATTTTGGAGCCTTCACCTCTCCACTCCTCTCTTCCCTTTTGACGCGATATATCGTTGATTTTCCATATCCCGTCATTTTGTGACACATTTCAACTAGGTCATCTACGCTGGATTTAGGATGTAGATGTTTCAATCCGTTAAATACATTTAAAACAACCACTTTTTCACGACACGATAACGCCTGCTTATTCGGTAACTTACACGGGGTAAAGTTCATAAGACTTGACATATTTAATTCTTGATAGTAAGACTATTAGAATAAGAATAACCGAAATTCAGGTATTTCCCTTTTATACCTCCTTCAACGGAGGGAGAACTTTCGACCCCATTTCCAGGTACATAATTCTTAATCCTACAGGTAAATCGCTGGTAACAGTTAACTAAGTAGTTTAGTGGAAGAGTAAAGGTGCCTGAACAAATTATTAAGTGTCCACATTAAAAAAGACCCTTTCCAAAATGGTCTCCGAGTTGACGAATTTTCTAAAGGTATTCAATATTTACAAGTAATATCATTCATTGATATATTTCGTTAACGGCACCGATTAAATTGGTAATTATATGAATTCATTCCTATTAGGTTCAATCCTTAATCACTATATGTACGATACAACTTCAAGAAATTTTAAAATGGAAACAGTTCGATGGGTGAATTTAATTTATATTTAAAAATCAGGGAAATAAGGATGGTACGCCCTTTGTTACAACCCTAACCTCCGATTTTGAGTTATTTATTACTCTCTCCCTATTTCGAATGGAGTATAAATATGTTCAACATAACCGAAAACGAGTAACAATAAAATCCAATTTCGGTATCGGTTGTGACAATATAGCAATTTGTATTTGGTTGAGTGTATAAATTATACTTCTTCGCAAAAGGCAAAAAAGAAGTAGTGTTATAGCTGCATTAGCTTTGTAATCATTTTGCACTCTTTGCTTTAGCCTTTGTACAATTGTTGATCGATTATATTAGCAATCATCATCATCATAGCAATTGATTGTTATTAATTATTATCGATTTAACTTCATATTGAAAAAATGAAACAAAAAGGTTAATTACATAACGCGAAATGTAAACAGCAGCGAGAAATTTGTTTACTCTTATCGGACCTCGGCGCTACGCTACGCTTAATTGAGTCCCGGCAACATCTTATTAAGGAAAAGTGATTTATGACCTTCTGGACCTTTCTACATAAAAAAGAAGGTTCGAGTTATTTCAGGAACTATCGCGAACACAATTGAGATGTATATACGCGGACTTGCGGTCTTAGAGGAGATTAGACGTGAAGCCGCGAGTGAATAAATATGGTGAAAGACGGACCAGTGAAATGAATTACATTTAAGAGTGATATAAATTAATTAGTTAGGAATTAGTTAAGATAAATTAAGTAGTGTGTAGTGTATAATTAGGATAGTGTAAATAAATAAGAAAATAAACGATACAATAAGATAAATTGTTTTTTGTCTAGATACGTTTGATTACTCCATTTATTATATTTTATTACATATAGATTTATTTTATTTTTTACGTTTATTTATTAAATATGACATTATGACATTTTATAGCTTAACATATTATGAATTCAGATTTGTTTCCTCGGTAACTAATTAATTAAGCAATTCTTCATTAGAAAATTGATTACAAAAAGCATCTACCAAAATTACTTTCACGAAGGACTAATTAACTTGATTTTCATTTCATTCAATTAAATTATTTTTCTCTACTAATTGAAACAATATCTCTCTACAAAGAGGGCCGATTTGTGATAGAAATTAATTAGATCCTCATAAGAGAAAATAAAGAGTATACGGGCGAGACCGGTTTTTATGTCAATCAAAATTTTCCAAGTCAAATAAAGGTTTTTGTACGAAAAGGACGTAACGAGCCGGTTAATCTGGTCAAATAGGTTGCGTATCTGTATTACGGACATATGTTTAGCTTAGTGAATAGCTCAAGTAGTCACTATAATTATTTGTAGTGATTTTTTAATACTTGCTCTAGGTTACCTAAACAGGGGACGTCAGGGATGTAATTAGAGATTTAAGCTCTTCACTTATTACTTGCTCATATGAGGCACTCACATATGAGAAGTGTTATATTCTAGTCGATTTTTCAAATTTGAGTTAATAACATTCCTAGACTTTTTAAGGTCCCCTGAGTCCAAAAGACATATTCTTGGGAAACTGTCCGTGTCTGTAGGAGTATGTATGTGTCACAAGTTTGAATTTAGAGCTTGTGCTACTCCTGAACATCCTAATACGCTTTTCATTATAACATGCTGGATTAAAGAAGTAGCTTACCCTTGCCATTTTTCTGTTTTTGGAAAATTTCTCAAAATGTATTTTCATAATTTTTTTCTATATTTCTAACATTTGTCCTACTATTAAATATGTATAATAGTTATTTATGGTACTAGTGTGTAGGCCGAGTGGTATAAGTTCTCAAGTGACCTAGGAAACATAACACGCGAGTGGCATACAATGTTTTATCCAACAAGTGGAAGAAATCGTTGTTTTATGAGATAATAATTAATAAGCTTTGTGATCAAATCAAAGCTACTTGCGTCTCAGTACCCTATAAATGTCAGAATGACTTTTTTGCATTTTGGTTAAAGTAGGTTGTTTATTTGGTTGCCACGGGCAACATTTAAATATAAATACTTACTCTAAATATGAACGTGATTTGTAATCCATAACTCACTACTGAGTTATGGGTTATAACACACTAGTGTGTTATATGATAGTTTACTTGTCTAAAATGACATTAGTAATGACAGTCATAACTGTTGGAAAAAAATATTTTTGGCTAAATCATTTCTGAAGGGCACTCTACCCTTGTAGTTTTTCGTTTTTTTTGGAAAATATTACTTATTTTACTACTGAATGCTTTTAATAAAATGTACGTAAGTAGTCTTATGCACCCACCTCCATTTTGTTTTCATTGCAGGAGTAAGAAACAAGCGCCATTTTTAGAGAATATTGAAAATGCTTTATATACCACTTAAATGAATTTTTGAGATATTTAAAGAGTTCGTGACAAAATTGAGAGATTCTTTTTGAATTACATTTTGACCCTCTCAAATGAGGCACTTGTATTTGGCATTGACAAGGCATTGTGATTGGGCCGATCTTTCGAATTTGAGTTATTAGCATTGCTAGATGTTTTAACAGTACATGAAACACATTTTCGAAAAAACGTGTCATTTTTTGAAATTTTCTCAAATTTTGCATAGACATTTTATTAATTTTGGAAATTTAAGTATCGGACATGTATATTGACGTTTAATATTATTGACTAATAACTTCTCTGAAAGCACACTTTTCCGGTTTTGTGAAATTATGAGTGCCTCATATGAGAATATGAATATATTTATATTATTAGTATTATTACATACATTCTCATAAATGGGAAGTGTACTATGCTAGCTAGTCGATTTCTTCAATTTAAGTTAATAGCATTTCGAGACGTTTTAAGGTCTCCCGAGAACAAAAGATATATTTTTGGAAAAATGCCGGTTTCTAAGTATATGTATGTATGTATGTATGTATGTATGCGTGTCTCTGGTACGCTCTCCTTAAAAAATAAATACTTTAAACGGTACCAATTGTGAATTCATAGCTTCGGCCACACCAGAATCTCCCAATAAGCTCATTCACAAAGGGGTAGTTTACTCTGGTCATTTTTCGGTTTTTGGAAATTTTGTCAAAATTCGGTCAAAAATTTTTTTACAGCTTTTAATATTTATTCCAACCTCGAATACATATAGTAAAGTTTACTATTATTGTTCGCTATATCTTCTCTAAAAGGCTCTTGTAATTACTCTTGTAATTTTCAGGTTTTTGGAAATTTTCCCAATTCACCCCAATATATTTTTCTAAACTTTGAGTATTTATCCTGCTATCGAATGTATATCAAAAAATTAAAATTGAATAACATTTTTTGCAAAATCTTCTTTAAGCACACTCGTCTTTTTCGGTACTATTTGGAAATTTGATCAAAATTCACTACAATTTCTTTTTTAAACTTAGTGAAACTTTTATTCTACTATCGAATGTGTACCATTCTGTTTAATAATATTTTTGCCTAATCCGTTTCTGAAGGGAACTTAATTCCTATTGTTTTTCGGTTTTTCAAAATTTTGTCAAAATGTGCTCATATAATTTTTTTAATCTTTTAATATTTACTCCACTGTCTAATACGTGTGGTAAAGTTTTATAACATCTTTGGCTTCATCTCCTCTAAAAGGCACGTTACTCTTGTAATTTTTAGGTTTTTGGATTTTTTTTAAATTCACTGGAATATATTTTTCTAAACTTTAAGTATTTATCCTACTATCGAATGTGTATTTTAAAGTTTAACAACATTTTTCCCAAAATCTTCATTAATTACACTCGTCCTTTTTTGGCTTTTGGAAATTTTCTCAAAATCTACCCCAATATTTTTTTCTAAGCTTAAGTCTTAATAATATTTTTGCCTAAACCGTTTCTGAAGGGCACTTTATTCTCATTGTTTTTTAGAATTTTTTTCAAAATCCACTTGAAGAATGGTTTGCAAATTTTAAACATTTATTCTACTATCGACTGTATGTAATAAAGTTTAATAATATTTTTGGCTAAATGTGTTCTGAAGGATAGATACTTTATTATTGTCGTATTTCGGTTTTTCGAAATTTTCTCGAAATCCACCTGAAGAATTGTACCTACAGTTTCAATATTCGTTCTGCTATTAAATATTTAAATAAAATTTGAAAAAATATAGTGCGTTGCAAATTATTTCGGACAGGATTTCCAAGCCAAATGGGCAACAGGGTCGGCTTTATGAGTAGTGAAGACATATATACAAAAGTACAGTAACCAACTAATAGTTTTGAAATGCAGAATTTTATTTCATAGAGTAGAATTTTAAATTTTAGTGACTAATAATTATTATACACTATATTAATATATGCACTTAACTGGAAAAACACATCTCGAAATATAACGAACTAACTACAAATACTTATATTATACAGGGTGTTAGGAGTTTGACTGCCTTTATTTTAACAGGCGATAGTATTCACCAAAATGAACAAAAAAACCTTATATAACAGGGGTCTTAAAACCAACCGTTTTCGAGAAAAAAACTAGCACTTCTAATTTTAAGGTGTAAAAATTCAGTTTTATTAAAGAATCTCTAATAATTTTGTACACGAAATGACCATAAGATGTATTCTTTTAATGTATTTATCTTGAATTTTGAACAAAACAATTTTCTCTTTAAAGCATAAAAAAATTCTAATCATTACAACCCGATAAAATTGCTATGACGTGGTGTGGCAACACCGCGAATTTATCGCACGCGTCGCGAAACATTGACCCCGTACAGCTGTTTACATGGATACGGATCATTTCTTGTCGGTGTTGCCAAGTTGTGGTGAAATGACTTGATAAAATAACTCGACTTTTCTCTAAAACGGTTGGTTTTAGGACCCCGATTACATAAGGTTTTTTCGTTTGTTTTGATGAATGCTATCACCTATTAAAATAAAGGCAGTGAAACCGTCAACACCCTGTATAAGTGCGTCCCTGACGTTAAGTACAATACCTCAGTAACGAAAGTACTTCCTGATACTTATACTAATTTACAAGTGCATTAAGGGCCAGTTTTCGTAGAAGGGATTCGAAGTCTATGTCATAAGGGAGGTTAGGGAGGATAATGGACTATAGTCCGATAGACACGTCGCCATTTTTTTATTGTGGTGGCTACATTGGTTTTACCCTACTTACCCAAAATAGGAAGTGTTTTCAGAAGGTTGAAAAGTTGGTACCTCCATATCACATTTAAAAGAAATTTTGAAACAACATTCTAAACGACCATACAATCCATGCAATTTACGCAACGAATTTTAAAAAAGGTTACTCTTTTCAACAAGTTAAAATGCGCCTATCGGTGCGATTGGAAAAACAACATCGTTGACCAATTCAAAAGTATTACGTGACTTTTCAATACCTCTTCCCCCTCTCTCCCTCTCCATCCCTCTTCTACCCTGTCCCGTCCATTTCGGCTAAACGGTCGTTTTCCGCCCAGTCATCAATTTATTTCATCATCAAAAGAGTGGGCGCGTCGGAATTGTTTTTCCGAACATTGTAATACGTTCGGGTTAAATTTTAATTTTAATTAAAAGCACAATTTCACCGAGTGTTTGCTCTCTCTCGCCCTCTCTCTCTCTGTCTCTCTCTCTCTCTCTCTCTCTCTCTCTCTCTCTCTCTCTCTCTCTCTCTCTCTCTCTCTCTCTCTCTCTCTCTCTTTTCTGCAACGCGACGGGAAATGACGGGAGTGGGAAACTTTTCATCGCCGAAATTAAAAGCTGAACGATGACGGCGACGGCGATGATACCGTTTATTTCGTGTTATTTAAAGGAAAAAAGGGGAAAGAGACTTCAGTGGGATTTTTTTCGAAAAATGTGTTACGTGGGAGGAGGTTATGAGGAGACAATTGGCACATGGCAAGAAGGCAAACATAAAAGTTGCTTGAATTAGAAGAAATCAATTATTTTCTACTTTGATGTAATTTTTGGAAGCATAGCTTTCTTATTGAGGGCCTCAAGAGCGAGCGCGGCGCGTTAGTGCCGCTCTAGCTACCATTCGTTCCTCTACATGACGTATATCCATCATTAGGATTAGTTATACCAATAAATTGTCAACAATTGTTTGATATCGCGGTAGATTATCGTTAATTTTTTGATATTCTTACCTTACGATAAGGCAGTTGTGAAAGAAAAGTTCAACAAGACGCGTTTCGTACTAATTATGTTACTGGCTACAAAAGTGTCATCCTTATATCTAATATTTCCAAATCGATAACACAGGTATTGTTGTAAAGTCAGAAGAAAGCAGAAGAAGAAAGAACTCTGGGTTTGGGTCATACCCTTGCCAACCTCTGCAAAATTTAAAAGGCGGGTAAACTGATTGGTCGATTTTACCGCCAGATGTTAAACAGTAGAATAATATTGATTATCTCCAACAACAATATAACTTTCGGATAAGAGCCGTCGAAAAAAAAATATTTTTTTCCACATTCCCGCGAAGAGTATAACTGTCGGCGAAAAAAATATCTCTGATTTGAGTCGGCGAAAAAAAATTCCTCTACATTCCCGCGAAGAGTATAACTCCTAAAAGATTTGTTGCGAAAAAAATTATTTCCCAATGTGTAACTGCGAAGAACATAATTCATGTTAATGTGTCAAGGAAGACCGTAATTTACAAAAGTTTGCAGCGAAAAAAAATATTTCTCGGGGGATGTCAGCGAAAAAAAAAATCGTGTATGTGCTCGCGAAGAGTATAACTGCTTGCAAATGTTCGGCGAATAAAAGTAACGTCACTTATCAAGGACTTATTAAATAGCTTTCTTCGCCGTCGTTCATTAAGGAGTAATTTTTTCGCCGCGTATTATGAGCAGTTATACTCTTCGCGGACGCCCAAACTGAAATAGCTTTCTTCGCCGACATTTATTAAGCAATTGTTTTTGTCGCCGCGTATTATTAGGAGTTATACTCTTCGCGGACTCAGAATCAGAAGTAATTATTTTCGCTGACACTTATCGAATAATAATTTTTTTTTGTATTAATATATACCTGCTTAGTTATAAATGTGTTGTCTACACATAGACAGTCTAAGCACGTGCTTTCTAACAGGTTAATTTTATGAATGAAATTTTATTTTATTTTTATTAAATATTATAATAAAAACGTTGTACATTCAGGAAGTTCTAGTGATGAATTTAGTGAAGAGGAGTCTGATAAAGATTAGCTATAAATGTGCTGCAA
Organism: Cryptocephalus moraei; assembly: GCA_946251905.1. Taxonomy (NCBI): domain Eukaryota; kingdom Metazoa; phylum Arthropoda; class Insecta; order Coleoptera; family Chrysomelidae; genus Cryptocephalus; species Cryptocephalus moraei. The sequence goes on from OX276462.1 coordinate 11,461,382, forward strand.
TAGACAGTCTAAATACGTGCATTCTAACAAGTTAAAATTTTTGTTGTTATTTTTATTAAATATTATTAGAAGAACATGGTGACTTCAGGAAGTGATAATGATGAATTTAGTGAAGAGTAGTCCGATAAAGTTTGCTTTTCTCAATCAATGTGAGTATAGTTATTTATAGTACTAGTGTGTTATGTTGAAAATAAGTCACACGTATAAATTCTCAAGTGACTTAGGAAACACAACACGCGGGTGGCATACAATGTTTTATCTAACAAGTATGAGATAATAATTAATAAGCTTTGTGATCAAATCAAAGCTACTTGCTTCTAAGTAACCTATAAATGTCAGAATGACTTGACACTGATTTTTTTTACATTTTGGTTAAAGTAGGTTGTTTGTTTGGTTGCCACTGGCAACCTTTAACTATGAATGTGGTGAGTTATGGATTATAACACACTAGTGTGTTTTTTGATAGCTTACTTGTCTAAAATGGCATTAATAATGACAGTTATAACTGTCGTGTGTTGGATAAAATAATTAATTTTAGTTTTGTTTAGTTAAATTAGCTATGCTTCGGCGTGTGCAATTTCACGATAACTTAGGTAAAGATCCACTCTGACGCTCTGATCAACATAATAACAGATTTTTTTGCTGAGAAAATATTTCACCATGAAAAGTTATAACCGATTTAATTGGAAAAATACGGCGCTTCGGCAGTTTTCTCTCAATAAGTCTGCGGAATGGCTTTCAACGAAAAAATGTAAAATATAGGGATTTGTTCGCAACACAAGTGGCTACAAAATGGAGTTCATTCGATAATGTAGTTGGGAATAAATAACGAAGTCTTCGATATTGAAATAAACTGTGTAATACGTCAGCTTCTTTAAGTTGTTGTAAAGCTGTTAATCATGAACAAATGTGATACAAAATTAGAACAGAACATTTACGTATAATAATCACCACAAAGTCACTTTATGTTTTATAAGGTTTTTTACCATTTTACCTCTTTAGAAATTTCGGACTTTTCAAACTGCGCATACCTACAGGGTGAGTCAAAAATAATCTAAATCCTCTGTACTGCATGTACACTAAGTAAAATAATCTTCTTCAATTTCTTTGTCAAAACGGCGTTCAGTTCGTGTTAATCGAATCTAAACTCTCTACTAATCTTCTAATGGGCCTCAATTTTATTGCATAAAGTTTATTGGAAAGTCACTTTGATAGGTCGATTTTATTTCTTAAATTAGCAACACTTTTGGCGAAAAATCAATAAGTGACGTCACTGAACGGAGCGAACTTCACTACAATCCTTGGAAAGGTTCCTGGATTTAATCTCTTAATGAAGGAGTTGTCAAGTTGTTAAAGTCAATTTAACAACTTGAGATAATAGTTGGATGAAGTGGTAAATGAATTTAAAGATTCATACAAAATTCTTTAAAATCAGATTATAACGAAACTTACCAAAGTTTTCTACTGAATCATTGGGGAGCTCTTTTCAACGCTTAATGAAGTGGAATTTTGGAGTTACGCGAATCAAATTATAATTTTTGTAAAAAACTGTATAGACGGCCTCTTATCTAGAGATTCATCAATTTTTTAGTGGAACCATTATCAAATAACAATTAAACTGCTAAAATCACTCTTTTATTTATAACTCCAAATGTCTTAGATTTAGACGTTTGAGGTCAACAGTGAACTTTTAGAGAAAACAATTTTCTTTAAAATGAGACTTTCTAAATTAAAATTGCACTATAAATAAAAAAGTTATTGCAGAAAAGGAGGCAAAATGGCTATTTTTAAATATTGTTAATAACTTTTTAATTAGTTGTTCGAATTAAGTGAAATGTTTATAATTGATGAGTTGTAATGTACTTTACAAGTATGCAAAATATTGGCTCTATCGGTCGAGTAGTTTTTGCAAATTTCTAATTGTTTATCCCGTTTCTTGAAAAAATCAACAATTTCTAAGTCCTGTCCAGTCGATTTTTCTAAATGGATCTTAACAAACTTGGGCTCTTTCTCTTCGTAAAGACTTATGTTAACGTTCTATGTAAAAAACAATAAATTTTGTAATGTTTATTTATAAAAAAAGGCTTAACAAAAAGTATAGGTTTTTAAGCTTATAAACATTTACAATAACTTGCTTGGTTTTTGTTCAATCTTTATGGCAATGATTTATTCGAAAAGCTGATTCAAAAATACGCATTCAAAAAGAAAAAATAAAGCCCCACAACCTTTGTGAGCCAAAATAGCCCTTTTTTTAAAAAAATTCACCGTCGTTACAATCATTAATATTAAAGGCTGAAAATAACAAGGTTTTTAGAAGAAGAGTTAAAGTTTCCAATGTCACTTTCAGTGTTTAAAAAAACCGAATATTGTTTAACGGAGAGCATTATAAACAAAGAGTAATTGCGCGTTGATTACTTTCCTGCTCGGAGTCCACGGAGTGGGGGAAGCCGACTGGGCGCTTGACACAGCTCTCCTGAACAGTGAGCGCGCGGCTTCAAATCGGACCACTCGAAAAAAAGACTTTATCTCGGGTTGTTCTTGACCAAAATTGCTCATTCTTTTTTTAAACTGGATACAATGAAGAAATAATAACAATTAACATACTTTCAGTGCAACCTACTTGATGTGTCATAAAAGCTCAGAAGTGTATAGATTATATAATGTTAACAATGCATAAATAATATTTATTTATAGGTGTAATTATTAAACAATAATTAATAAAAATATATACAAATTGATGTATTATAATTAGAGTATATAAAAACGGCGTCTTTGGATAAAACAATTTTGCACAGAAAGTATCCCCCATCGATCTCATAAATCCACCCTACAAACTCCCTCCCTCCCGAAAGTAAAAAAGTAAAAACACTTACCGGACAGGAAGAGGTCCTGCAACGCCTGCACGGCCTGGCAGAGGACGGCCCACGCCTCCGCCTCGACGAGGCCCGAGGGACGGGACGTCAAGAGGTCCCCCAGGCTCGCCCCGGCCGACCCCCTTCCACCCCCGCCGCCGCCGGCGCGACCCCTCCTTCCTCCCTCCCCCTCGCGACGACGGTGGTGGGCCGTTCTCGTCTGTGACATGCTGCGGGAGAGGAGAAAAAAATCACGTTTTAGGGGTTGTTTATCTCGCCCCCGAAGGGAGATATTTATTCGGCTCCAGAGGGGAGAGAGTTAAGGGAGGTTAAGGGGCAACAGGTATTTTGGGAACAGAATTCCTGGATACATGCATGTATCTTAACAATTTTAACAAAAGAAGAATATTGGAGTATTTTTAAAGAGGTTGGTAATGTTAATATTTTGGGAGAAGATTGGGATTTGCTTCACATAAAGGAAATAAGTACCTAAATAAATTTATAAAAAAAATAAATGGTCCACGAGGCCACAAGAAGATACATTAAAAAGTCCACCAAAGGAAAACAAACTTTAAACACTTCAAGAACTGAACCAATTAATCGAAATGATGGAGAAGGTAAAAATTTAACCAAAAATGGTAAATCTTACCAAAAACACACAACCAAAGAAAATGCAGCTAGATAGACTCGTCATAGCGAAAAAACTTAAAGACATGGAATCTCTGCTAAAAATTGTTATGGGGAAAATTGGGCTGCGTTAGAAAATCCGCGGTGGTACCAAGACACACTACAATACAGCAATAATGCAGATGAAGAAGCCAATGGAAGAGACGAAGGAGACGAAGAAACTGAAGCATATTGCTACTGTACACAAGAAGATGACAGAATGAAAATTTAAAGATGTTTTATGACTTGTTTGAAACTATAGTACTATAACAAAGTTATTCATGTTTTGCCCTAGTTTTATTGAGCTCGAATTGCCAATATTTGATTCAAAATGCAGTTTTTTCAGAGGTTTCATTCAAAATGCGGTATTTTGTATTTTTAAAAATTACTCAATATTTCATCTGTGATCAGGATTCTTAATCTTACACAGCTTTACTGCAAAAATTTCTTAACACTGAATGGTTAAATCACAATACAAAATGACACTTTCTGGCTAAACTACTTTGTGTCAAAAACTGCGTTGTGATTTGGGGCTCCTCAAATAATGTGAAAACTTGTGTTATTGACAATGAGAACAACTTGCGATTCTCATTGCGGTTACCATTAGGAGGGCGTTTGGGGCGATATCGAGTTGGCCAAATTCAGGATTACTTGCCGATATCGTTAATCACAGGTGTGAAGTTAAGAGCCGAAAATCCAACAGCTAATTTGTCAAAGTGACATTTTTAGCAGCAATTTCTTATTCAGCAGCCATTTCATCAGTGGCGTCTCAATGAAGCAATGACGTTTCCAAAACTCATCTTTTCTCACCAAAGAATTCGTCGCATTTCATTAATAACAATTTAAAAATACTTAAAAAAATACGATGTGTAGCATTGTAAGACTTTCTCATATGGCTGTACCAAATGTTCATGGCAACATTATTAAAGTGCCCTTTAGGGAGGTTTTAGAAACAAATGTTTCAAATAATAGTTGTAGCTATTAGTTCGTTCAGTTTAAATGTAAAACTTGGTAAAAATCAGTAGAGCCTTTTTGGAGAAAATTGAGAAAAACTGAAAATCCACAAGAGTAAAGGGCCCTTGTCAGAAGATCAGATAATGATCATCATCATCATCATCATTCAGCCCTCTGTGTCCACTGTTGCACATAGTCATCATTTTCATAATCCAAATCATTTTCCATTCCAATTGATTTTGTGCTGTTTGTATCCAGTTGCTGCGGATCCTCTTAATATCGTCCGACCAACGCGTAGGCGGTCTTCCTCTACTTCGCTTGTCCGTTCTAGGTCTTCACTCAAGAAGCCTCTTTTCCCAACGATCATCCCGCATCCGTGCAACGTGGCCAGCCCAGTTCCACATAAGCTTCGCAATAGCTTCAACAACATCGCTGACACCGGTTCTTCCTCGCAAATTGTCGTTTCTTATGTGGTCCTTCAGGGTCACACCAAGCATGGATCTCTCCATCTTCCTCTGTGTGACTTTAAGTTTCTTAGCTGTTGCTGTTGTTAGTGTTAGGGTTTCAGAGCCATATGTCATCACCGGCAGCACACACTGATCGAAAACTCTTCGTTTTAGATTGACGGGAATGTCACTCTTGAAAACGTCTTTAAGTCTTCCGAAAGCTGCCCATGAGAGAGTGAGCCTTCTCTTTAGTTCGCATGTCTGGTTATCCCTTGAGATGCTGACTTCATGGCCAAGGTACACATATTTATCTACCATTTGAATTTCAGCTCCGCCAATCTTCAAGCCACAGCTGGGAACAAGGTTTGTCATGAATAGTGTTTTTGACATATTGATATTAAGACCGACTTTTCCACACGCCTCCTGCAGATCCTGCAACATCAGTCGCATTTCTTCTAGATTGTCCGAGAATAACACTATGTCATCTGCAAAACGTAAGTTGTTTAGGTTCTTGCCATCTATGTTTATACCTCTCTGACTCCAGTCCAATTGTTTGAATGCACTCTCCATTACTGTAATAAACAGTTTTGGTGACAGCGTATCGCCCTGCCGAACACCTCGTTCAATCCGAACACCTCGTTCAATCAGATAATGATAACGGCAATTAATAAGAATTGGATAGTGAAGTAAATATACAAAGTTCGACCAGTTTTTGAGATAATCTAAAAAGAAACCTAAAAATGACAAGATTAAAGTGCCCTTTGCACTTAACTGATTCTGATCAAATTTATGTAGTCACAAGTTTTCATGAGCTCCAGCCTAAATGCAAAATTTCAACTTTGAAATATTTATAGTTTCTGAGAAAACGTTGACCACATACACACATACATACATACGTACATACATGCAGGCATGTTTCCAAAAACACGTGTTTCGAACTCAGGGGACCAATAGCACGATTACAATACATTCTCTTATTATATTGGTACCCCATAAGGGGTCTAAACGTCTAAGGGGGTGAAATAGTCACTCGAAGAGCCTCACTTAAAGTTATAATACCGCGTTCTTATTTTCATTTTTTTTTAAGATGTTAGAAAGAAAAGCAACATTGCCCTTTTAATTAAATAATAGTCAGATAGTAGAGAATCGATTGTTTAACTGGGATTGACTTGCAGAGGGTCTAATGGGGTGAAATAATTACACACTTTTAACTAATTATCCGCCGACTTTCGAGTAACTATTTCACCACCCTACACCCTCTTTATTTTTTTTATTAGTTATTTTAGTATTTGTTTTTTTATTTTTAGTATAGTATTATTTTATATAAATCAATTAAAACTTACAAATCTGCGAAGCAAAGTATACCTACTTCCATATAAATTATAAAACATAATACGTTGCATGTCATCATTATAAATAAATAAGGTGTTTAGCACACATAAATTTACAAATTACTTAATAGTAATAGGAGCATATTTGTATCCAAGACATTTAAGAAAATGAAGTCTATCTTTATTTTCGCGATATTCGATATGATTTATTAGTTATATATTATGTTATTATATTAATTATATTATTATATACCTAATGGAATATTATGTATAGAATTATAATTGTTATTATTGTTATTGTATAAATTATTACCTGAATTAGAACACATTTGGTGTAATCAATCATTAATAGGTAAGTCATTAGATAATTCAAAACGCAAATGCATCAACTTTATTTAATAATGGAAATCCAAAAAGGGTATTTTAATAATTTACCTGTTTCAGCTCGATATTTACAATTTTAGCTTAAACCAGAGCATTACATTTTGCAATTCTCATGCATGCAAATGCAAATGAATGCATTCAAAACTTATTACCACATATTATGGAACAAGTAGAATACTATTATCTCCACACACTTTTCTATTAATAATTATAGACTAATTATACATATATGTTAGCTTTTATTTAGTAACAAACAAAATGTTTCGGAAAACATATAGCTAAAAATGTTATTAAACTTTATTGAACACATTCAATAGTAGAACAAATTTTATAAAGTTTTAAGAAAGTTCTTGGAATTTTGGGAAGGATTCAAAAACCAGAAACCGACTGTAAAGTGTCAATTGAGGAGTATTTAGCCAAAAACGTTGTAAAAATTAATTATACATATTCGAGACTGGAATACATATGTAATATTTGGGAAAAGTTCTTGGAGCTGATTTTGAGAAAAATATAAAAAAAACGACAAGTGCAAAATGCGTTTCAAAGAACATTTAGCTAAAAATGTTATTAACTTTTATTTTATATATTAGGTACTATTACAATAAATACCCAGTCTAAAACAAATTGGGAAGAATTTAGACATAATTTAAAAAACCGAAAAATGACATACCTCTGCCACAATTTCAATAAAAAGCTCCTTTGGAGGTCCTGTTGGGGTACGAAGTCTAAATACATAGTTTGAAATGTTTAATTTTCTCCACTAACGTCCACAGGCACCCAGACATATTTTCCAAAAATATGTTTTTTGAACTAGGAGGCTTAAAACACTCGATTAATACTTATAGACAAAGTACCTCATGTGCTGAGAAAGTGTTAGAATAACTTATTTCCCACTATTGGCAATGGGGAATAGAATTACCCAGTAGTTTATTTTGCCAATTTTAACAATGAGTGAAAATCAAAGAAATTGATTTCATAGAATTTGGGAATCACTATCTGCAGTCAATTGATTTTAATTAGAATTAGAAGAAAACACTTTGCCACTATTAGTAATTCAGTGGCACTTAATTATTAATTAAGTGACACTTTATGATTAAATTAGTCGTACGCTGTTGAAGGAATATCATTTAATAAATTATAAAAAAATCAGTGACAATTTGTGATTCAGAAGCAACCGACCAATTGCTTACGCGTTATTTTATGATTTAGTCATTTTATTTTTAAAATATGCTTTATAAAAAATTATATAGAAACTTTCCCTCTGAAAACACACATTATTATAATGTCCGCTTACTTAGTATCTAAATATTTTATAAAGCTCTTTGATAAAAGGACTTTATTTTTATGAAGCTTATTAATATTAATTAAAAATGAGAAGAAAACACTTTGCGACTATTAATCACTCAGTGTCACTTAATTATTAATTGAGTGACACTTTATCATTAAATTAGTCGTTCGGTGCTAAAGGAATTTCATTTCATAAATTATAATTGCTCTCGCGTTACTTTATAAATTAATTGTCATTTTATGTTGGTGCAATTGTGTTTTTAAAATATGTTTTATTAAAAATTATTTAAAAATTTCCCTCTGGAAACAAACATTATAATGTCTTCTTATTAAGTAAATATTTTATAAAGTTATCGCTAATTATTGGACACACAAAAATATTTTGGTGGTCGCCACAGAAAAATTTTGGGAAAATTAAGCTCGTTTTATGCAAAAACCCTTAAGTTTAATGATGTGCCCATTGAATATCGGTAATATTTTAAATGTTCATAATAAGAGATTTAAAGTTATATTAATTTAAAAGTTAAGAGATTTATGAAGAATTTAAGAGAAATTTATCTCAAACTTGAACTCACCAAACTTTGGAAATTATAATCCGAGCTTAATTACACCACATCTCCAGCAAAGGACCAATTTAACTTTGATACTAGAAGCGACTTAAACGACTAACTTAAAAATATATCACCCAACACTACCTACTTCAGCGCTAAAATCACCAAAATCGAATATCACCTGTATTCACCTTTGTTTACAACAAACGACGCCGCGCAATACCGAAAGTTAGGTTATAACCGACTTGACTTAAGTCGCATTCGAAGCGTCACGGAAACGAGTCGATTATTTCACGAATTATCACGGTTTATTCGGCGAAATTAAGACGAAAAACGCACGTTTCCCACGAGGGACAACCGCCAAAAGGTCCTCCACGTCACGCCCAAGAAGGCACTAAGACCTCTAACCTGTAACTAAAAGACTAACCGTCCCATTGTGAGTTGTTTACAGGTGGTCACGGTCGGTCCGCTTCTTCCTCTCCTCCTTCCTTTTCTTCTTCATCGCGCGTTTCCTCTACTCAACGGTTTTTGGCTGGTAGATACTGACGTTAAAAGTTTATAGTCATTACAACGACTGTAGCGAATATTCTCTGGTATTTGTGACGTAATATTCGTCTTTTTTAATTTTTATAACGTGGTATTTTATGTAAATTCGGTACATCTATACACGTTTTTAATTACTGTCATAGTGAATTTTCCATAATCGACGGAATATACTTGCGAAACTCGTCTAATGCAACACTAGCATTTATTTTTAGAAATCCCACAAATCCCTAAGATAACTTTAAAAAAGAAATGTGTCACGTTTTTGTATTTTCAGTTTATTACTTGGAAAATAGAATAAAAATAGAGGAAAGTAGAGGAACATGGAGTAAAGCTTTTCTAACCTCGATGTATGTGCCTTTAATTTTTACTTTCTCATATGAGGTACTCATATATGAGAGAGTATTGTAATCGGGTCGATTTTTCGAAATTGAGTTATTAGCATTTCTGAACGTTTTGAGGTCACCTGAGTCCAAAAAACATGTTTTTGGAAAACCGTCTGTATGTATGTGTGTATGTGTGTCTGTGGTAGGATTTTCTCAAAAATCAAAAGTCACAAACGGTCAAAACTTTGTATTTAGACTTTGTATCATACCAGGACGCGAAAATAAGCTTTTCATTAAAATCGGTCAGGATAAAAGGGTAGTGTACTTTTGTCATTTTTCGGTTTTTTGAATTTTTCTCGAAATTCGCTTCAAGAATTTTTTTGAAACTTTGAATATTTATACTAATATTGAATGTGTATAAAAAAGTTTTCTAACGTTTTTGGCTAAATCTTCTGCGAAGGATACTTTATACTTGTCGATTTTTTGTTTTTTGCATTTTTCTCGGAATTCGTTCCAAAACTCTTTTTAAACTTTGAAAATTTATTGTGCAATTAAATATCTATAAAAAGGTTTGTAACGTTTTCGGCTACATCTTCTGTGAAGAGCCACTTTATACTTGTGGTTTTTCGGTTTTTGAATTTTTCTCAAAATTTGCTACAAGAATTTATTTTAAATTTAGAATGTATATTCTACCATTGAATTAGTGTAAAATAAACTTTTCTATCGTTTTTGGCAAAATCTTCTGTGAAAAGCACTGTATCATTCTTCAATTTTTTGAACTTTTCCCGAAATTTGCTCCAAGAATTTTTATAAAATTTTGAGTACCTATTCTACATTAGATATAATATATAAAAAGGTTTTGTAACGTTTTTGGCTAAATCTACTGTGAGGAATACTTTATAGGTACTTGGCGTTTTTCGGTTTATTGCTTAAATTAATCCCTATATATGAGAAAGTACTCTGTTGAACACATCACGATTTTTTACCTGAAAATTCAATTGATTTCTGTATACCTTTTCATTTTATTAACCATTATTAAAATCATTTTAATTATTTAATTATATAACTAGAAATTCAGCCTCTATTCATCAAGAATAATAGTAATTAAAGATAAGTTTATTCCACATGCCATCAATATAACTATCTTTTTAATATCCTAATCTTGCTTAACACTGACACATTTATTTTCACTCCTGCGATTGTCGGTAATAGAAGTCTGCAAATTACTTATCTCTGCTTGAGGATTTGTCCTCCCTCCGATGGAGGACGACGAAAGCGGACTTACGAAAGTTCAACAAACTTGGAAATTTCCCACCTCGTCTTTATAAATAGTTTCGGGAATAGCAGGAATCAACGAGTTTTCCAAATACCGTCACCAAGGAGGCGAGATGAGATGTGGGAAGGTGTTACGTTGTCGCGCCTGGAAAAATCTCTGGAAAATTAAATTGTGTCTTGTCTCGGTGTCGGTAGATTTTCCATTCGGTACTTAGGGGTTTTGTGGGAAATAATAGAAAATGGTGGTAGTTTGAGATAAACTGAAAAGTTTTAAATTGAAGATTTGTGGTAATTACATTTAACGTCGTTGCTAGGTATACTTTGATTTCTTATAGTGAAGATAAGCAGTCAGCATTTAAATTTAATATTAACTTTTTGTTTCTCAGATATGAGATTTATTGCTATCGGGTCTATTATTATAATTTCACTTTATTGGCATTACTGGACGTCCAAAAAACATATTCTTGAGAAATGTCTGTGTTTTTGCACTCCTTATTTTCAGATATTAGAAATTTCCTGGTGAATTTCATTTTGTCATATATTTCTGTTCACACTGACGTTAAAATAATACTCTGATGTTGATGTCGTTACAGTTAAGTATTTATAGTATTATATTATAGTATAAGTATTATAGTATTTATTATACTCTTAATTCGTCGAAGTTTCGTCCTTGGATTGTATCAGGACAATCACATCCTTTTAGCATTCCCTTATATTGGAAACCCGGAATAGACACACGAGGTCTAGATGAACCTCGTGCAATAAACCATGAGACACCGTTTGATGTATTAAAACAAGGGCTGTCTAGCTTGAGTATTGAGTATACAACTATAGTGAACTTGTATATTCGTGTTAGATTGACCAAACACTCGTCAGTACTCTTGTTAAAAATGTTAATTACTACTTCCCCGAGAATTAGCCTGCTGATAGTATTTGCCATTTCGCGTGTTCTGCATGGTTTCATTAAACATACGTGCCTCGCCAGGAGTTTCTTTTATGACAATATTTTTTGCTAAATTTTTCTCGAAAATCACTTTATACCTACTTGACGTTTTCGTTTTTCTTTTTCGGAAAATTTCCCAAAATCCGTTCCAGGGTTATTCCGACGGACACATCGCCGTTTTCTAATTTCAAGTTAGTCCTATTTCTAGCATCAGACACTTCCTCGAAACACCGCCTCCGTTACACACAATCCCCTTTATACGCATCCAGCTCCAGCTCTGGATGAATGGATTTTTAATACATGTAAAAAGAAAAGTGCGATGATGAAAGAAACACGACCGGGGGGGGGGGGGCGCACATTCACGTCCGCACCCTCATCCACTCAAATCGCCATTTGTGTTTGCCAATGTGTGACGTGGATGTATGGCGAAAGGGGCGAAATAAATGTTTCGCCGCGGAGTCGGAAACAATGCAGGTCTCGGGTCGCAGATTATCAAGGGTTGGGGACGTATCCAGGTTGACGGCCTCCGAGATAATTTAGGGGCGCACTATGAACCACCCCCTGTCCCCACGACGCGCTCGAACTATTCGGGGAGCGCGTACGTGCGCGGATTCCACGTGGAATACCTGGAACACCTCGGATAAGTGGGACGTCCGAGGGAATTACTTTCGTCACAAGGAAGACGAGGTATTTTTGCGTAAAACTAGTGAGTGATCAAGAAATACTGTTTAAGGTGGCAATCCTACTTGGAGGATTTCTTTTTGCCTAAGGGTTTGCAACGCCAAATCGGATGTCTCTGCACTCTGCATGACAGCGACAGCTAAATAAACACAAATATTTTAGGTTATGTGAATTTATTTACGATTAAAAGACCACACCAGAAAAAACTTCAATATTTAAAGGTACTGCTCGAATTGAGCACCATTATGTACTAAACATAAATACACTCTTCGTTTTAGACTCTCGAAGACATTAATTAACATCCGACGAGAAATATTTGCAACTTCCTCGATAATGGCAGTTTCCAGTTCCTCACGCGTATGTAGAACGTTACTGAACACCTTGTTTTTAAGGTGCCCAAAGAAACAAAAGTCTAGAGGTATCACGTCTGGTGATCTACTTAGCCAGATTCCTGTACTTATGACTCGATGGCCAAAAACTTCCCGCAAATATTGCATTGTGACCGAGCAGTATGTGCTCGAGCCGAATCTTGTTGAAAGTAGCCAGTTTCGCGCTCCTCTACGGTTAATTGGGCAATGAATGGCTGGAGAATGTGCTGAATGTATCGTTCAGAATTAACTGTGAAGTTCAAAAACACAGGACCAATTACTCTCTGCCGCGATACAGCCAGCCAAACACCAACTTTAGTAGGATGTAAAGTTGTTGTTCTAACAGCATGTGGATTTTCACCAGACCAAATTCTGTAATTTTGAGAATTGACATAGCCATTGAGATGGAATCAGGCTTCATCAGAAAAAAGGTTTTATCCAGGATGTCATCATTGTTCATTTCCTGATTGAACCAGTTACAGAACAGGACGCGTTGTGGTCGGTCAGGGGGATTTAGGGATTGGTACATCGAAAATTTGTACGGGTGGTATTTGAATTTGCTCTTCAACACAGTGGATCAACTTTCATATGATAAGTCACGAAATTGAATACGGGAAATTGGGAATAAGTGGAAATTGGTGAACTTTTGATAAGGATCAAACTTGTTTGGAGAGAAAGCTTCCTAACCGATTTGCGAGGAATTTGTTGCAGTCGGGCCCTGACGTCTTACACCAAATTTCCAGTGAGTCCGGAGGGTCTACCAGGTGGCTTTCCTTTCTTCACATTGCCTGTATTCAAATATCGTTGAACTACGCGCATGCAGTGTTGTTTAAAAACGTCGATAGAGAACACAACTTCAGGAAACATTTCTTCAAATTGGTGCAAAGTGGATTCCAAGGAGTATTGCCATCCAGAAATGGGGTCATGAACTGCACCCCGAAAATAAGCCAATGAAAATATCCTGGTCTAATGTAAATAGTACCATTTTTTTAATAAAATTTTGAATCGGCGCTCAAATGTCAATGCTGTCAATGTTAAACGTCGAAGTAGCTGTCAAGCAACCGGAAGTGGTTCCAGTTCTATCATTTTAAAATAAAATTTAGGATTGCCAACTTAAACAGTATTTCTTGATCACGTTGTAGTTCACTCCCGCCACAAAATGTTTTCTAATTATTACTAAGTCATTATTAGTAATTACTAAGAGGAATTTCCTTTGTTTTAAGAATATCTCTTCGAATAACTGATGCATCAAAGATTTCTAAGTTGTCGAATTTTCATTGAGTTCATAACCCACTTTCTTTTTTTGTACAATCTATTAACTTATGAATAAAAATAAAAGAGAAAATCCAGCTGAATTACCTTGTCTGGTTTACTTATATGAGAGTAAAACTATAATAATTTCTGAACGATTCTGGGTATTTTAGGTAGAAATACAAATTCACGGGGGTCAAATGGTTGATGTTGGGTCTCGGGGGTAATCGGAGTAGCCGATGCTCCGATTACGACAAAACTCTGAGGAATGCCCACAGCCACTACGGCGAATCAACAAATCCTACTTCCACGTCCGCGCCGTGACTCCTGGGCAATGTGTGGCGTACAATGGATGTGCGTTACATAGCTAACGGAAGAGGGTGAGGGCGAGTTTCCGGCGCCCAAAAACCGGAACATATCGGCTAAGGTATGGTAACCCCGAAAGATGAGTCCCCAGTCCTTCTGGTACAAGGTTGTGCAGATGGTTGGTAGCCAACTCGCGTAAAAAAACATAAACACTCACACACTTCACACCGAGCCTCGGAACAAGGTTGGATACACGGATAAACGACCCCGCTACGAAATGGACAAGAATAAAGGAATTACGGATATGCTAAACGTTGCTACCTGGAACGTTTAGGGCCTTGGAAATAATGAAACTGAACTTAATAACATCCTCAAGGAATACAAAATAAATATAGCGGCGATAACTGAAACGAAAAAGAAACTCACAGGAACAAAAGAATTAAAAGACTACGTGATGCTATACAGTGGTGTTGATCAAAAGAAAAGAGCATGCTGTGGGGTGGCTCTCCTAGTTGATAGAAAATGGCAAAACCAAATTCGAGAATATAACTTTGTTAACGAAAGAATACTAACGGTTAGAATAAAATTTGATAGAGGATATCTAACAGTAATAAGTTCCTACGCTCCAGAAGAAGGGAAACATGCTGAAACTGAAATATTTTATAAAGAATTACAAAGACATATAACAAAAGCTAAAAACGATTACGTCCTCTTGATGGGTGATTTAAATGCAAGGGTTGGGAGAGATCCTATCCCAGGTCTGATTGGAACATTTGGAGAAAAGTGCCAAAATCAAAATGGAATACAGTTAAGAGAATTTATCGCCTCAAATGAATTAAAAATCACAAACACGTTTTTTAAAAAAAGAGACATAAACAAATTCACATGGTCCGCGAGAGGATACCGTTCCCTAATAGACTATGTTATCGTTTCTCAGAAATTGGCTCCCAGAGTTGTAGACACACATGTGTACAGAGGCAGAAATGTTAACACAGACCACCACCTAGTCAAATCTAAAATCCAATTATGGACAACGTGGAAAAAGTCGCATACCGTTAAAAACAGCAAAAAAGCCGAACAAATGTATAAAGTACATTTATTACATGAAGAAAGCATAAAAGGTTTGTATCAACATAGACTAACACAGCTACTTAACCAAACTCCAACAAGTGACAATATAAAAGAGGAGTGGGCAATTATTAAAAACTGTATACAACAAATAAGTAATGAAGTGCTGGGCAAGAGAACAAAGAACAGAAGGAAGAGAGGACTGAAGATATGGAATGATGAGATAAAGGAAGCCATTGAACATAAGGACAAAGCATATAGGAAATACCTCCAAGAAAAATCTGAAGAAGCAAAAGATCTATATAAAGAAGCAAGAAACAGAACGAAATCAATAGTGAGGCAAGCACATATGACATCATGGGATACCTTTATAAGTCGTGTAGAGAATGATGTCCATGGACGACAAGAATTTGCGTATAAAATGGTGAAACACCTAAATAAAACAGAAAGAGATATAGCACAACTAAATATAATATCACAGGAAGAGTGGATAGAACACTATCGGGAACTATGGTACGATGCCACAAAACAAGATATATTTGAAAAAACTGATACCACTGGTATAGATCCAATAGATATAGTAGAAATGCAAAATGCACTAAGAAAAACTAAAAACAGAAAAGCACCTGGACCAGATGGTATCAACTCTGAACTAATAAAGTATGGTGGCATGTTCCTACACCTACGACTACTACACCTATTTAATATGTGCTGGATAAATCTTGATATCCCAGACGATTGGAGACTCGCAAAGGTTGTTTCTCTGTTCAAAAAAGGGTAACGAAATAAAACAGATAATTATAGGGGTATTAGCATCCTAAATGCTGCTTATAAACTGTATAGTAAAATTATTAATGAGAGACTTCGAACTATCTCAGACGTTATACTATTGGAAGAGCAAGCGGGCTTTCGTAAAGGAAGATCTTGCATTGACGACGTTTTCAGTCTGAAACAAATTATCCAGAAGCGCAAAGAATTCAATCTAGAGACACACCTAGCCTTCATAGACTACAAGAAAGCTTTTGATCGAATCCACCGAGACAAACTCTGGCATATAATGAAAAAACGAGGATATCCTATACACCTAGTAAGCATAATACAAAACCTATATCTAAACACCAGAATCATTATCGACACTGGCAAAGGAATAACCCAAGAAATTACGACAAATCAAGGTGTGAGACAAGGATGTACTCTATCTCCTACATTATTTAATATATATTTAGATGACCTCGTGAGAGAATGGAAAAAAACCGCACCTCCTGGGATAAAGATTAGGCCCAATGATTTTGTAAATACAATGTTATTTGCCGATGATCAAGTTATAATACAAAACACAGAAGATAAATTACAACTGGCTATACACAAACTAAATTTGCTATCTTCGGATTATAATCTCAAAATATCTATTGAAAAAACAAAGACTATGGCGTTCCTGGGAAAAGATCCGATTAGAACAAAAATTGTAATTGATGACCACACTTTAGAGCAGGTATCACATTTTAGATATCTAGGATGTGATATCACATACGAAGAAGATAAAGATATCTCAAACAAAATAAATAACTACCAAAGAATTTGTGGAACCATCAGAAGAACACTAAAAGGAAAGACATCAAGAGAAACGCAAATCAAATTTTACAAAGTTATGGCAATCCCCACGTTATTATATGGATCAGAAACTTGGGCGCCAAGAAAGAAAGACTACAGGCAATTGGAAACATCGGAAATGAGATTTTTGAGATCAGTAAAGGGTTGTACACGTTTAGACCACATAAGAAATGAGGACATCAGAAAAGAACTAAAGGTACAGCCAATAACAGAACTAACAACAAACTACAAGAACAGATGGAAAGAACATGTGATGCGGATGTCTCCAGAAAGAATACCACAAAAAATCATTAATTACAATCCCCTTGGGCGTAGAAGTATCGGCAGACCGAGAACAAGATGGTGAAGTCGGAACAGGCAACATGCCTAATCCTGGAACGACAGAAGAATACAAATTCACCAGAGATCAATTTAGAGCAGATTGGTTTTAGCGGGCCACGATTTTGATGTTTTTTTGATTTTACTAGAAAGTACTTGGAATAACTAGTTCGAAAATACCAATTATTAGTTTAGGAAATGACATGTTAAAAAGGTATAGCCTGTTGAAATTGCCATTTTACATAGGAAGTTAGAGTTGAAAATGAAAGCTCACCAAAAAAACCGTCAATAGATGTGAAAAACGATGGAAAGTTTATTTTTTAGCATATGCTTTTAGTATTATAAGATAAGGTTAAGCTTGAGTAACTTAAGCTTAACCCAATAAGCAGTTATTAGGGCGGATTCTCTACACGAAACACTCCCGGACACAAGGAAATAAATCACGACAAATTATAGCAAACGCCCTGTACAATTCTCTAAGTGCCGAAACAACACGCGCACCGTTAAACCTTAACTTGGGACACCCCCCACTCTTACGATCAGTCAGCGCCTGCGTCGTGTTGTTGGTTGTGTTAGAGGGCGTTACGTAATTTTACGCATCAAAAGTTATCTTTCTGATGTTTATTCATTTATAGATGATATCAATGTGACTATTTGCCTAGTGATTTTATATTATATTACCTATAGAATATTACAAAAGGAAAGGAAACAATACCGAATTAGTGGAAACATGCATATGTTACAACAATATTTAAGGGGGTAGTCTGGTTCTCAATTTTGAAAAAATCGAGTTTTCAAAAATGTCATTTTCATATACAATACACCTTTAAAAATAGTGTACTGTAGTTTATTTTGCCCATAGAGCTCGAGAAATTCGTATATGAGCATTAGAGTGTGAGCGCGCGCATGTGGCTTTTCTGCAGGTGTTCAGTTTAGCCGGGCTTATGCTAAAGTTTTTGCTAATTTTCTCCTTTTTCTATACAATTTCGGTTTTTACAAATAGTATTGTTTTATTTTGGGGGCGATTTTAGGTTGGCTTTCCACTAGAAAGTGTGTTTTTGTTGTCTATAACGACCATACAAAATAATTTGTTCAGAAAAGAAAATTTGGGCAACATAGATAAAACCAGTAATACAAGTGATAATCCTAGACCATATCGTTCAAAATAAGACATTTTCGTGGAAATCGACATACCAGTAATTGTGACACAAGCTGAACGAGTGCATCTGTAAGAAAAATTTTACAAGAAAACCCTGATTTTCAAGTAAACAATAATCAGTCTGTAAGTAAAATAATATTTTTGAAGAACAGGAAGGCATACTATATGAAGCAGTCATCGGTGACCAACGTAATATACTTTTTTTAAGATTTTCTGTAATTTTCGAAAAAAAAACTTTAAAGGAGTTTTTCTCGAAACAACGTTTTTCGACCTGGTCGACACGATTTATCAAAAACCACCCAACCGATTTCGCGCAAATTTTGAGGAGTTGCTCCAAACACGTGTAGTTTTCGCTCGAACTAGAATTATAAAAATTGATTAATATTTAAACCTTTTTTTAAACAATTAATATGAAAATAAGTGCAAAAAACGTGTCGAAAATTTTAAAAGTCCGCCATTTTGTGTCTTTTCAGTCAAAATGATTTATCCTAATTCAGGCGATAGCCGCTTACTTATATTTTGATACACTTTTGAAATGTTTCGTTTCAGATGTTTCTGAATGGAGAAATCATATCAACCAGAAAAAAGGGGTCCTTTTGAGACCGCCGTGTTACGCCCATATCGGGGCCTAAAAATAAAAAAAAAATCTGTTGGTAATACTAAATATCTATATTATGATATGTAAAAAAGACAAAATGTGAAAATAAATTTTTGTACGAAAAAAAAATGGAAAAAAGCTATTGAGAACCAGACTACCCCCTTAAGAAAGGAGATAGAAGGGTATGGGGCTTATAATAAAAACCAGAATAGAAAGTAAGTGGAGTGATATAGAAGAGCAGAGCGGGTTTAGAGCAGGTAGGTCCAGCACGGAAAACATCTTCTCTTTAACACAACTAATACAAAAACACCATGCAAGAAACTGGGAAACATATTTAGTATTTATTGACCTAAGGAAAGCATACGATAGTATTGGCGGAGGAAGTTTGGGCCGCCGCGACCAGGTAGGGCCGATAAGCTGTTGGGAATTTTTGGCAGCATGACCGAAAAGGTGGTTTTATTGTACCGGTATTATGGGCAGTAATGAAATTTAACATTGGCGCATTGGTCGTTGAAGTAGGAATCTTTATCACGAAAATATCTTTATCACGAAAATATTAAAGGGCAAGGAAAATTGATAAGACCAAGGGAATACGTATATTACGGGAAATCCCATCTAAAAGAGCAAGGGAAATCGGAATCCCATCTAAAAGAGCAAGGGATCGAAATCCTTGCTGACCGTTCCAACCGATACACTTGCTATCTACCTGTCTTAAGCCGTGGCCCAAATTTCTTGTAAGGTTATTTGACCCTTCAATTAAAGCAGGTACCCTCATTGTTTCCCGCCGGATAGCATAACAGGTTATTTGAGGTCCTGGATAGCTCAAACTTAAGCTGAAACTATGTGAAAATTATAAGATATATATATATATATATAGATAGTATGATAGATGTATATATATATATATATAGATAATATGATAGATGTATATATATATATATATATATATATATATATATATAGTGGAGATTAACTGGAAAACTAACGGATACATTCCCAGCTACAATGGTCCTGCTACAGGGATACTACATGTCACCTACCCTCTTTAAAATATATATACGTTATGCTATCAGAAATTGGTCAAGGGAATGTTGAAGCTTGGGGATAAAAATAAATGGTTCTCCGTTACACACGCTAATATTTGAGATGCGATGTTATTTCTTTCCTTTTTCTTGGTATTTTTATAAATATTTTTTCTGATTTGTTTGTCCTTAGCTAATTTTATAACAATTATTTTCATTTAGCATTTACACTTAGTGGTGCTACTTTCGACACCTACCCTTTTACCCTTTTCTTGACTCTGAGGACGAAAATAAAAATCGATATTATTTTCGTAGCTTTATATTTGTTAGAAACCAAATTGTAACGTTCTTACTGTTCAAAATAACTAACACTACGCGAAATTTTTTCCCTAATTTATTTTCACTAACACTAACACTTATTATCTAATTTATATTTCACAGATCTGTTTATTTTCTGTCGCGCCCGCTAGCTCGGGTCATTCGTTCGATGTTTTTCGCTGTTTTATGACTGTCTCCTCTCTGTTGTCGGTCTTCTTTTATGTCTCCCATTCCGCTTCTCGAATATTCTGGTAGTTTCGGAAAAGCGTATCGAATTCCAGGAACTCATATCGCTTCGGGAACATTCTCGTCGCTTCGACTTTCGCGGAAGCGACACTTCCCGACTTGTGCTTATTTTACAAGACATTCCGTTACAACATCTTCTTCTTCTTTTATTGTAGGGCCATACCCTAGTTTTCCTTCAAGCTTTTGTCAAGTGTTCTTCCGAAGACAGCCACCTTTGGGCCCATCTTTCCTGTGGTCTTCCTGCGTTTCATTTTCATGGAGCTCTATAGTCTCTTGCTATTTTTATTAGTCTGGTATCATCTGCTCTACAATATATTAAATAAAATTATAATGCATATTAATGGAGTGCAGACAAAGGTTCCATACGGCTATGTTCCTTTTATCAAAAGCATAATCGACGGACAGTAATCAAAGTAAAAGTACGAAGCATTATTTTTATACCCGATGTTACAGATGTTACCAAATGTTATCTATCTATTTTTCGCATTCGGTATCGACTCATCGGTCCATGACGATGTAAGAAAATTGAGACGGTCGATCGCTCTCCGGTTAATAGAAAATTTGTAATTTGTTCCTCCTTCTTCTCCTTCCCTCAGTCCCGTTATAAATCAAGGGAGGGGGCGGTGATTGAAACCCTCGACGGGCAATCAATCAGCGAATCAATCCGCTCGAGGTCGCCGGAAGAAAATAACACTCCGAGATTCGCGGATCTAATTAAAATAACAAATAGTGTTTTTGATCAAGTAATTCGTTATAATCGACGAAAGGTGCAACATGATAAGTGAAAATATGCGCTACCTGCCTTTACTTAAAACAATGTAAGAGATATTGTAATTGTCACGTTGTTTGAACGATCTAAAAATTAAGTTTCTGTAGTGTGAACTGAGCTTGTCTCACTGACGCTACATATTTTTTTCCGTTTTAGAAGCGAAGCTTCTATACTGTTGTATTATGTTTTATGTAGTACAGTAAAATGCAGGAACGAGAGTCACCAAAATGTGTAACGCTGTACATGTTCTGTATATTCCAAATATACCTGTGATATAATACATACGACTCTGAGTTTGGAGGGGAGAGAATATAAGTTCTCCCACTCTCTCGCTTCCTCTCGTTTTCCAATTGTAAAGTTGAGAGAGTTGTCATCGAATTCATATTTTGATGCAGGCTATTTAATTAATTAAAAATATTGAATTATAGAAATTATATTATGGAAAGATAGTAAAGCGTTAAAATTAAGTTCTATTAATAAAAGTTCCTTAAGGTATCACGTATCACAAATGAAACATATATTTGTTTTAATTACAAGTATAAACCAGAAATTAATGTAAAGTGTATATTATATGGGAAAGCTGTATTATTCTTTCATTTTCAATTAATTTGAACGAATTTTTGGAAATAAAATTATTTGACACGAATTACACATTAATTAAAAATCAGAAGAACCTATTTTTGGGTTTATTTCTACCCGTCGGACAGTTGACCCGTTCATCAGTGTGTGACTCTCCGCCGTGACACGTGCAAATCCCGAGACCAAGTTTAAACAAAAGACCACCAGTTGTCTCTCTAAACTACGAGCTGCAAACTACCCATCCTTATTTATCCGAGAGCTCTAAATACGAGAAGAAAATATTGAAATATTATCAAAAGTGCTCCGACCGTCTTCCACCAAGCCGCAGGTGGTCCGACTAGCACACGTGTTCCGATCCCGCCGTTGCCGCTCCGATCCCGCCGTACGCCGCGTTGCCGTTCCGGGCCGACCGACCGGGGAACCAGGAGCCGACCGTTCAAGGTAAAGTGTCTGTTAGGGAATTCCGACCGCCCCTTCCCTACCGTCCCGTTGGGTCAGGCTATTGGATTGACTCTTCCCAGGGTGATACTCGGGAAGATCAATTTAGGCCGTTTGGGTAGGTGCTCCCCAGGGTAATACTCGGGGTGGCCTCCCTGAATACGACCCCACCCGCTTCCCTGCCGTTCCCGTTGGATTAGGCCAACGAACTGACTCTTCCTAGGGTGGTACTCGGGAGGATCAATTCGGGCTGTTTGGGTAGGTGCTCCCCAGGGTGGCTCGGGGTGGCCTCCTTGAACACAGTCCAACAAATTCCCGGTTGTCTCGACTACCCGCAGGGCCCCATTCGCCCTATTATCGAATCGGCGCCTGGAGTACTGATTATGCCTAGATTCCCTGACGTAATTCGCGACCGCTGCTTTTCTAATTAATTTCTAATTAATATTTCGAATTAAAATCCGCCGAATTGCATAACCGTTCATTACTAAATATAGTTAAACCCCGCTTGCTACATTTTCACATATAATGCTTGCCCCGCTCTCACCGCTTCGTAACACTTGCTTAACCGTTGCACGTAACTAGCTCTTCTATTGCCAATAGGCATGTCACCTACTAGATTAGCTAGACCGCTATGCACTACCCCCCCCCTTTTATAACCGCACCGTGCATTGTTGCCTGACCGCTTCGTAAGACCGAAACCACCCACGTATTTCCGATGTACATAGTTGCCGGATCTATCCGCTTTTCGTAGAATTAGGGAAGATTGTACATAGATGCCGCTTTTCTGTAGAAACCGTTACATATTTAATTAGTGCACCGTTGCCGATGCTTCCATTTCTCTAACATGTTGTCTATCTTTACTTTGATGCCGTTTTCTATAATAAATTAGTTTTATTTGTTTTCCGAATTGTGTGTTTTATTTTCACGGACTACCTGGCATTCTTCTGAGTATAAACTAACCCGTGGCTTTAGGGAGTAAATCCTTAAAAAATCTGGCTCCCGAGAAAAACCGAAAAACCGACTTTAAAACTCCGAAACTCAGCAAATAGCGCCAATTCAACAAAGTGACGTAACCTTCTAGCAGAGAGTCTTCGTGCCGCCGACGACACTACTGCCTCTCGAGGTAAACCACGTCACAAGTGGTTAAATTTTCTGAAAAAAGGCTAATCAGATTTTGATAGAATTTTATAATTAAGGTTATATCCTCCATTGCAATTTTTGAAATAATTATGTCATTAACAGGTTTTATGGCCATTTTAAAAGAAATATATTTTTGGAAAATGCGTATGACGGTCACGTATTAGTCATACTCGCTAGTTTTAGTTCATTGTAGCAATCAGTTCGCACTGGGAACTCGTCATGCCATTACCTGCCAAATTATCGGATTATAACAAATATAGCTAATTCTTGGAAACTACGTTAGTGCAATCAATTAAATTAAATGAATTAATACATATCTAATATTAGTGTGTTGTTTCATTTCGAATTTGTGTATGTTGTTACATTACGGAAAACAATATAGTCTTCTGCTAATATTTACAATATTTTACACCTTTTACCATAAATTATAACAGTTTTGTCTCAATACCAGCTTAATTAATTTGCCTCGTAAGTCTTCACAATTTTTGAACTCCCCTTATTAACTCTATTTTAATCAAAGTACTACTTGAATATTATCTTTTACTTTTGAGTTGAAACTGAAAGGTCTTCGTTGATAAACTACTGTGGATTCAGATATATAAACTCATTTCGCTTCCAGTAGTCCCGAGAGAATTCAAAATGCACTTTTCGGCCCTCGATCACCAAGACTGATAGATTGTAACAAATTGCGCGACGGGAGAAACCCCCTCCCGCCATTGGAGCGCGTTAGTTTTCCCCTACTCGAACGTTTACTCTTCGAGAACTGATCGATCTCCTCGAGCCGCAGCCGACGCCATTAATCTCCATCAGGCGCTTTTAAGGGACAGTGTAATGAAAACTTTTTCCAGCCTTTTCTCAATTAGGTTCGACTCCATTATGTATACTGGCACCGAGTGTGGGGGAGAAAATAATAATTTCTATCTTATTAAATAAAGACGTGGTCCAAGACTCAAATGGGAATAAGATCGAGTGTCTCGTTAATTATTATGTAGTTGACGAGACTGGATAAAATGAGGAGGGTAATGGTAGGCACTGGATCGGAGGTGAAATGTTTCTTTAAATGTACGAGTCGAGATTCAATTTTGGTCTTGTCTCGAAAAGTCTCGAGGTCTCGAGTTTTAAATTTGTACTGATTGTAAAATCCCCAGAGCCATGAATGACTGAAGTGCTGGTAATAGGATATGAGAAGTGATGTCTGACAAGCTCACCCATCGCACCATTAAACCAGTAAGGACAGTAAGTGTTAAAATTTGCAGCTCTTGTTGGTATAACCAGATATACTTAACATTAATATATTCATTCATTAGTAGCGCAGTTAGCCAAATTTCATCAAGTTTTGTTATGATCCGATAATCTGGCAGATAATGGCATTTCAAGTTCCCAATGCAAAATGGCAGTTAGAATGAAATACAACTAGCTGATGTGATTAATCCATAACCTTTCCAAGCATTTTCGAGAGATATCTTATTTTTGAAATGCCTATAAAAGGTGTTAATGGGATTTATACTTCAAACCTTGATAGTAGCTTAAATATAAAAGTTCATTAAATGAGCATTATTCAACGTTAATATGTTCGCTCATTAATAGCACAGTTTCCCGAATTTTAACAAGTTTTGTTGTAATCCGATAATCTGGCAGGTAATGCTACTTGAAGTTCCCAATGCAAAATGGTAGTTAGATTGAAATACAACGCAGTTTCGGAAAATATCTTACTTTTGAATGCCATAAAAGCTCTAAATGGGATTAATACTGTCACACGCCTGAGGACCTAGGGTCCAAAGGGAGTGCTCTGGTTGGAGGTGTAGCTAGGTAGAAGCTAAAAAGAAAGCATGGTAACACATACAATATTTATTTGAGCATCAAAAAAATAGGGGAGAGAACATCATACAAAATTAAGGCAAATGAGCCAATGATAAGAAATGAGAAAAAAGGTCAAAAGGGAGGTGGTTGCTTACTTTAGAGTGACGGAGGGCAGCAGGTGCGAGGCTCCTCCAATTAGCGGCATGCCGAAAAGGACGGGCTCTCAGACGGGCAGCGTGACGTGATACTAGGTGACAGACTGACTCCCTGATCGTTATGATCGAGCTGTATAAATACAAGCGGGATGTTTACGAACGTGATGTCGTACCTGTCCGAGAGTCGTATCGTCCTTCGGTTTAAGGTTGCCTCGGTGCTGAATAAGCTTAGACGGCGACCTATTTTCGCTAATTGGGGCCGCATCGCGACAATACTTCAAACCTTGCGTCTGATAGAAGTTTAAATCTAAAAGTTCATTAAATCAACATTAATGAACATTAATATATTTACTCATTAATAGCACAGTTTCCCGAATTTTAACAAGTTTTATTAAAATCCGATAATCTGGCAGGTAATGGTATTTCAAGTTCCCAATGCAAAATGGTAGTTAGACTGAAATACAACTAGCTGATGTGATTAATCCATAACCGTCCCACGCATTTTCGAAAAATATCTTAACTTTGAAATGTCCATAAAAGCTCGTAATGGGATTAATACTTCAAACTAAATACTTCATTAAAGGAACACTAAATAACATTAATATGTTCACTTATTAATAGCACAGTCTCCCGAATTTTAACAAGTTTTGTTATAATCCGGTAATCTGGCAGGTAATGGCATTTCAAGTTCCCAATATAAAATGGCAGTCAAAATGAAATACAACTAGTTGATGTGATTAAGCCATAATCCACAACGCATTTTCGAAAGATATCTTACTTTTTAAATGCCCATAAAAGCTGTTAATGGGATTAATACTTCAAACCTTTCAACCTCGGATAGAAGCTTAAATATAAAAGTTGATTAAAATTTTTTAGTCGTTTTTGATGAAATTTGACAACGGACTAATGGACGAATTACTCGATCGGACAGAAATAATTTCGAAAATTGGTTCTTCAGGTTTCTAATAAGGGCCTAATTAGCGCCTCCTAGTTTTATTTCGAAAAAGTAGATTCAGGTTGATTAAGACTAAAACAATAATTCTATAAAATAATGTCGCATTCTTATATAATATACAGTTTACATGAATTTGTTATTTATTTATTTACTTGTCAATAAAATTACTTTTCAATTTTTCCACCTGTTCCCTATAATCTAATTTTTTTGATTTAATATTTTCAAAAATGTAAATACCTTGCATCAAAATATGAAACCGATAACAATAATTTCTGCACGCTAATCTTTATTACACCTGTACACGTACTTCAAGGAAATCAGAGTTTGTTGTCAAGAAAGAAGACATTCATGTATTTCGATATTTTGGAGGACGAGGCGAGACGAGACGAGACCACAATTGGATCGAGACGAGACGAGACAAGACTTAGATCGAGACCAGACATAACTTATCTGGATTTTTCGAGACCAAGACGAGATCATATTGTAACGTTTATTTACTAATTTATTTACACTAATACTAATACTAGACACTACTTAATTTATTTACACTATTACTAAACTAATTTATATAACACACTCACTAATTAATTTATTTCACACTCTTAATCGTTAATTTATTTCACTTCAAACGCTCTCGCTATTTCGCTATTTACTCTCGCGGCTTCCGTCTACTAATAATAATAATCCGACCGCAGGCTCGCTTATATACACTTCGCAATTGTGTCGGGAACCTTCTCGCGTATTCGTGTAATTACTCGAAATACCTTTTATTATGTAGAAAGCTCCGGAGTGTCATAAATCACTTTCCTTAAATAATAATCCGGGAGTATTCATGGAGCTGTCTTTTTTTATGGAATTCAATTAAGCGTCCTTTGAGAGACGCCGACGTGGGTCCGACAAAAGTAAACACGTCTCGCACTGCTGTTTACAACTCGCGTTACAATATTATTTCTCGTATCGTCACTTGTCCATCATAAAGTGATGGAGATCGTAGGAGACAATCTGTCGATTATTCTTGAAAAGACAAAGGGGATGATTCTGAGTTGGTAGGTCATATATTCAAAGAATTTGGAAAATTATTAGCAAAGTTGGTTTTTAATAAAATATTTAAGTTATTAAAGTTAAAATAAAAACATGATTGACTGAAGTACTTAATGTCCAACTCCTTTTGTCTTTAGACTAAGTTTAGTTTTGATTAATCAGATAATAGTCCCTATTTTGAGATATTTTTTTGAAATGGTGGAGATCGATGAGATTAATTTGTAATTCTTTTAAAACTAATCCATTTAAAAGCTTATCATATAACAATCACTTAGAATATTTGGTGTTATATTTTCAAAATAATCGTTCAAGATTATAGTCTAGTGATGTAAATGGAAAAATACTCTACTGAGCTTTTTGGAAAATATAGCTAAAATTCAAATATGTGCTTCAAAATACGTGGTTCTATAAGCTTTTATTCAAAACTTCGACTGAAGCGGAATACAGCATATTCCAAACTTCTTACACACATAATACAGATTCGTGCTATCCTCTCCTACTAAGACTTTGTGTTCGTATTCCGCCCGTGGCGTGTGAATATAATATTCAAGACACAAGTTCCCTAATGGAGGAGTGTCTTATCATTAATTTATACGAAAGCGATCTCGTTAACGCGCATATTACCAAATTTCCAGCTGTTAACTTTTAGTTCGGAAGATTTACAGTGTGATTCGTGAGTATTATCGATAACTCTTAAAGTAGGTAATTTAAGTAATCTTAAAGTAATTTGTATCACATTATAAGGATTGAAAACCTACCATAAAACTGCAGAGTGGGGACTGATAAGGGTAGGGTAAGGGTCGATAATCCAATGACAGACTTGTATTCTGATCTGTAAGATTTTTATCGAAGACATACGTTTTATTCTAGGTAATCTTACAAATTGGGACGAATGTATTCTAAAAACTAAGGGCTTGAATACAAGGGATAACAAGTTAGAGGTCTCTTATTGGTCAAAATGAGTAGTTACTCTTATCTTATGTGATAACAATTGTGAAGTTATAACTAGACCCAACTTTTTAGGGAATTTTTAAAATCTTTCAAAACAATTAAATTTACTTAAAATAATGAGATATTTTCCAAAATGAGTTTCCTACGGAACCTGCAAGTTAAGTTAATGAATTAATCTTATTTCAATATTTTCTAAAAACTATATTGTGGGTTAATTTTTACCACACAAATTTTCTAATGGTTCATGTCTAGTTTCGTCAAATTGGTTTTAAGAAAATATTGTTGGAGTTAAGTAATTGGTTTAGATATTATAATTCTTTGGTATTTCAAATATTTTACAGCAAATTTATTACTCTCAATTTCAAGCCTTTTTATACTTTACAAAAAATTTAGAAACGTTTTATTTTTGCGCAAAGCAGCTAAATTTTTTTAGAATATTGATTTCAATAACCATTCATAAAAAAATAGAATTGATTGTTTTTTTTATCATAATAAGATTAAGTTTTAGTTTTATGAATAAATATGTCTGTGGTACATCAATACTGATTTTATTTTTTCTTAAGTTTTAATCCTGATTATTCTTAATTATAAATCAGTTATCGAAATCACGATTTTAATCTACTGATTTCTGAGCCCTAATAAAGTTATAATCCCAATATTGATGTTTCTTTATTTTATAAGTCCAAATTTGGTTACAGGCACGCTAAAGACACGATAGTACAATTACATCGAAATGTCTTTTTTGTTACTTATATTTGGCAACGTAGTTTTTTCCTTTTTTTCATTGTAATTATTATTTAAAGAATTTTTGAAGCGAAGGTTTTAATACTAGCTATATACATAGTACACACTATAGTACACTGGAGCCAACAATAAATGGTCTTTACTTGATTTTGTAACTTCTAAGGGATAATCATATAACTGAAGAGTCTGTAGTTACCCAATGGTTTTATCACTATTTTGCCCTGGTCGATTTGTGCTCCCATCACAAACGCTAAGACCGTTGCAGGGCCATGCTTAAAATAATGGGAACATTTGGAGAAAAATGAAAGGCCGATATAATAGTGATTATTATGTTTTCATGGGAGAGAAAATTAGAAAATTCATTAGTATTGGTAAATGATACCCTAATATAGTAATGCTACATGCTATAAATTATTTAATTGAAACATAATATTAGATGTTCGCAATCTATATCAATAAGCTACCTCTCGAAATATATTTTATTTCTTAATTCAAAACATATATACATATGTAAAAATAATACATCAATTTTCGTTATCTGACGAACTACTCATATCAATACTGTTTATATTAATCGCTAATTTAGAAACATTTTCCCACCCTATTCTGTATTCGATACCTTTCTTGATAGTATGTTATATACAGTTTGTGTTCCGTCTCAGATAAGTGACATTTTTAAGTTATTGTTGAACCGATGATGATTTACAGAGCTCCATATTGCTGTCACCTCGAGTACCCAAAACTTCTTCGAGATTTATTTGCTATAGACACAAGTTAAGTCCACAATGATCCGTAAGGGTAACAAATGGTATTACATTTCGAGGAAGTTGGGTACTCGATTTCTAAAACATCTGTTTACCATCTGTATATGAGATGAAAGCGAGGATCTTCAGCAATGGTTAGCACGCCCTCTACTCATTACCGGGGTGATTTTCAACCAATAAGCGACGAGTAAAAAGGGCTGCAATGCAACCGGCCAATAAGCGGAGATCGCGTTTCTCGTCTCTAATTTTGAGTAATTTAATTTTAAGAAACACTCTTCGTCTAACTGCGAGAGAATCACTATCTATCTTCACCTATTCCGTTGTATTTTAAGTTGTTGCAGTTAAATAGTTTAGTAAATCCGAAGTTACAATTGTGTCTTATCATTTCCCAACTGTTCACGCAATATTAAGTTGGCGCGTGAAGTGTGCTGGTCAATTATAACGATCTAAGACAATCGAAATTTCTGATTCGTACGCGACGTTACATGATGGTCCTTCGAGCCGGATGTACAGTGTTATAGTGTCTAATCGCAAGAAACGATTACAATAGAAATCAGCAACAGACAAAGGTTAAGGTGCAAGAAGAATCCAAAACCGAACTCCAAGACCACGAAGCAGCCGTCTGGACACCACATAGGGAAGCAGCCACCTGGACACCACTTAAGGGAGCAGCCACCTGGACACCACTTAAGGGAGCAGCCTTTCGGACACCTAGTAGGGGAGCAGCCGACGGAACAGTGGATCTTAGCAAGTTCTGCTATTCAACGAGGACATCGGAATCAACAGGTACTTGTTTTCATTAAAGCAAAGCAAAGAGCACACGCGGTTAGAAAGGCGCAACTATGTTTTAACTGTTTTCGAAATAATCATTCAACAAATAAGTGTTATGCTAAGGGATGCAGAATTTGTAATAAAAAACACAACTCATTACTGCATTTCAAGCAAGAACCGAAGAATACGAACATTAAGGACACTAATATTGTGCCTACTCATTTAAATTTAAATAAAGAGCCTAAAGTTGTTCCTGCCGAAAATCAATTGGTATCTCAACCATCGGCAAATTCATATGTTTCAGCATTTGATTCGGAGGTTTTTGTTAGAGACAGCTCTTGTAACGATATTAGATAAGTACAATAATGAACATATATGTAGAATTTTACTTGATAGTGGCTCTCAAAGACACTTCATTACAGAAAATTTAGCAGATCGTTTAGGACTGCCAAAACAAAATATTAATTTACCCTCCTCAGGTTTAGATCAGTTGCAAACAACGGCAAAATATTCAATTAAAGCCCAAATGGCATCTAGGATTTCAAACTGCTCTTCACAATTAACATTTGTAGCGTTACCATCAATAACAGTTTGCCCAATTGATTTTTGTAATAGTTTCACAGTGTTCTCTAATTAATATAATTATTTCTTTTGATAGTTCTGGTTTTTTATTATTTTTTCTACGTTGACCAAATTAATTCAATTGGATTGAATATACAATGATAAGGCGGTAAACGCAAAATAGTTTGAACTAACTTTTTCGTCCACAAGGTAACAATTAAAGTTAAAAACCGCCTACAAACTGTTTTACAATAAGGATAATCTGTGGTATTACCATTACCACCATTATTATTTTTTTTGTTAATTCTCTTGTTTTCCTTTACGCCAACGTTGCCATGTCGTATTTACCCCCACAGACCCGCACCTCGCAATACCGGAGAGTCTTGAGGGAAGGCGTAATATTTACAAGCGTCCTATTGGCGTACACTTAAACCTATAGTAAATCCATCGAGAAGAAAACTTCCATGAAACACAAACGTTCGAAATTCAAAGTGCGCGACCAGCTAGCGAATAAGTACAGGGTCGCATTAAGAATGATCGCCTTAACCATAATTTATCTTTTACTAAGATTTTACTAAGGATGTTCATTTCTTTCTTTTCTGTATATATTTAAAATAATGGTTTTCTCTCCGCAGCTTAAGTGTGTTCCAGGTCTCTTTTTGGGTGGCGAGCAGGGAAGGTGTCTTTCCATAATAATTGCAATAGATCACAGAAATATGTTTATACAAATTTATATCAAAAACCTGAATAACAATAGCGATACGTTAAAATAAACCATCAACTAAAAGTCCACTATCACCGTCAACGACTTACCTGAACGCTCGTAAACAGACAACTAAACTTGTTAATTTTACTGAACCGACTCCGTACATCAACAATTCCCGCCAAAAGTTTTATGACTTTTCCACCAATAGCAAACGACGTGTATTTGGTGTTGTCTAACTTTACTTCCTTTTCTGGTTTCGTGGATGTTTTCTTCTCGGTGGATTTACTATAATATATAAATAAGCGTCCAATTGGCGCAATATCACAATTGGCGCTAACTGACTTATTGAAACATCTATCTGAAGAATGAACATCCACTGCAACCTTAAAGAAAACAGTTGCTTCACTATTGAAAGGACTTTCAGGCTTTCAGAACCCACCAAGAGCTTCACAATTATTGTATAATCCTTATACTGTGCTTGTATCTCAATAATGCTTGAACATTTGATTTCCCCGAGAGGAACGCGCCAGTAATCCCATTTATTCCCGAATAAAGCGTCCCTACCCCCTTCGTAATCTCCCCCTCTCCCCCCTCCCAACTGTTAATCGCGCCAGACCACATTTCACTCATTGCTAACTCAATGAATAAATTAACACGTCGCTTAATCACATGTGCACATCGGCAGGTGAAGAACAGATCCTCCTCCTCTTTCTCTCTTTCCCTCCCTTTCTCGGTGTTGATCTTCCATTAACGGTCGCGTAACTTCTCGCCGTATCGGCCCGGAACTCCGTCCGCGGCCCGTCACTTCCGGGGAGAGTTGCGGGATCGTTTCCGGGGGAGAAAGTTCTCGGTATGGAAATTGAAAAAGTTTCCCGGAGACGCCGAAAGGACGCGTCACGTTAATCCGGAGCGTCGCTACTTGACGGACGTTAAATCGGATCCGGTTGTTATAATTGGGGGTGGATTATTAGGGGGATGCTTCCGCCCCGGTCGTATGACTTTCTTAAGTTCCACGTTCATTATTTGTGATGTGTTGAGGAAGGCGTATTTACATGAAAATACTAATAGTAAAGAGGAAATTGTTTATTTTAAGGGAAGTTGCAGAATTTGAAACATTGTGGTTACTTAGTACTTAAAAATTAGGGGAGGGCCGTTACACGTAAAAATCGCAAAACCTCGGAACCCGATACTCAACGTATTTTCATGAAAACTTTTTGGAAGCATAGCTCTGTTTGGTGGCAACTCGTGTTACAATTGTTTGTATTGTCGGTTGCCCGTTTCAGGGGTGGCAATTGCGGGCTGGATTGGTGAGAGGTATAATATCGAAATAACGAATGACCCGGATGTATAACTAGTAACTAATGATAATATACATATTATATCATATATAACATCATATAGTACATATCTTATTAAATCTTTGCGCTTTAACTCTATACAATTCATTATTAATAATTTATTGCAAAATCAAAAAAAAATCGATAAAAACATGTTTTGCAAAGTATATTTTCATTTTATACACAACGTTTAATATTTATATAGTAACTTAAAATTTGTAATTTAAATATTTATGTAGTATTTTTATATATAGAATGATATGGTATATCATTCAGTATGAATGAACAATTTTTCAACTATAAAACAATAATTTGTTAATATTAATTTATTTCAAGATTTTCAAAAATCGATGGAAATACGTTTGCAGACTTGATTAACTGTATATTCAGTAAATGATATTGATATGGTCACTATAGTACAAATTAACAATTTGCAGCGAAAAAATAATAATTTGTTAATAACAATTTATTGCAAAATGAAAACAAATTTTTAAAGTAAGTAAGACTAAATGTGAAACGAATGTACATTGGTCAGATATAGGTCGCAACGGGGAAGTGACAATAATGTCAGTGTCTTTAAATTTAAGAAATATTTTTCACGTTCTTTTTGTAATAAATTTTCTTATTGTTTGACCGATGTAAAATAAATCATGAGAAAAGCAAGCTATTTTATGTACTCCACTCCAGATTTACACAGCTAATTATGATATATTATTTTTATTGAACTTCTAAAATTTGGATGGTGTTGGTGTTGAAGGATATATTATATTTATATTCATATTTTAACCGTCACTTATCTATTATTTTCAGGGGATAACCATTATTAAGGGTTGACTGGGTTTCAATATTGAATTCGTTGTCAAAGCATGTATTATTAATTAGTATCGAGAACAATCAAATGAAATAACTACGAAATGTAATAAGAGTGTCAGTGTTTGTTGGTAACACTGACACTATAATGATAAGTAAAATAGCCCATAGCTAAGACTGAACTCTGAGAAACCTAAGTAGTAAGTATATTGGAAAAAAGTTGTAGCAAAATTACCTCTAAGGTTTCCATAAGACCCACAACTAGAAAAGTTGTAATATTATCCTCAATTAAGAGACTTCTGAAATGTCTGATACAATTAGTAGGAGGAATAGTATGGTAGAGGTTAACTATATCTACTGGGAACTTAATATCATCGTGATTTTGATATAATTGCTTTTTATTAAGTGTTAGTTAAAGAATCCTGTAACATTTCTAAATATGTCATTAGGTGATTTGAGAAAATT
This sequence comes from Cryptocephalus moraei, assembly GCA_946251905.1. NCBI lineage: Eukaryota > Metazoa > Arthropoda > Insecta > Coleoptera > Chrysomelidae > Cryptocephalus > Cryptocephalus moraei. Next base: position 11,495,872 of record OX276462.1, read on the forward strand.
TTGTAGATCGGGGAATTAATGGACCATATAATTGGTCTAATAGGGTATAATATTTATTGTGTTTAAATTGCGATAACTGAAGACATAACTAAAATTAATTGTGAAAATAATAAAGTCAAATATATCCTAGATCTTCACATGAAATCTTTTGTTTTCCTATCTAACCAAATTTAAATGAATGTTGTTAAAATGTTAATGAAACTAATTTGACTTTAGACAGAAAAGAATATCAAAACAATACTTAAATATATTTTCTTCTAAGAATATTTTTACATTTATTAAATTTTTCTTCCCAATTTTGATCTTAACAATTTTAACGGGTAGTTCATATCCTTTTCTTATTTTCCCTAACAAATTGCCTGATTCTGACTGAATTATGAATATCGCAATTACTAAATGGGCAAGTGCTGTCAAGAAACTTGTTGTCTCTAGATACCTAAACAATATCTAAAATGTACTTTCTTCCAAGAATATTTTCAATGTTATTGAATTTTTCTTCCCACTTTTGATCTCAACAATTTTAACAGGTAGTTCATATCCTTTTCTTAGTTTTCCGAATATATTGCATGATTCTGACTGAGTTATGAATATCGCAATTACTAAATGGGCAAATGCTGTCAAGAAAATTGTTATCTGTAGATATCTAAACATCATCTTAAATATCTTTTCTTCCAAGAATATTTTTAAATCTATTGAATTTTTCTTCCCAGTTTTGATGTCAACAATTTTAACGGCTAGTTCATGTCCTTTTCTTATTTTTCCTAACAAATTGCCTAATTCTGACTAAATTATGAATATCGCAATTACTAAATGGGCAAGTGCTGTCAAGAAACTTGTTGTCTCTAGATACCTAAACAATATCTAAAATGTACTTTCTTCCAAGAATATTTTCAATGTTATTGAATTTTTCTTCCCACTTTTGATCTCAACAATTTTAACAGGTAGTTCATATCCTTTTCTTAGTTTTCCGAATATATTGCATGATTCTGACTGAGTTATGAATATCGTAATTACTAAATGGGCAAATGCTGTCAAGAAAATTGTTATCTGTAGATATCTAAACATCATCTTAAATATCGTTTCTTCCAAGAATATTTTTAAATCTATTGAATTTTTCTTCCCAGTTTTGATGTCAACAATTTTAACGGCTAGTTCATGTCCTTTTCTTATTTTTCCTAACAAATTGCCTGATTCTGACTGAATTATGAATATCGCAATTACTAAATGGGCAAGTGCTGTCAAAAAACTTGTTGTCTCTAAATACCTAAACAATATCTAAAATGTACTTTCTTCCAAGAATATTTTCAATGTTATTGAATTTTTCTTCCCACTTTTGATCTCAACAATTTTAACAGGTAGTTCATATCCTTTTCTTAGTTTTCCGAATATATTGCATGATTCTGACTGAGTTATGAATATCGCAATTACTAAATGGGCAAATGCTGTCAAGAAAATTGTTATCTGTAGATATCTAAACATCATCTTAAATATCTTTTCTTCCAAGAATATTTTTAAATCTATTGAATTTTTCTTCACAGTTTTGATGTCAACAATTTTAACGGCTAGTTCATGTCCTTTTCTTAGTTTTCCTAACAAATTGCATGATTCTGACTGAATTACGAATATCGCAATTACTAAATGGGCAAGTGCTGTCAAGAAACTTGTCGTCTCTAGATACCTAAACAATATGTAAAATGTACTTTCTCGCAAGAATATTTTCAGTTATTGAATTTTTCTTCCCACTTTTGATCTCAACAATTTTAACAGGTAGTTCATATCCTTTTCTTAGTTTTCCGAATATATTGCATGGTTCTGACTGAGTTATGAATATCGCAATTACTAAATGGGCAAATGCTGTCAAGAAAATTGTTATCTGTAGATATCTAAACATCATCTTAAATATCTTTTCTTCCAAGAATATTTTTAAATCTATTGAATTTTTCTTCCCAGTTTTGTTGTCAACAATTTTAACGGCTAGTTCATATCCTTTTCTTATTTTTCCTAACAAATTGCCTGATTCTGACTAAATTACGAATATCGCAATTACTAAATGGGCAAGTGCTGTCAAGAAACTTGTCGTCTCTAGATACCTAAACAATATGTAAAATGTACTTTCTCGCAAGAATATTTTCAGTTATTGAATTTTTCTTCCCACTTTTGATCTCAACAATTTTAACAGGTAGTTCATATCCTTTTCTTAGTTTTCCGAATATATTGCATGGTTCTGACTGAGTTATGAATATCGCAATTACTAAATGGGCAAATGCTGTCAAGAAAATTGTTATCTGTAGATATCTAAACATCATCTTAAATATCTTTTCTTCCAAGAATATTTTTAAATCTATTGAATTTTTCTTCCCAGTTTTGTTGTCAACAATTTTAACGGCTAGTTCATATCCTTTTCTTATTTTTCCTAACAAATTGCCTGATTCTGACTAAATTACGAATATCGCAATTACTAAATGGGCAAGTGCTGTCAAGAAACTTGTCGTCTCTAGATACCTAAACAATATGTAAAATGTACTTTCTCGCAAGAATATTTTCAGTTATTGAATTTTTCTTCCCACTTTTGATCTCAACAATTTTAACAGGAAGTTCATATCCTTTTCTTAGTTTTCCGAATATATTGCATGGTTCTGACTGAGTTATGAATATCGCAATTACTAAATGGGCAATGCTGTCAAGAAAACTATTTTCTCTAGTACCTCCTTAGCTTGAAAAGAGATTAACAGCTCAAGGACCATGAGTCAAATTAAGTTATGCAGATTTTGGAAGAAATATGCAAATGAATTTAAATATTTAAAAACACATACAAACAGACTGCAAAAAATATTCAGTCGGCATAAACGCCTCTGGTTAGTCATGTGACTAGTCAATTGCGTCTTGACTCCTCAATTATATTGTTTTTTAGTGGTGAGTGCGAATTTTGCAATTTTACATATTTTATCGAAGATCGATCTTCGATTATAACAATACATTGTTTCATAATCTCAACGGAAGTTAGTCGCGTAGAATTATTATTCAAATTAACCGAATCACATAACTGTCTCGACATGATCCACCTAATGTAACATAGACCTCTCGTCGGACTAGAACGAACCGCGCTATATAAAAGGGCCTTTATATACATCCGATGTAATAAAACACCCCTCCTCACTAATTATCTTTAAATTAAACTCCGTTTTACTGGGAAAAAGGGAGCGCATTTCCCAAGAAAGGGTAACTCTCATTAAACACACATTCTCCCCGTCGAGAGAGCGTGCACGTCTCTCCCGTTACTATAATGACAAAGGTTTTCTGTTAATACTCGAAAAATTCAAAAACGTCATTCGCTTAATGAGAGATTGTGTAGCCAGCGCAAAATAACAAGCACATAATTAAATGCAGGTATTGTAGCGAAGTCTGGTTATTGTGAAGGAGCACAAGTTTGTAGCAGGCGCCGAAGCCGAACTATATAGACAATACAAGAGTAATGAGTAGAACTCGGAGAATGTCCGCAACGAGATTATCAAAATTTATTTTCTTTATTTCCTTTTTCAAACAGTCTGATTTTATATGTTAATTTGATGTGAAAACTTGGAAGTACGCCTTAAAACACATACAAATTAACAACTTGTTATATTTAAGTTTTAAAAGGTTGTTTTCTAAACATTTAATAGCTTTACTTCTATTATATCTACTTATTCATTAAATATACTTCAAAATACAAAATATTTTTGGTTTGGTTTGTTAAATTTCGTTTGGTGCAACTCTCTCGTTATTTACTAGTTGTTTATAAATTTGTTTGAAATTGCATTCAAATCTGGATAAACGCTGGCTACCGTTAATATTACTTTTACTTTCCATTAAATTAGCACTTCGTTGATAGATTTATTCTTCCTAATTTTTGAACTCATTTCCCACAAATCTCATTAATTCTAATCGATTATACAGAAAACAACTTAAAGTATAACCAATAATGTGCGCTTTTCATCTAGTGACTTAAACTTAATTTTATTATTCTTGTTTTGAAGTTTTATATATATTAAATTCTGCTTTTAATTATATATCAGCTAAATTGGATGTTAAATTGAGCTTTCAAGGAAAATTCGGTAGTTTTCATAGGCTCTTACAAATTCTAGTGAATTTTTCAGAAATGCAATTAACTTTTAAATTTAAATATAACTGATTTTCCAAAAATGTTATGAATTTTAGTCGATTATCCTCCATTTTGTTTTTGAATGATAACTCAAAAACTATACAAGATAGCGGGAATTGCAAAAAAGATCCTAAAAGAGGAGGAAATTTCCTATAAAAAAACTCTTAGCTTCCGGATTTCTAGCTCTATTATAATGGTAATTTGGTGTTGAAATAGGGCTCCGCGCGGCCGTTTCGGTAGATGCCGCCTGTAAAGTTGAGTGCCGCACCTAAAAAAATTTTGTTAAACTAATAAATATTGATTTAAAAATTTGAAAAAATTATGGTGTCATTTCAACACTTGCAGAAAGAAAGCCCCGTTGAGAAAAAAAATTTTGAATGCATTTTTCAAAAAGATAGCCTATTGTTAATTATACCTATTTTATTTCGTACCTCCATCTACATTGAAAGCTGGATAATTGTTTAAATAATCACATTACAAATTTTTCGCATCTTGGAGTCCTTTCTATGAGTGTACTCAATAAGATCGCGTCATCTTTTCATTCTCTCTGTATATCAAACCTATAGTCTAACGAAATTTAAGTAATTTCGTGAAAATTTAAAGAAATTTTCGTCGATTTTATCTAGAAATAAACTTAAAATATATCCAAAAATATGAGATTTGGATCTAATTAGAATGTAAGTTTGTTATTTTCTTTGGTGATTTTATACCAAATTTGAGCCTTTATCTTTTATTTCGTGCTAAATTTAAGTTTCTATTGAGCTTTCCAAGAAAATTCAGTAGTTTCTATATACCATACGAATTTTGTCATTTTTTCATAAATCCACCAAATTTTTAATTAAGAATATGATTCCTAAATTCAACCAATAGTCTAATGAAATTCAAGTGATTCCGTAAAAATTTAAAGAAATATTCGTCGATCATCAAAAAATCAACTCAAAATGTATCCAATAATATGAGTTTTGAATCTAATTAATTTAAAATGTAAGTTTGTTATTTTCTTTGGTGATTTTATACCAAATTTGAGCTTTTATCCTTTATTTCTAGCTAAAGTTAAGCTTCAAGTATGCTTTCAAAGGAAATTCAGTAGTTTCCATATACCTCACGAACTGTAGTCATGTTTTCATAAATCCACCAAACTTTTAATCAAGACTATGATTCATAAATTTAACCAACAGTCTAATGAAATTCAAGTGAAATTTTCGTCCATTATCAAAAGATCAACTTAAAATGTATCCAAAAATATGAATTATCGGATTTAGTGGATTTAAAACTTAATTTGTTTTTTTGTGATTTTCAACTAAATTTGAGCTTTCGTCTTTTATTTTGAGCTAAATGTAAGTTTAATAATGTAAGCTTTCAAAGGAAATCCAGGAGTTTCCATAAACCTCATAAACTTTAATCATTTTAACATAAATCCACCAAACTATTAATCACAAATATGATTAATAAATTCAACAAACAATCTAAATACGTTAAAACGATTTCCTAAAAATATAATGACTAGTCAAATATCCTAGAACTCATCTTAACATTTAACCAACAATGTGAGTTTCACCTAAATAGAAGACAGTTACTCCCTCTGTTTAAAACTATTGTGACGGAAAGTCTGAGCGTAAAATAAACATAAAAGTCGGGAAGTGTCGCTTCCGCGAAATTTCAAGCGACGAGAATATTCCCGAAGCGATAGGAGTTCCTCAAATTCAGGAGAAGTAGTCATTATACAGCAAAAAAACATCGAACGATGGAACTGGAGCCGCCAAATATGCAGCTGTGTGAAATATACATTAGATAAAAACGAAATGAGACACTCTGGGAATGACCGGGAGGGGAAGCATAGCTTTATATATATATATATATATATATATATATATATATATATATATATATATATATGTAATATATGTATTCATGTACAGAAACGATTGGTAGCTAGCGCGGCTTTATCGCGCCGCTCTAGCCACTCTCAGATTCAGCCCACAATCGCCACCCCTAGAGCAGGCAACCAACAATACGAACAATTGTAACACGAGTTGCCACCAAACAGTTATCGAGACTGCGAAATAAATCACTTTTATCTACTTTGCGTTACTAATGATCTCATTATTACATCGAAAGTAGTGTAATGATATTCCAATTATTACACTACTTTTGGTAACTTTTAGTTTTCTTAAATTGGTAGATCACCCTGTCACGTAGACGTGCGTAGACGTCAAGGTTAAGTTATTAGTATTTCAATAAACATAACTTTTAAAATTTCATGAATCTACATTCTTGTCTTCCATCTCGCTCACGAAAGTAAGTAGTTATTGAATTTGTCCTAGGGCTACTAGATTTTTAAATTTAAATACGAAACCTCAATGTCAGTGACGTCAGTGTAACCAACCCACGAAAAAATCCCTAGTGTAATACGAAAATTTGAACAGCCAAAATTTAATGAATTAATAAAGCAAAGTAGATTAAATAGTATATTCCACTCGTTTAATGAGACGTATACACTCGTTCTATTAAAGCACTCCTCGCTTCACTCGTCGTGCTTTAAAACTCCCGTGTGACAATACTCCGTCTTGTTAAACTAGTTTAATGTATTGTACGATTTATTCTTCTTTATACTTTTACCCAAGCCAAATCAAACAAACCTAACCTTCCGGACCGTAGTCGTAGGCCCAGAAACGTTTCCGTGAGGGATTTTCTCGTTCCGTGTAGTTCTTAATCCAAGATGTCTACTATCCGTTTACGTTTAAGCAAGAGCAAATTTTATAATGAAATATCTTGGTTGATAGACGAAATAAACTAATTGCCACACTCAGGTCGGTTCTTCTTTAGACGCTGATTCTGTTGATATAATTTTTGTTATTGTACAGTTAAAGCATTTTGTGTCCAAAACGATTGATAGCTAGCGTCACCATGGAGCAGGCAACCAATACAAAAAAAAAAACAATTGTAACACGGTTGCTACTAAACAGGTAGCGCGGCGCGATAATTGGCCGTTGCGATCGTGACGGTTTTTCGGCGTTTACACCTCTCACCGATTCAGCGCTTCGAGCGAAACCCGCCATAAGAAAGCTATGCTTCCAATAAGTGTTAGTGTTAGTAAAAATGTGTTAGTTAGTACATTTCGGGTAGTGTTAGTTATTTTGAGCTGAAAAGCGTTACACTATTTAACATTCTATTAACTACATATTAAACAACTATTCTTAGGTAATCTCTTCGCCGAAAATAATATCATCTTTAAGATGTCGAGGTGTAAAGCCCTTATGTTTTATTTTTTTCCTCGAAAAACATATTCCTGTTAGACACTTTCCCAATTATTTCCGATTAAAGAACGATTGTTTGTTACCTCCTGAACAGATTTTATCACAATTAATATTTTATTATTTCGCTAAAAGTAACGAAATTTACGACGTATGACAGGTTTAACAAAATCATTCCTTTTGTGTTAAGAACTCCGTTCTCCCCATATATTCACGTTGAAAATGATGTATTCAAATATAAGATAGAACGTTTACTACAATTTTACACTTTGGCATTCGTGAGGAAAATACTGCACCTCTGGTTTATAGCTGATATTGATACAAGTTGTGAATTCGTGCCACTATTCGCAAGGAAATGAGGTAAAATAAACCTTATGTGGAAACACTGGAAGATCCCTATCCGTAATTATAATTAAATTACTACTGCCAGTGGGAATTCCGTTACTGTCTATTTCTGCTATCCCATGGGACTCTCCAGAGGAGTGGGTGTGTATTTATATGTGTGTGGGCGATATAGAGCGGAGTGAAAGGGAGGGAATAAAACGACGAAAAAGACCACAGTTATGACCGAATCGATTGTAATCCCTACAACATTCCACGTTGTTTTCGCAACCTATTTACGTCCCCCCTTTTCGGAAATAAAGCGAGTCGTAAAACGAGATTATACCCCGCCCGGATGTACTCACAGGAGGAATCTAATCCGTCATCGATTCCGTTACGGAACAAATCGCCTACGAAGAATGGTCGTTTGGAGGGGAGTTTTCAATTTAAGGAGGGCCAAAAAAACTGCTCCCCTTTGGGCCTTGGGGAGATTTAATAAGTTGCCTTTTAACCGTTCCGAGGCTGGAACGCTCCACCGCGAGACACGTGAATGTTTAATTAGCATTAGCACCCTCTGATTAATAATTGAGCCCGCGACGGGATTAATGAGAGGCCAAGACGTGGAATCAAATCCATTATGTAGTTAATGGGAATCACATTAATGCATGTCGTGTTTTGAGGCACGTGTCGCCAAGTGGTTGGGTATTACGCTTCGGGGAGAATAGGGGGAAAGGGGAGCGAACATAAACGAATCAGTTAAATTAAACAGAATGTCTATTGGAACAAAGCTTACTTTAATGTACGCACATATTTTACTGCAGCCATATTTCTTCGCTTCCTCTGAGATTTCTTTCGAAATTACACCAACAAATTACGAGTGATTAATCTCAGCGTCGTTACCCCCTCTACTCGATTAAAATATTTTCAAGCCTTTTCGCCCAGTTTTAGACTCATGATTAATAATCACAGAAAATTATGTATATATAGCATCCTTGGAAGATCTGCTACAAAATCCCATCACCTGTTCCTTGAAACACAACTAATGATTTAGTGAAACTCTACTAATGATGGAAGATTTTTCCAATAGTTTGATGCAATATCACCAAAACACATTCGAAAAATTCGAATTAGCGAAAAATATATATAGAGAAATTAGTGAAACTTGCGGTGCACGTCATCAAAATTTGTGACGTCAGCACGTCGCCATGTTGCCACATCAAATATTTTTACTTGACATGACTGTTGGTTTGGCTAGTAAATTTATAACTGAAAAGTATACATTTTCTTCGTCTTTCATGAATTTTGCTCTGAGATTATTGTGAAATTCTTAAATAATTAAAAATATATAGGTATTAGTATACACCAATAATTAGAAATGAAATAAAATCATAATGTGTTAGGATGTGTTAGTAGGTACATGGAATTTACTCATTTAGTCAGTGTGATTTTATTAGTATTATTATACATTTACATTACCTATACATATTACATTATACACTATTATGCTATTATACAATTATTTACAAACAAAATAGATATTATGAAGTGTTCTTGACAAACCCCAAGAACACTTCATAATTCATCTAGCTCCCCGAGAACATTCTCCTATTCTTTACGAAAATAGATATTAATAGATTAATTATATTAGAAATTATGAAATTCTTAATTACAAACACATTTATATACACTAATTACAATTCAAATAGGATCATGTGTTCTAGGATGAGTAAGGTATATGGAATTTACTCATTTAGTCAGTGTCATTTTATAAGTTTTTCTAATTTGCCATTATGCATTCTTGTTAATTGAATTACATATCTGCAAGTGCTTTGACTTTATGCATTGCTTTGTTATAAAAACTCACTGTCCACCAAAGACCACAGGGAGGTGTGAGTATCCTTTGCCAGGAAAGGAGTGGAACAGGAAGTGTGCACTTTCATATAAAGAGAAACCCAGTAGAGAATGGACTTGGCACAGCACAGAAAATACAAGATTGAAATTGAATTGTTGACCAAAATGACCTACAATGTAATATTAGGTAATAAAAATACAGATGAGAAAGAATAGAGGGCAATACAGAACAAATTAACATGTGAGAAACAAACAACAATAAAGTAAGTAAAGTATCTGCTGCCAGAATATATGTGGTCATCAATTGAAACAAAGAAACCCAAATTAAGCCTACAATTAAAAATAATAAATGGAAAAATTCAAATATAACTGAACTTTTGAGCAATTAGAGGAAACAACTACTTCAAGGGCAAATACCCCTACCGACATTGAATTATACCCCTAACTTCTCTCACCTGAACTCAGTTTAACATCTCAGTGATTTTTTATAAAGAATATATATTTTTCGGGATTAAAGGTGCATTTTTCTTTATAATAAATAGAGAAGTATGGAGGTCGAGACTGACATTGTTGTGAAAACCATAAGTATAGAACCAAAAATATTAAGGAATACAGTAGCAAATAGAAGAAAACAAATAACATTAATAGATGACAAATCCAAAACAGAAAAGAAATATTTACACCTATGAAAATGAAATGGAAACACTGCTCTGAAGATAAGCTACAAACTACAAGTATGATATAATAACTGATCTGCAACATTTGGATCAAGAAAGTGTACACTAAATTGGCAGGTGTAATTGGATCGAGGAGCGTAGAGACATTGTAGGGAGGTGCATGTCCAACGGCATAGAATCTGGAATTCAAGCAGAATATTGTAGTTATGAAAGTCGCGGAAGGAAACACACCCCGGTCAACCCGTCGGGAGTACTGTCTCTTATCAACTCTCTATTGGCAGCTTTACATGTGTCCATCAAGCCTTCATTTTATGTTCACCTAAAAAAAGTTTTACTATATAAATATGCATGCACTGCAGTTACAATATAATAATACTCTAATAATACATTATGTGCACATACCTAGAGTAAGATGTATTTACTTTAGTCAGAACCTGATATAGGTAAAAGTGAGATACCAGACATATCAGGCTCGATTTTAGATTCACAGTCACTATAGATGACATGTTCGTGTAGATGTTAAATATTTCCTAAAAATCACTATTACTCTCTGAGTCACTGTTCAAGTCAATCACTAAATTGTTAACTTCCATTCTATCAAACATTCGTTCACGAATCCACCATTTCTCAATTACTTGTTCTGTATGCTTGATGGAGTTTATCCAGACCACAGGTGTAATGGTAGACAATGCTTCTTTCCACATGTCCAAACAGTTATCGTTTGCATTTCCATCTCGACCTACGTGTTGGTTATAATAATTTTTCGCCACGCCTCATATCAACTCGATTGGATTGAATATACAATGATAGGGAGGAAGACGTAACACTCTATGGCCATATTGTTCAACCATCTGATCCGTTAGGTATATCTTTTCTGGTTTATTTCTAGAAAGAAATAATTAAATAAACACAAATGTTTATATTTCATTTCTACTTACTGATTAACAATTTGAAGTAGTTCACTCTTCAACATTGTATGTTCAAATTGAAAGTTATGTTTTGTAAGCCAATCCTTTATAACAGGCTTTGTCGATCCACTTGTCGGAGCCTTATCTACGTACTGTGGTACGGTGCGTTGTCCATAATAATAACTGACCGTTCCTCCGGTTTTTCTTCGGCGAAGTGAAGTGACGAACACCACATCACTTCACTTTTTGCGAGATTCTACTCACAGTACACACACTGATCTTCAGTACAGCTGAAACACGCTAAAAATATTTCCAATAAGGGCCATAGAAGCTTAATAACCAATAGTATCAATACTTTACCTCTTCTAACGCAGTTTAGCGGGAGTAAGGTGCCCCCATTATTTCGTTCCAGTTCAAAGTAACTGAGTAGAGACGAGACCAGCTGCTGACACCGACTATTCAATGGTTTAGGCATTTTATTGCAATTCCTTACACTCGAAAACACTCAAACACATATTTAATTTACAATTTACCGAAGCGAGCAAATATTTCGAAGTATATAACCTCAAAATCATAACAAAACTTTCGTGTCAATTCGTGAATGGTCTGACAACAGTGCCCACGGCTACCAACTTATATTTTATCGGCTAACATCCGACAGTGTGCTATCTCTTTTTAACTGGGATAACAGTGTGCTCTGTTTAAAGCAAATTTTTATGTTACACCAACGGCAATTGGCAATAAATGTGACGTCATTGATGACGGCACCGCAAGTTTTACTAATTTCTCTATACCTTATTATTTACGTAACAAATGGAGAAGTTCATATGGCCGAACCAGATATTCATGCCAAGTAGATATACTAGTCGGGTTCATCGATACATAACCTCACTTTTTTGCCGGCGTACGACCAGAGTCCCGCGCGGCGATAGGGGGGCTCCTACCGTAGGGCTCCTCCCCTACCAAGGGTCTCCCATGTAGGGCTACTTTCCTGGGCCTCTCGCTTGCTTCCCTAGGAACAGTTCTTATAGGCTTATACAGTTCTCCACGCCACCGTACGATAGGTGGGGTACGATCTATCCACAGCTACTCGTTTCACCACTGTACAATAGGCGGCGCTAACTGTCAAAATTTTAGTAAAGTCATTAGATATATAAAGTACCGCAAACTCCGCCATTTTTGGGCAAAAAAATTTGGCGCCAAATGTGATTTACTAACAATAAATAATGAAAACAATGCTTGCTTGTTTTAATTAATTGCCTTACTATCTGCATTTTAATTATTAACGCAGGTTGATACAGTTGTGCTTTTTTTAACAATACAGTACAAAATTTATTTTTATTTAACATTAGCAGTTCAAATTTGGCGCCAAATTTTTACTCAAAAATGGTGGAGTTTGCGGTACTTTATATATCTAGTGACTTTAAATTTTAGGAGGAGGAGGGGTGGGGCCGCCAGGTGCTCACCTGTCCCGTCACGGTGTTCCGTGCTTCAAGGACTGTTCCGTGCGTCAAGGACTGTTCCGTGCTTTGGCGCGAAATTTTTGAAAGTTTCTGCGAAAACGTCGACCACATACACATACATGTATACACAGAAATGTGCCCAAAACACGTTTTTCGAATTCAGGGGACCTCAAAAGGTCATCATTACTATTACAATACTTTCTCTTATTATATGAGTATGAGATTTACGGTAGGTATATTGTATCTCAGGTTTATGAGAAATTAAAAAAAATCCAATAAAATATGTATAAGCAGTATTAGGAAATTACATGAAACATAATGTTCAAAAAATATTTCTTAGGTTAGTTTTAGCTTTAACTAGTTCATAAGGTGTTTTTGTCGTTATTTGTACTGTATCTAGCCTGCGTACAGATGGTGACCCATCTCTGCAGCGGAGTGATGCTGTTACATGCTGCAGCCCTTGTATTGTTACAGGTTGAATAAATAAATAAATAAATATTTAATGCAGTTATATATTGCTCCATAATTATTGATTGAATTCCGGATATGAGCCATATTAAGCAAATGAGATTTAACAAATATAACCAACCAAATTGGAGATCTCCCTTTAGATTACAACATCAACAGGATTATTAGTTTTAAGAAATGAAAATGTTAATATATACTGTCACGCCTAGGGGAATAATACCACCCTGAGTGTGCCCATAACGGTTTACTCGGAGTACAGAACAGGGAAGACGGGCAAAATGGTACCTTCATTTTCCTACAACACATAACATGGAATGTTAGATAGAAACAGCACTTCAAGAAGTACTGAGGTTATTCAACAGAATAATTACAACAAATTGCGATAAGGGTAGCTTTCTTTTTGGTCCCAGTGCGATACGGATTCGTCATATATCTACGAGCATCAACTGCAACCGTTATGAACTTGACCCGTGTCTCTGACTGCTCGATTTGACCGATCTCTTCGCTACAGACTTCTTATAGTGAATTTTAATTTACGTTCTTGTTGAGCCATAAGTTGTCCTGGGAACATTTTAACTGATTAGTTGAGAGTTCTGTGTCAATAACTATTGTCGTATTACTTTTTGAATGGTTCTACTTCCTTATGAGATTTGACAGTAATGATGCCCTGGTATAGTCATTGGTATTGGGTCTTTCCATGCCTGTTGTTCTCTCCCACATTTTTGTGTTTACTAATCTTCTTGGAGATGCTTTTAAACGTGTACTGTTGGTTATCAACGGTCGCTTTATTGAGTCCGTCATAGATGTCAGCACCCACACAATGCAGTGTGGTATTCATGTGTTTTGTGGACTCGGTTGGTACTATGACTACTATGTTATTAGGAACAAGACGAAGCAATGGCGTCTTCACTGTAGTGACGGTGTGTGGTACGTGTCTTCTGTGCTCAGTTGTAGGCAGTTTTGATAGCGATTAATAATCAAGTAAAACCGCTAGAACTAATCACATTTTGGTCCCGGATAAGTTCATAGGTGCACAATCCTTTATACCATTTGCTAATCGAGATATATCAGTGGAGATTACATGCAACGCAGACCTTAACTTGTAGCGGAAATTGTCGTATTCCATCTAACAACCAAGATATTTAATTATTCAAATTGCTGTAGAACGTAAACAGCGGCAGCCATACTGAATGACAGTCGAAATGGAACAGGAAAAGCGTGTACGGGAAAGGTATGGAACGTTATATTGCAGAATACTAACGAAAATTCGATGTTCCAACGTCACAGGTCAACGGAAATTTGAATTTAAAATAAGTGCATTGTTGTTTCTTGCCCTCTCGCAAGGAATTCATGCTTTACAGGACAACAACAAATCTCATATATTCTCTTTTCACGCCTCGAACCACCAATTATTTTCTTATCGTATACTGGTTCCATTTTAAACTTACTTTGTCAAATAGTTATGGAATTCCGTCTCATTTGGTTCTCGTATTTTCAATAAATGGTGTGCCAGTTAATTCTAGGAACCTATCTTTTTCGATTTCCTTAATAATATCTGATTTCATTGGGATGCCAGATGTAAGAAAAACAAAGTGTTGCACCACAGAACACCTTACACTAGGCCACCAACCATGAAATTATTTTATGATCTGTGCGCCAGACCATAATATCCAAAATCAAACGTCAACTAACCAAACTATCATATTCAGTGCGCATGCCCACCAGGCGTTGATTTTAATGTAGTCTATCATATAACTACTTTTCAGCGGCACCCTATACATCTACCGCTACCCCCCCCCACCTCCAGCCCTGTTAACCCCTGATAACCATAGCTCTTGAGAACGACTCAAGTTATATTTTTCGCTCCCTCGGCCCTTTCTTCTCCTCCAACCCCCCCTCCCCCCCATCCAACCGTTCCTTAACCGTCTAATTTGAATTTCTCTCCGGAGCGTTAATTAGTCGACATTACTCAGTCGTGTTTTATGCGGGGTTTAAAGGGAGACGGAAGCGAAAGGGAGGAAAAAAAAGGGGGAGAAGGAAGATAGTCGATGGGGGGTCTACAAATTTCCCCGTGAAGGGCAATTCCGCTAATGGTCGTTGTCGTTGCTTTAAATTCCTAACCTTGTATTCACTTCGACGGACTCTGCGAAATAAATGAAGTGAATCCCGCTCAGGGAGTGATCCTTGGGGATGTTATAGTGAATGTTTGGAGGGGTAGTTTTCCAAGTTTTGGTTGACGAAATCAGTAAATTTACAAATTGCCTTAACTTGAACTCCTGTGGCGTTGTTGTTCAAAGAAGCGGCTGCAAACTGTCTCTGGTCTCATCTTAGAGGCGGTTGAATAGCAGAAGGAAAAATATAAACCATTCAGAAGGTAACGGGACACCACTGAATTCGTCTCACAGAGTCAAATATTACCCAAACAATAAAAATAGGTATTTGGAATGTTTAAACATTGTTTGAGGCTGGAAAACTAGCCAATACAGTTCAGGAAATCAAAATATTGAATATTTCTATTTTGGTGATATGCAAAACTTAATGCCAAAGTGTTAGGCAATGCAACACAAATGGTGCCACAATATATTGTTCCGAAAACCAAGACAGGCACCACAGAAATTGCAAAACCCAACAGCCTACCAGAGAGTTGACAATAAATATCCAGCTAATTTGACATGTGGACCCATACGTATACCTTGGGACAGTGGCCAACTCAGAATGAGATCGAACATTAACATATCTCCTGCCCCCCCCCCTGGTAGAGATGGGATTAACATAGAACTGATAAAGTACGTAGGAGAAACATTGCAAAATACTATAACAACTAATTGAAAAGGTATGGATTGAAGAGGAAATGCCAAGGGAGTAGGCAACAGGACAGACTGTGACAATACATAAAAAACGAGATCAACAAATATGCAGCAACTCTAGAGGATTAACACTACTAAATACGACGTACAAAATACTATCTACATTACTACACAACAAATTAGCTAACAAGACAAGAAACTTAATTGGACAATACCTACCAGTGTGGGTTTGTGAAGGGAAAATGGACAATAGGTGCTATCTATACACTTAAAAAAATATTAGAAAAGACTTCAAGCAAGCTATTGATACACTGAAGAGGAAAGGACTCATGAAAGCGCTACAAAAGATGAGAATACAAGGCAAATTCACAGGATTAATACAATTGACGATGAAAAATACAACAGTAAGAGTAAAACCGGCAAAAGGATACACGGAACAGTCCGAAACAATTAATGGAGTAAGACAAGGTGAGTTACTATCGGTAACACTGTTTAAGTATTGCATTGAGTATAGCAGTATAGCATTGATGCTCAGAACAATAAATGAAGGAATATTAAGAACACGGGAAGAACAAATCAAAGCTTATGCTAATGACATAGTAGTAACTGTATGAAAAAAAAAAACAGAGAAACTACCGAAAAAATTCTGGAAGAAATTATAAGAGAAGGGGATAAATTACGTATGAAAATTAACCAAGAAAAAACAAAAATGTTGAGATTGAATAAAATGGTGGATAGCTAAAATAACAACGTCAAAATAGATATGCTCACAATTGAAGAAGTAAATAGTAGAAAATCCATCTGAGTAATGATGATAAATGGTGGCAGTAGGGATGCAGAAATAAAGGAGAGAATAATGAACACACACGGGATGTACCAAGCAAATAAAAAACTCCTAATAAATAAAATATTATTGGAAAGAGAAGAAATATCAGGTTATATAGAACTATTATACAACCATCAATGATGTATGCAGCGGAAACGATAACAATGACCAAAAAGCAAAAAGAAGAACTAAGAGCACATGAGAGTAAAATAACGAGAACAATTGTGGGACACAGGAAAATAGGAGTAAATTAATTCAGACATGCAAACAATAGAGAAATATTAGAGGAACTGGAGGAAGAAATTAGAAGAATAAAAAGATAAAGAACTAGGTGGTTGGGACATGTGTGGATAGCAGGAGCTAGATCTGTTTGCTACAGTATGGTAGATCGGCAACCCGGTGGAAGAACAAGGAGAGGCAAACCGAGAACTGGATGGTTGCAGGAAGTAAAACCGTACCTAACCAGAGATGGAGTACGAAATTGGCTATACAGGACTAGAGACAGAGGGAAACATATATGTGCGAAAATCTAACAAACAGAGGATGGGAACTAATCTACCCCAAAAAATAGATCTATAGGGCTCTGCTGCGATATCCTTCCAGGAGTGGCTGGCCATTATATATGTAACATAGCTCTACCACTATAGATATGGCTGGTTAAATGCTACATATTTCCTGTTTTATTGTAGGGCGCATAAGCGTGGACGTTAACGGAAACATTAACGAAAAGATTGGAAAGATTTTAGATTTGGGTATACCGGTGCATTCTTAGAATATCTTGTATTGAACACATCACCAATGTGAAAGTACTATGACGAATGGGAAAAGAAGTAGTATTCATTAGCATGACAAACAGCGTCTACTACAACTGATAATAATGCAAGGAAAGATATAAAGGGAACGCAGACCCGGAAGAAGAAGACACTCGTGGCTCCACCACTTACGTCATTCAGTTATAATTGCTGCTCTGATGATAGCCAACGTCCGCAACGTACAAGACACTAGACTAAATATTCTTATTCTTCTAGAACTCACCCCCCATGCCCCACCTAGACGTGGTCGACCGGCGTGCCGCCCTGCAGCTCGGCCGACGTCACGGTGACGTAGCACTGCAACGGGCAGTCCTGGTCCTGCGTGTTCTCCGGCCTCCTGCCGGGTATGTAGTACACCAGGCAAGTGACACCTATCAGGAACAGGAAGAAGACGAAGACGATGTCGAACATTATGAGGGAATTCCACGTGAGCAGGCGCATCACATTCGGGGAAGGGTCGCGTTCACTCCTCGGCACCTGTGGCGGAGCTCACCATTACAGGTGCTGGTCGCTCCGATGGTCCTAGAAGGGAAAGGAACGTTGAGCGTATAGAAAGAACGTCGAAGGGTACACGTTGGGGTGAAGCCCACAAATTTACTTGAAAGGTTTAAAAATGGGTTGGTTATCAGCTAATATCGCGTTGCTGAAACTATAGCTATAGCTAAAGTAGGGCTGCTCAGTGCACTTCAACATGAACTCATGTCAAAGTTGTTATAGTGTCGCGAGGCCATCTCACGGAACCAGGTTAAGCTACATCAGCGATAACCTATAATCAACATGGCCTGACGTCACAGGAAGAATCATCTGACGAGACACGAACATCTATTGACACCGGAAATTCGCGTGAGATATTAAACACGTTTGAATTCGCATAAATACGGTAATCGGAACCGATTAGGGGTCAGTGAAGTACCACCAAGAATTCTGTGTCGCTGCCCGTTATAATGCGTGCCCGCCAGTTGCCCTTTCGTGGGGGAAGATGTCCGCTCTTAGGAGAGAGTGTTATTGTAAGCACTTCTTTTTAAACCATTTTGCCATTTTTTGTCCTCTTTTGTGTGTTGCTTTTCATTTATGTCCAATTCTGTTTCGTCGCCTTCTAAGACAGGCCCAGTCTCTCTCTCGCTCTTCCCTGTACTTAGATTATAAACATTATCAAATTCGTTTATATCTATTCTTAGCTACCATCCACAACCAGAGCACCCTTCTGGGCCCTAGGCCCTTAACTCCTTGACAAATTATAAGTATAAGGTAACTGAGGCCATCCTTTTCACATTTTTAAACCTGCCCCATTTTCTCCAAACAGACTTAAAAACCGTTCAACAGCTACATAACAATATTCAACAGTTTCACGATAACTTCAGAACACTTTGGCTTAAGTTTCACTTAAATTGAAACACTACTAATATTTTGTGGGTTGTTGAATTCATCTTACTAAAATTTCTCTCTATACAGTAAAACATATTTGAAAATTTACCTCTCTATAATTTTTTGTTCGTACCATAATTCATGCAGTAAAATTCATATTTGTGAATATTTAAGAGATTAGAGACTATTGAGATGAGACTATTTATATTTACCAAGGAACATATATTGAATTTATTTAGATAAGTTTAGTCAAATTGAAGCACAACTAAAATTTTTAGGAATTTTTGAGCTCACCTTAATATATTTCCTGTAATATACCTTAACTTTCTTTTCAGTAAAATTTATTGATGTGAATATGTACAAAGGGTAAATACTAATATTTACCAAGGGCAATTCACTAAATATATCTAGTGCTCTCCAGTAAAACTTAAGCACTACTGAATTACAGATATATTTGAACACCCTATTAAAATATTTTCTGTGCACCCCAATTCTCTTTTTAGTAAAATTAATAATAATAAAGGTGTATAAATGAAACTGTTGTTATTTGTAAAGAACTATATATTGAATATATCTGGTAAGTCAGTTAAACTTAATCACTACTGATTTTTTAGGAACTTTTGAATATATCTTATTTCACTTTCACGTATGTACTTCAACCCTATTTTCAGAAAAACTACAATTTTAACTGTTATCAAGTAAAAGTGCCAGTATTTACTAAAGACAGTGTATTGATTATATTCAAATTTCAGTTAACTTACAGCACTACTGAATTTTCTATAAATTTATGAATCCATCTTAATACACACTCAGATATGCACTTCAACCCAATTTTCAACAAATTATGATTTGAAATGCACTTATACAAATAGGAGTACCAGTATTTATTAAAGACAGTGTACTGATTATATACAAAGTTTCAGCTTAAAGCACTACTCAATTTCTTACAAATGTATAAATCCATATTAATATAATTTTAGATATGCACTTCAACCCAATTTTCAAAAAAAAATTTATTTTAAATGTATACAAATAAGAGTACCAGTAATTATCAAAGCCAGTGTACTGATTATACAGCAAGTTTCAGTTAATTTAAAGCACCACTGGATTTTGTAGAAATTTTTCAATCCATCTTACTATAATTTCTTTCACACAACTTAACTTTCCTTTCAAATAAAATCATATTTATCAATGTACACAAGTGAAACTACGAATATTAACTAAGGCCAGCATACCCAACTAATTTTATGAGTTTAGTTAAATTGAAAAGCTATTGAATTATTTAGGAACTTTTGAATTTAAACCAATGTAATTTTTTGAACACTATGAACCCTTTTCTCTGAAATCATAATTACTAGTGATTGCAGGTGAAGCTACCAATATTTAATAGTAATAGTTTACTCAATACATCTAGTGAGATTCCGTAACATTGAAGTACTACTTAATATTTTAGAAATTTTTTAATCCATCTTACTACAATTCCTTTTGCGCAGGATATAACCGATAATTGTAAATGTGTATTACTAAAACTACAAATATTTATAAAGCACTGTGTACTGAATATATTGTAACGCGAAATGTAAACAGCAGCGCGCAACGTGTTTACTCTTATCGGACCTCGGCGGTCACTTCAAAGCGCTCCGTTAAGTGGGCAATAAAAAACCGTCCCCAACGTTTCGGCAACATCTTATTATGATTTATTACCTTCTGAGCGTTTCTAGATAAACATTATTAGGGAAAAGAAGGATCGAGATCTTTCAGGAATCATCGCGAATACAAATTGAGATATGTATATAAGCGGTCTTGCGGTCGGAGATTAGATTAGACGTGAAGGAGCGAGTGAATAAACAGTGCGAAAAACGGACAAGCGAGAGCGTATAAATAAATTAATAATTAAGAGTGTGATATAAATTAATTAGTTAGGAAATAGTTAAGATAGATTAAGTAGTGTGTAGTGTATAACTAGGACAGTGTAAATGAATTAGAAATAAACGTTACAATATTTAGTGAGTTTTAGTTAAATAGGAGCACTACCTACTAAACTTTTTAGACAATTTTCGAAACCAACTTTATACAATTGGTAAGTCGTGAAAGTTGGGCTGCATATCGTTCCGTTTCGAACATTCGATCCAACAGCTGCCTCCTCCAACGGTTAGGAGGCAAAAAACCGAAAACCAAAATTATCATCATCTGTTTAACACATTCGTACGTAAACGTGCCACCAAAAAGGAGTGTTTTAAAAAGGCGTTCATACATCTCATCCTCTGTTCTTTCCTCTCCCTATCCTGGTTAGAACCCTTCTGGCACCTGATTGGTGGTAAATCAACGTAGACTTCTCGTCAGCCCTCTGAGGTAAGTGCATTCCACTTAATCGTCTGCTCAATATCTTCCTCCATTATCTTCTGAAATTAATCGTCAACCTTTGGCGATTAATTATTGGTGCCGAAACCAGGGAACCTTTAGATATATTATATTCAGTCTAATCACTCGTGTATATTCATCTCATAACTCGATCGTGCATTAATTATTCAATTCATTTCCCTCGAATACATCACCTACTCGGCGAGTTTCATTCTTATCGCACACCTGTTGCCACACGCGATAACTGCCTGTCTTGTTTATTTTCCTTGATTCATCTGATTGTTTGAACTTGACTTCGTCGTTCATTTCTCGTCTGTTCGCCCTTTTCTCTGGCCTTTTCGGGAATAAATTTATTCCTTCAGCATACCGGGTGATTCAATAAAATAAAAATGCCTCCGACCGACAAATTAAAGGCTTCGATTGCCAAATCCACAGTTAAGCGTGAGAATGCTTTCGCCGCGGCCTCTACATTATTTAAATTAATTAAAGGGCTGACTACTGAAGCCGATGTGGCCAATATGTGCTTGGCTGAGTTGTTGAAGGTGGAAAAGGCTTTCAAGGAGGCTGATGAGTTGATTGTTAAGCTCAACTCTCAGTTGGAGGAGGCAGAACGGGACGAATCACCCTCGAAATGTGCGGCATTTTTTGAAATCTGCCTACAGATCCGCGCCGCCCACAGCCACCTAACCGCGTCTTCTCCGGCCGCAACGCATACTTCCTCTGCTGATCTTCCTATTCCTCGGGTGGAATTGCCACGGTTTTCTGGCAAAATCGAGGAGTGGCCCGGTTTCATCGCGTTATTCGACGCCCTTGTACATCAGAACCACGCCCTGGCGCCTGTCCAAAAATTTCATCTGTTGACGTCTGCCTTATCAGGCGAAGCGGCTTCCGTCATTTCTGGCTTCGACTTAAATTCGGTCAACTACCCTCTAGCCTATAAGGCCCTTTACGCTCGTTATCAAAACCCTCGTCGGCTGGCTGATATCTATGTGAGTCAGATATTGGATTCGCGGCCTGCGTCTGTTTCTTCCTTGTCCCAGCTGAAACAGTTCGCCACCACACATCAAAACTCTATCAATGCCCTCAAGGCGTTGCCTATACCCGACCTGGCCGATTATCTGTTGTTTTCCCTCACTCTGCGCAACCTAGATGTGCCATCTCGCCAGTTGTTCGAGGGGCAGTTGTCCTCGGATGAGTTTCCTACTCTCTCGCAGCTGCTCGATTTCATTAATCGACAGTTGCGAGTGTTGGAAAGCACTTCCATCACCTCGTCTCGTGCGTCTGTGCTGAGGAGGCCTCCATCACCAGCGGGCTCAGCGTCTGTTCCCTCATCGTCTGTGCCTCCCTCTGTTGGCTCGCCCTCTCGCCGCCCTGCCTACGCTGGTGCACGTCTCCCTACATCTTCTAGCTCATCGTATGCATGTGTGTTCTGCTCGGCGCAGCACTCCATTCGTCAGTGTCGTGAATTCAAGGCCATGACCATTCATCAGCGAAGAGCTTTCGTGGCTAAGAGACGATTATGCCGAAACTGCATGTCGTCATTCCACGCCACTGCTGCGTGCGGTTCGGGTCACTGCTGCCACTCGTGCGGGGGACGTCACCACACCATCCTCCATCTGGCATCTGCTGCCTCTACGGCTCCTCCTATTGACCAAACGGAGGAGGAATCGGAATCGACCGATCAGCTTCCTTCTCCGCCTCCTGTCTCATCAGAGCAACCAGCTCGTGCTCACGCCTCTCGGGGTGGTTCAATCAGAGGTCGAAGAACAGCTCTCGGGAGACCCTGCTCGCCTCCTGGGGAGACCGATTTAGCGTCTCCTGGAAGTAGTTCCGCATGACTGCGAGTGTGGTCAGCTCGTGGGTGGCTTGCCCACTCGAGTGGTCATCGATCCCCTTCTTCTCGTCTGTTCTCTTCTGGTCATCTGTTTTCATCTGCGCGGTCTGCCTTGCGTAAAAGTAATAATCCTGACTACCTGATGCCTACCGCTTGGATCCGCCTAGATAACCAGCGGAATGTGGTCTTCGGCCGTGCTCTTCTCGACTCCGGCTGCCAACACACCCTCATCACCCGAGCTTGGGCCACCAAGCTTCGTCTGCGCATTCACCCTGAAGCTGTTCAGCTTCGCACCTTAAGTAACGCAGATCGGTTTCGCATCCACGGGCACGCGTACGTCAGTCTCTGTCACCAAGGGGATCCTCCTCATCTTATGATCAAAGCCTACGTTATTGACAGTCACATAGATCCCCTTCCTGTCCGAGCGTTCAATGGCCGATGGCCTGAGTTTCAGCAATTCAACCTAGCGGACCCCCTCTTCTATCTTCCTCGCATCATAGGGATGTTGATTGGCTCGGATGTGCTCCCTCATCTTATTCTTCCTGGCACATTGCGCCCCTCATCTGAACTTCCAGGGGCATTGTCTACCACCTTGGGCTGGGTGCTATATGGGCCCTATGCTCGCCATCGCAGGGAGACTAAACATGTTTCTTTCTCACCTGACACTATCGATAGTCGTGCTCGACGTCCACCCAGTGTTCATCGGGTTTTACAGCGGCGCAGTTCTCCCTCATCCTCTGCAGGGTCATCATCTGCTGTGCATTCTCCATCAACTTCGCAACCAGAACCCCCTCTTTCAGTGATCACCTATCAATCTTCCTCTGACAAGACTAACTCTACTGTTGCATCTCACCAAAGTTTACCTTCTGACGAAATAAATCCTCCTGCTGTTCCTGATCGTCAAACCATGGATATGAGTCTCTCCCAGCGTTCGGACCAGGAACTTGTCAACCTCGTTCGGCGCTTCTGGGAAATTGATAAGGTACCTGACGTGCTTCCGTTGACCCCTGCCGAGAGGGAGTGTGAGATGCTGTATCGCGCTGATGTCACCGGTAATTCCAATGGAAGATACACTGTTGGTTTGCCCTTGTCATCTTCTCGGCTAGGCACCTCCGTCAACGTGGCGACTAGACAGTTTCTCCGGTTAGAGCATCGCCTAGACCATAACCCTACTCTTCGTGTCGCATATCATGAGTTTATGCGTGATTATCTCGATAGCGGCCATATGGACTTGGTTGCTGAATCTTCTGATTGTCCGCGATACGAGCCATATTATATCCCTCATCATCCCGTACATCGTCCAGATGATCCTCCCACTAAAATTCGAGTGGTCTTCAACGCCTCCTGTGCGACTGCTAATGGCAAATCCCTCAATGATCTGCTGCTTACCGGCCCGAAGCTGCAAGCGGACATTTCCACCCTTCTGCTTCGCTTTCGTCTATATCGCTTTGTCTTCACTGCCGATATTAGACAGATGTATCGACAGATCCTGATACTCCCTGAGCAAAGGGATTATCAACGCATAGTCTGGCGTTTCACCAAACAGGAACCTCTCCAATATTACCGTCTGAATACCGTCACTTATGGAGTTTCTTCTGCTCCCTACTTGGCCCTTAGGACCCTTCGGCAGCTGGCTGCGGATGAGGGATCCAAGTTTCCTGCCGCCAGGCAGGTGTTGCTGGATGAAATTTACGTCGATGACATCTTGACAGGCTGTTCATCCGAAGCTGAAGCTCTTGAGTTACGACAGCAGGTTCAGGATCTGCTCATGGCGGGCGGCTTTGAGCTACGCAAATGGGCTACTAATCACCTTCCTCTGTTAGACGGCATTCCAGCTGATCATCGTAGAGAATCCTCCTCTACTGATCCCCTTCTTCTCGATCGTGAACCAGGTCTCAAGATTCTGGGACTTGGGTGGAATCCTGCATCTGATCACTTCTTCTATTCTGTTCGCACGACTTCCACGGTGATCACCAAGCGGAATGTGTTGAGTCAGATGGCTAGAATCTTCGACCCCTTAGGATGGTTAACTCCTGTTACCTTCTATGCCAAAATCTTCTTCCGTCAGATCTGCCTACTCCATCTGGAATGGGACCAACCTCTGTCGGATGAGGTTCAGTCCTCATGGCTGCGATTTCAATCCCAGCTACCCAGTTTGGCAGAGCTCTACATACCACGATTCATCCCTGACGTTTCTTCCTCTACGCATCGGTTGGTCGGCTTCTGTGATGCCTCTGAATCAGGCTACGCTGCCGTAGTTTATCTTCGCACTTTGGCATCGTCTGGTCACTACCAGGTGTCTCTCCTAGCGGCAAAATCCAAAATTGCTCCTTGCAAGGCTATGACCCTGCCTCGCTTGGAACTATGCGGTGCCCATCTTCTCGCAAAACTCATGCATCACCTGTCCACTCGCGCGTTGCCGCATCTCGGTGCTCAGTGCAATGCCTTCTGTGATTCTTCTGTGGCCTTGTCGTGGATCCGTGGTGAGAGTCACCGGTGGAAGACATTTGTGGGAAATCGGGTCGCTGAAATACAGGATCTCATTCCCTCGGATTGCTGGAGACATGTGGTGTCTGAGGACAACCCAGCAGATTGTGCTTCTCGAGGGTTGATGCCTGCAGACATTCATCATCATCCATTGTGGTGACGCGGTCCTCACTGGTTGTCTCTCGACTCATCTTTGTGGCCCTTTTCTTCTGTTGACTCATCTCAAACTGATCAAGTGGACGAAGAAGCCAAGCCGATCTCCGCTCTGCTGTTGGCGGCCATCCCCAACGAGCTCACCATGATTGACCGTTTTTCCTCGTATCTTCGACTCAAGCGAGTCACCGCCTTTTGCCGACGATTCATACTAAATGCTCGCGGTCCCTCTTTCCCTCGATCCGGTTTTCTTTCCTCTGTTGAGCTCCAGGAGGCGGAATCTTGTTTGATACGTCTAATCCAATCTATTCATTTCGCCGACGAGCTGGCTGAGCTTCGGAAACCCTCTTCTCGTCACCGGCTCATCATGAAACTCCACCTTTTCTGTGACGAGCATGGACTCATTCGTGTTGGAGGTCGTCTTTCAGCTTCCCTATTGCCGTACGGACATAAGCATCCTGTTCTATTGCCAAAAAATAATCATCTCACTCATCTGATCATCGATGATGCCCATTATCGTCTTCTGCACGCCGGTGCTTTGGCTACTCATTCGTACATTCGTCGACGGTTCTGGATTTTGGACGGACGTAATGTGGTACGTAATCGCCTACGCAGGTGCAACCGATGCTTTTCCTGCAAACCCCGTCCCTTGATACAGCCAATGGGCAATCTTCCACCCGAGCGGCTATCCTCTGCTATGGCTTTTCTTACCACTGGTGTCGACTACGCCGGCCCATTTTATGTGACGAGTGCACGACTACGCGGAGCCGTTAGCACGAAGGCATATCTGGTTGTCTTCATCTGCTTCACTACCAAAGCAGTTCACCTGGAATTGGCATCTGAACTGTCCACTCCAGCGTTCATCGCTGCTTATCGTCGCTTCGTCGCACGCCGAGGCAATCCTTCTGTCATCTTTTCCGATAACGGAACCAACTTCGTTGGTGCCCATAATTACCTTCGGGACCTTGGCCGCTTATTGTCTGCTCCACAACATCAGCAAAGTCTTTGTGATGCCGCCTCGTCTTCCGGAACTGACTGGCGATTCATACCCCCTTCCAGTCCTCACTTTGGTGGCCTGTGGGAGTCCGCTGTAAAGTCTGCTAAGCATCATCTCACTCGTGTTATCGGCGAGCAAAAACTCACTTACGAGGAGTTTCTTACCGTCTGCACTCAGGTTGATGCAATCCTTAACTCTCGTCCTCTGTAACTCCCATCATCTGACCCTTCTGATTTTGAAGCCCTCACACCGGGTCATTTCCTGATCTTTCGCCCCCTCACCGCTCCTCCGGACAATGACGTCAGCTCCGTGTCTGTAAATCGTTTATCTCGCTGGCAGCTAGTTCAGCGATTTCAGCAGGACTTCTGGAAGCGTTGGCGCCAGGAATACTTGCATACCTTGCAACAACGTCACAAGTGGTTGCAGCCATCTACCCCTATTCTTCCAGGCACTGTTGTCATCATTCGAGATGACAATCTTCCTCCTCTGAAGTGGAGTATCGGCCGTATATCATCTGTTTTTCCCGGAGCTGACTCCACAACTCGTGTGGCTGACGTTGCTACGTCCTCTGGGACAATCCGACGACCAGTCGTCAAACTGTGTCCTCTCCCATGTCAGTAGATTGCCCTTTCGTCTGTTCACTCCTTTCGATTGATCTCACTGAAGGGATTCTTCAGGGCGGGCGGCATGGTAAGTCGTGAAAGTTGGGCTGCATATCGTTCCGTTTCGAACATCCGATCCAACAGCTGCCTCCTCCAACGGTTAGGAGGCAAAAAACCGAAAACCAAAATTATCATCATCTGTTTAACACATTCGTACGTAAACGTGCCACCAAAAAGGAGTGTTTTAAAAAGGCGTTCATACATCTCATCCTCTGTTCTTTCCTCTCCCTATCCTGGTTAGAACCCTTCTGGCACCTGATTGGTGGTAAATCAACGTAGACTTCTCGTCAGCCCTCTGAGGTAAGTGCATTCCACTTAATCGTCTGCTCAATATCTTCCTCCATTATCTTCTGAAATTAATCGTCAACCTTTGGCGATTAATTAACAATTTTACTTATGCACATTAACACTCCTTGCAGTAAAATTATAATTTTAAATGTACACAATTAAAACTGCCAGTATTTACTACAGACATTGTACTGATTACATAGCAATTTTGAGTTAACTAAAAGCATTACTGAATTTTCTAGAAATTGTTGAATCCGTTTCTTTCACGCAACTTAACTTTCTTTTCAATAAAACTCATATTTGTCATTTAAACAAGTGAAACTGTCAGTATTCACTAAGTAGAGTATAGTGAACTTATTTAGTGAGTTTTAGTTAAATTGAGGATCTACTGAATTATTTTTAAATTTTTTAATCCATCTTACCATAATCGTAAGAATACATCTCAACTTTCTCTCCATTAACATTGTAATTTTTAATGTACATAAGTAATGTGCCGGCATTTATTAAAGACAATTACTGAATACATTTGAAGGTTTTAGTGTTAAATTTAAGCACTACTGAATTTCTTAAGAATATTTAATTCATTATTACAATTTAATGTACACACTTCAACTCTCTTTTCAGTGAAACTCATAAAATTGTAAATGTATTCAAATAAAACTACCAGTAATTCATAGGAACAGTCTATTGAATTCATTCGGTGAGTTTCAAATTAATATTAGTAATACTGAGACTTATAGGCATCCCCATCTAAACAATTTCATACATACACCTCAACTCTCTTTTCAGTTAAATCATAATTTTGAAAATACACAATTAAAAGTCTCACTATTTACTTTCTACAATGTACTGAATATATTAAGTGAGTTTCAGTGAATATGAAGCAGTACTGATATTTTTAGGTTTTAAATCCATCTTACTATAATTACTTGTACCTACTAACGCCTAACTTGCTCTCCATTGAAACTCATAATTCTATATTTATACAAGTTGAAGGGTTAGTATACACTAACTACTGTATACTGAATATTTTTACTAATTTTCAGTTAAGCTGAACCGCTACTGATCTATAGCAATTTTTAAATTGGTATTACTATAATTTCTAGTATGCATCTTACCTCTCCTTTTAGTAAAACTTATAAATTTAAACGTACATAACTAAAACTTCCAGTATTTACTAAGGACACTGTATAGAATATATCTAGTTAGTTGCATTAAACTGAAGTAGGTACTAGTGATTTTTGTAGGAATTTCTGAACACATGGTACCTACCACAATTTCTTGGAACACCTTAACGCTCTTTTTGATAAAATTCATAATTCTAAATGTACATATAATTACATTTGACAATGTTTACTAGTAAGAAGAGTGTATTGAACATATTTGGTGAGTTTCAGTTATATTGAAGCACTGCTGAATTTTTCAGGAATTTTTAAATCCAACTTAGTATAAGTTATTGCACGAGCCTTAATTCTTCTTTTAGTGGAACTCATAATTTTAATTGTATACAATCGAAACAACCAGCATTCACCAAGAACAGCTTACTGAATATATCTAGTGAGTTTCATTTGAAAATTACTCATTTTAAGGTATTATTGAATTCATCTTAGCTTCACTATAACCCACAATTTTAAATTAATATAAGATAAATTGCCGATATTTAATTATGCATTAATATGGAATACATTCAGTGAGCTGCAAATAAATTGAAGTAATTCAACGTTTGCCTGGTTGGTTGAAGCTCTTGTGAAGTTGTCGAAATTTGTTCTGAAGCTGTTAAAAACTTTTAAACTTGTTGGAAATCTGTTTGGTAACAACTTCAGAGAAACTGGGAGAGTTTAAATTAACGTAGAGAGTTGACGCTGTATGTCCCCCTATATAACCCACTATAACTTTTATCTTGTTAGGTAGACACAAGTTCAGGCTACAGATGAAGAAAATATCCAAAAGCGGACAGAAATTGAAGACACTAGAATCTTGCCAAAATTAGAATTTTTTTTATTTTTATAAGAAATAATTTTTTAGAAAATTTGTGACTTGTTGAAATCTTGAGCAAACACCTGTAGAACGATCCCAAAAAAGAAACCAAAGCCTCTTCCCCCTTATCCGGAAATCCCTATTCCTGGAAACTAAGTCATGCGTGTACCTAATAAAACAAAATTAAATTATGAATAACAACGAATCGAGGGAATTGCGATATCTATCGAGAGAAAAAAGTATAAAGTTCGGCATCGTCCCGGATCGAAAGGGAGTTCCCTAGGGAGAGATAATACACCCGATGAATTATTAAAATACAGGAAAGATAGCTTTCGAGAGTTTCACGATAACTTTTAGCCGGAAACGTTCGGGATAAAGCAGAGATCCCCATTGATGCGATGATAAAGGCCGCGTAGGACCGCCGGAAGATGATTATAAAAGGAGGAAATTTAAATTATGCAACGGGAAGTTTCCAGCTCGAGTTTCGGGAATAGTGAATTCGATTTTAGGAAGAGGTAACTTTAGTTTTGCTAATCAATTTTTAATTATTAAGGTGGATAATTATTGTGTCCCCGTCGCCAAGAGAACTTTATAGTATCTGTAGATGGCGACGTTATTACAGTTTCGGCTTTTGTCTTTGTTGTATTCTTAAATTTCGACGTTTCGCATTTGTAACTCAAGCCGGAAACGAATACGTCTCCCTAATTAATTAAATCCCCCTACTATTGATCCGGGTTGTTTTTTCTTTCCCTCTCGAGGCGAACTTTTTAATGAGGAATGCCAAACGTGAATGTAAATCTCGCGACGAGCGGTAATGAAACATAAATCCGGCGACGACTCTTCCCCCGCTCCTCTCTCTCTCTGCCCCTCAAAAGAAGCCCCTCTAGAAAAGCGAAAATTAATCCCATTAAATACCTTCCTGTTGATATTATTGAATTATTCAGACGGACGATAATTTCCCTCCCCCAAGTTTTAATTTGAGTACGAGAGCGATCGTACGTTCGGCTCGAACGGGTGGGGGGTTTTTCTAGGGGGAGGGGGGGATCGGGAGGGGATTTACGACAGGGGGTAATTAGATTTTCATAAAATAGGGCGACTGATTTACGGCGCCCCGCTCGATTGAATGTCGCCGATAAATCACTAATTCGATAATGAATGGAGGAAGTGGCAGGTTTGCAGAGAAGGGGTTGGGACTGCACTGGGAGGGGGGTGTTTTTGTTGATTGGGTTCGGGGTGAATAACGGCGGAATAACATAAATATTCGATGTGTATTTCACAATCAAGTTGGTTTTAAAAATATCGGCGATGTGTCCATCGGACCACTTTGTCGTGTTTTATTACAAAGGTGTCGCATAAGTTCACGGGTGCAAAATCCTTTATTCCATTTGCTAAAAGAGATATATCAATGGAGATTACATGCAACGCAGACCTTACCTTGTGAAGGAAATTGTCGTATTCCATCTAACAACCGAGAAATTTGATTATTAAAATTGGTCTAAAATGTAAACAAACGGCATCCATATTGAATGACCGTCGACATGGAACAGGAAAAGCGTGTACGAGAAAAGTATGGAACGTTACATTTCAGAATATTGACGCACATTCGAAGTTATAACGTAATAATAGTAATAGTAATAATGAGTACATTGTTTTTCCTTGCCCCCTCGCAACTAATTCATTCTTTACAGGACAAAACAAATCTCATATCTTCTCTGTTCACGCCTCGATGTAGTTTGACCTTGTGGCGAATTTGCCAAAAAATAAGATATACTGTGCGATTAAAGTGGCGCACGCACCATTTCCTCGAAAAAACTTTTTCCGCAAAAACTAGCCATTTTCCTCTCCGGAAATTATCTTCTACGAAGTAATGCCCCTTTTCGGGCATTTCCTGATAATTTCGGGAAAAAAACTGTGCACCCGTGAACTTATCCGGCACCTATTACAAATATTCAGCAGAAGAATAAGTATTCAAAGATTTTTCATTTATACTCCAAATTCTTAAAGGGAAATTTCACAAAACCGAAAAAGTGTGAAGTAGACTTGAGAGAAATTATTATCCAACAATAATCAACGTCAATATACATCTCCGATTCTTAAATAAATTACCAGAATTCATGGAATATTCTTTGGGCTAGAATTCAAGAAAATTTTAAGAAACGATTAGAGTAAACTACCCCTTTGTACCGGCCGATTTTAATAAAACCACCTATTAATGAGTAAATTATTATTATTAGATAATAAATAATAACTGGTATAATACAACATCTAAATACAAACTTTGAATTGTTTCTAGTTTTTAATTTCGGAGAAAAACGTAGCAAAGGCACACATAGAGGTTTTTCAAAAATGTGTTATGAACTTTTAAAACATCCAGCAATGCTAATAACTCAAAGTCGAAAAATCGCCCAATACATACGAGTGTCACATATGAGATATTCAAAATTGGCAATTCAAATGAATGTCACAATTTTGGTTCGAACTATTTTAAATATCTTAAAAAATCAGTTCAGAGGTGTATAAAGCATTTTCAATACTCTCTAAAGCTGACACTTGTTTCTTACTCCCGTAATGAAAAAACTTAACGCTGCGTCCATCTTTTTCATAATTTTATTATAAATATTCGATGTTTGAAAACAAATTTTAAGGCGAATTTCCAGAAAATTTCGGAAAACCGAAAAACAACGAAAGTAGATTGCCTTTCATTAAGGATTTTATCAAAAATATTTTTGAACTTTATTATACAAATGTTCAAAGTTTAGGAAAAATTGATTGTGTATTTTGAGAAAAATTCCAAATACCGAAAAATTACAAGTGTAAAGTTAAAGTTCCCTTTGGAGAAGATTTTTCCAAAATTGTCACTAAACTTAATTATACATATTGAGTAGTAGGAAAAAAGTCTCGAAGTATTGAAAAAAATATTGATGCATATTTTGAGAAAACCTCTAAAAATAGAAAAGCGTATAAAGTGCCCTTTAAATTAAATGAAACATGTTAGTGAATTTTTTTATATTTGTGTTCTGTGTATATATATATATATATATATATGTTTTTTATATATGTAAAATAAATACGTAAAGTTTGAAAAATATTGGAGTGGATTTTGAGAAAAAAAATCCAAAAATCTAAGAATGACAAGGAGAAAGTGCCCTTTAAGAAGATTTACTTAAACAAATTATTGAATTCTATTGTATATATTCGAGAGTGAGTTACGTCCCTGTAACCGCTGCCAACGTAAACTTATAGGATGCTGAATTGCGTAATGTAATCTTTAGTGGAAAAGAGATAAATATATGTGTAGAATCGTAGGTGAGAAGCTTTGTACCTCAGTTTTGTAAATGCGTTCATCGAGAACACATTAAAGCTCAACATTAAACTTCTTGTGTTTTTTTTAAAAACTTGATCCGGGTTTCCGCGAACAAAACTGGCGCAGTCAGTAGGATAGTCAAACGATTAAAACGACAAAAATCGCGTTCGATCGGTTCGTATCTACGATTTATTGACGAAAACTACGAACAACCGGAAGTGTGGAGAGTTTGCGAGAACTCACAAGAAGACCGTTGGAGGAGGACAACATCGCCGAAACCAACAGCCTGAGACGAGGACCGAAATCGCCGAAATCTCAGAAACCTGGTGAAGGACCACATCGCCTGAGCCAGCTAGACTAAGGACCTGGTGAAGGACTACATCGCCCGAGCCAGCTAGACTAAGGACCTGGGAAGGACCACATCGCCTGACCAGTTAGGATAAGAAGAACGAAGAAAGAAAAGGAAATCGAACAAGAATGCTGAAGATTCTACTACTACTGTAAGTCGAACTTTGCTTTCCCTAAAACCTCAATTTATCCCGCTACATATATATAAGATATTTATCATTCTCTCATTCACATCGTAAAAGTATATTTTTACTTCAAATTTAACTTATGACAGATATAGACGATCTTATTGAAGGACTAGAACAAACTTTGTCTGTTTCTGGAACAAGACCAAACCTGATAAGACCCGCTACTTTACAAATTAACGAAATTCAAAATACAAGTTCAAATTTACAATCAGAAATGCCTGGAGACAATTATCAACTTCTCAGACTGTACATTGATACTATCCCTAAATATGACGGTAACCCCCATACTCTTAATGTCTTTATCGGAAATTGCGACACATTGATGACACAATTTTCTGGAACAGATCAGGCCACAGTTAGTTTTCTTTTAAGAGCAATTGTATCAAAATTATCCGGAAGAGCGTTATCTTTAGTAGGTTCACGAATAGAATTAAACACCTGGGCAGACATTAAAAATGCCTTAAATTTATCTTTTGGTGATCAAAGAAATTTAGATTGCTTGGTACAAGATCTAATCACTTTAAACCCTTCGAAAGGTGAATCTCCTTATAACTTTGGAATGAGATGTCAAGATGCTCGTAGTTTAGTTGTTTCAAAATTAAACTCAACACCTGAGAAAGAATTAACCAAAGAGGAAAAAACAACTATGTTAAAAAGTTACGAAAATTTATCATTAAAAACTTTCATTCGAGGACTACAAGGTCATTTGCAAAATAACATCAGACTTAGAAACCCGAAAAACTTAGAAGAAGCAATGTCATTTGTTATCGAGGAAGAAAATTTTCTTTACAGTCAGAATAGAAGTAATGCTCTAAATTTCCAACCAAATTATAGACCAGTCAATAGAGTAACTCCTACAATGCCGACTCATTCAAAATTTAATTTACCTAAGATGCAACAAAATCAAAGAATGAATTTTCCGTCAGTTAACCAACAATTTCAACAAAACTCCCCAAGACCATTCCCTCAAAATTTCAGTTTCAAACCGCCAATGAATCAATCTAATTTTCCTCAATTCAAACCACCGACTAATCAGTTTAATCCCCCTCAATTTAGACCAAATCCTTTTCAGGGAGGACCTTATCAAAAACCGATGATTTTCAGAAATGGTCAATTAGTTCGATCAAATAATAACTTTCCCATTCAAAGACCATCTTTTCCGAATCAAAGTAGACAAAATCAAAACTTGAGAACCCAAAATTTCGATAAACCCGAACCCATGGAAACTAGCACTTGTAGTGCAAGGCCCTATCGTCTTTATAATGTGACCGGATATCCATCTTCAAATGAAGATTCCAATTATTATGAACATCCACAAGAACTTCAAACCTCTCAATATTACCATAATTACGATTATTACGAAGAACCAGAAAATTTTGAAATTTATAATAATCCCGAAAATTTTTATGAGAATCTCCCAGACTATAACGAAACATATAACTATGAATTGAGTCAAGGACTTGAGATAACTGGAATAAATGACGAACAAACAGTAGAGACAGGATTAAATAACGCCACTGTAGACGAAGCTGTAAATTTTCCTGCAACCTCAGTAACAAAGAACCCACCTTAATACATATCAACAACGTTGAAAACGCTCGCTTACCACATATTTACATCGCAGAATTAAACGCAAAATTTTTAATCGATAGTGGTAGCACTAGATGTATAATCGACCCTGAATTAACCCACAAATTTTTCAAAAATTACATTTTTAATGAAGATTTTAATATTCAAACAGCTCATAATATTACTTATCATAACGAAGTGATTGAAATACCAATTTTCAAAATTTTTAATGTAAACGGATATCAAAAATTTTATGTTTTCAAATTTAGCAATGAATATGATGGAATTATTGGTACAAATCTGTTAGAGAAAATGCAAGCTTCCCTTGATTTCAGTAAAGGATTAATAGTCACTCCATATGCGAATGTCCCTGTATATTTCGGAAACGAAACACCAAAATTAAATTACACTATAAAATTACCACCTCGAACCGAAATAATTCAAAGAATTCCAGTCAATATTCCCCAAGGAATAGGTTATATAGACTATATTAAATTTGCAGAAAATTTAGAAACACCAAGAGCAATTGTTAATATTTCTAACTATTTCGCTATTACGACAATTATCAATTCTAGTGAGTCCGAACGAATTTTAACATTCAATGAACCAGTCGAAGTCGAATCCTTAAATATAATGGAAGTCAATTTTATAGAAAAAATGGAAACTAACCAAGAATTAGATCAATATCAAGATAACATATTAAAATCAAATTTAAAAAACATTCGATTAGGACATTGTAATCCCGAAGAGAAAGAAGAAATACGTAAATTATGCTATGAATATCGAGATATTTTCTATTGTGACAAAATTCCTTTAAGCTTTACTAACGAAATTCAACATAAAATAAATTTAACGGATACAAGCCCAATTTTCACTAAAACTTATCGATATCCCGAAATTCATAAAACAGAAGTTCAAAGTCAAATACAAAAAATGTTACAACAAGGTATTATTGAACCATCAAGTAGTCCGTACTGTAGCCCAATATGGATTGTACCGAAAAAACCTGATGCTTCTGGAAAAAAGAAATGGCGTTTAGTAGTAGATTACAGGAAATTAAACGAACGAACAATAGACGATAAATATCCACTACCAAATATTTCTGATATTTTAGATAAACTCGGAAAAGCCCAGTATTTCACAACATTAGATTTAGCGAACGGTTTCCACCAAATCGAAATGCACCCTGATAGCGTACCCCTAACAGCTTTCAAAACAGAAAATGGTTTATGGCAATACAAAAGAATGCCTTTTGGATTAAAGAACGCCCCTAGTACCTTTCAACGAGTAATGGATAACGTATTACGCGGATTACAAAACGAAATTTGTTTAGTTTACCTTGATGACATAGTAATATTTAGTACATCCCTTCAGGAACATATTGAACGATTGAAATCAATTTTTGAAAGGTTAAGAAAATCTAAATTAAAAATACAATTAGATAAAAGCGAATTTCTTAGGAAGGAAGTAAACTATCTTGGACATGTAATTACCCCTGATGGAGTCAAACCAAACCCTGAAAAAATAGATGCCATCAAAAAATTTCCGCTGCCAAAAAGTCAAAAAGAAATCAAAAGTTTTCTCGGATTAATTGGTTATTACAGGAAATTTATAAAAGATTTTGCCAAGATCACAAAACCCTTAACTCAGTGTCTCAAGAAAAATGCTAAAATTATTCACGATAAAAGCTTCATTTCTGCATTCAATACCTGTAAAAATCTCTTGATAAATGCCCCAATTTTAACTTATCCAAATTTTAAAGACAAATTTATTCTCACGACGGACGCCTCTGGAGTAGCTTTAGGTGCAGTATTATCACAAGGACCAATAGGATCAGATAAGCCAGTAGCATACGCTTCACGTACATTAAACGAATCAGAACAAAAATTAAGTACCATAGAGAGAGAGTTACTTTCTATAGTATGGGCATGTAAATATTTTAGACCCTACCTGTTTGGAAGAAAATTTACTATCTATACAGATCATAGACCGCTAATATGGCTTTTCTCTCTCAAAGAACCAAATTCAAAATTAGTGAGATGGCGATTGCGATTAGAAGAATTTGATTACGATATTGTGTATAAAAAAGGTAAATTAAATACTAACGCTGATGCCCTTTCACGCATAAAAATCAATGCTCTAGAAAACGAATCAATAATCAATAATCCTGGACAAATAAATATAGAATCCACAGAATACCTAAGACAACTTTGCGAATCAATGACTTTTGATGAAGATCAATTAATTAACCAAATTGAGAATCCCGCACCGACCACTTCGAATCCAAAACGAGAAAAAATTAAAATACTTCAAGATATTACCATACCGCCGGAACCCGAACATGAAAATAGTACAAAAGACAGTCAACACTCAAATTTTCATGAGACAACCAATACAGGAATTAAAATACTAGATGAAATAATAAATAATAAAGTCAATCAAATTATAGTTTTCCCTCACGTTTACCCCATTTCTAAAGTAAGTCAAGAAAATTATCAACATCATAAAATAATTACTCTCAAAATACCTTCTGAAAATAACGATAACCTTATTTTGCAATTTTTAAAGGAATATACCACTACCGGAAAGACGTACTGTGTATATTTCCACAACGATAAATTATACGAACAATTTAATCGAGTATATTTAGAATATTTTTCTGAATCCGGACCCAAACTAATAAAATGTACCAAATTAGTAAATACCGTAAAAGAAAATGAAGAGCAATTAATGTTAATAAAACACCATCATGAAGGCAAAACTAATCACCGTGGCATAAACGAAACATTAAACTATCTCAAAAGAAATTACTATTGGATAGGACTTAAAATCTCAGTAACAAATTACATAAACTCTTGTGAAATTTGCCAGAGAGCAAAGTATTCAAGGAAAACCCCGTATGTACCGCTCATGATCACTGAAACCGCATCAAAACCTTTCCAAATTGTTCACATGGATATTTTCACATACGATAACAAATTTTACCTAACTCTTGTTGATGCTTTTACCAAATTCGCTCAAGCAATATCGATAGAAGGAAAAACAGCAATACATGTCAGTGAGGCATTAATCAGATACCTCAGTTGTTTCGGAATACCAGAAAAAATTATAGTTGACAACGGATCAGAATTTCAAAATGATACCGTAAAAGAAATTTTAAATTTACATAAAATCAAAATTCACTTTTGTACCCCCCATCACCATGAGTCCAATTCTATAGTTGAAAGATTTCATTCAACCATAATTGAACACCTCAGAATTCTAAAGGAAATTTATCCTAACGATGAAAACTTGATGAATTATGCCCTCATTGGATATAATAACACAATTCACAGCGCGACTAAATTTACCCCATTTGAATTAACCTTCGGACACACAAATGCAAGAAACCCTAATGAAATATTTTTACCTAGCTTATTTTATGCCGATTACGCCGAAAATCACAAAAATAAATTAGAACAAGTATACAAAACTGTTAGTCAAACGCAAGAAACTCAAAAAGAAAAAATAATTTCGAAATTAAATACAGCAGGAGATCAAAGTAAAGAATTTTATGTAGGACAAATTGTATATAAGCAAAATCCAAAGGTGAGAAATAAAAAGTTTAACAAATTTTTAGGACCTTACGAAATAATAAAATTATTAGATAGAAATAGAGTAGAAATCGCAGAAAAACGAAATCCAAACAAAACAGAAATCATTCACATAAAAGAATTAAGAAAACCAATTGTTACAGATTCACTACCTGCACGGCAGCCATCTCCTACCCCAAGTTCCACGACTTAAATGATAACCCTGGGTTGCTTCCACTTAAATTAGGTAATGCTCAAAATAAAATTGATTTTTGGTCATTTATACAAATTTTTGACATTTCCAAAGTCGTTGATGAATTCTACAATATAAAAACTCAATTTCAAAACATTCAGAATATTTTCGATCATAATCAAACGAAAGACGGTTATAAAGAAGAATTTTATAATTCATATCACCTGATCTCTAATTTAGAATCAAAAATACATATTCAGCTTAGCCAATTAAATCCAAATTTATTACCTAGAACAAAAAGAGGATTGATTAATGGATTAGGATCAATAATAAAATCAATAACTGGAAATCTGGACCAAAACGATGCCGAAAAATATGAAAACGCAATAAATATACTTTCCAATGACGAAATAAAAATTAAAACATTATTAAAAGAACAAATTACATTGCTTGAAAAATCTATTCACACCTTTAACAATAGTATTCAATCAATTGCACATAACCAAAAAGTCCTTCGAACTAGAATGATACAAATAGAAAATGAATTGAAAAACAACGAACTATCTGTTGTCGATACTCATTTTTATTTTTTAACTCATGTGATTCTCTCTCAGATTCAGAGTTCCTATCAAGCAATTTATGATATTTTGGAAAAAATTGCTATTGCCATAACATTTTCAAAAATTAACACTTTTCATAATTCACTAGTCGAACCCAGTGATTTATTAGAAGAAATCAAATTTGTAGCAACACAACTTTCAAGTAACAAATTACCATTTGAACCTGAACTAGACAATCTATTAAACTTTGAACGGTCTTTTGAAATTAAAAGTTACAGTAAAGATAACAAAATAATGTTTATAATCGAGATACCAATTGTCGAGAATGAGAAATATACTTATTTTCATTTGTATCCTCTCCCAGTTTTCCACGGCAATTCCTTTGACATAATAACACCTGAAAATAAATACCTTATCCTAAATGAGCAAAGATTCGTCCAATTTGATCAACCGTGCCAGAAGATCTACGAAGAAGAATACCTCTGCCACGAAAATGACCCAATTCGCATCGACCAGACGACCTCCTGTGAAGTTCAACTCCTGACTTTTTCAAGAAATTCTTCATGTTCGCCTGTTTCAGCACAAATCAGTGTAGTGAAAGTGCAAAAAGTTGAAAATAATAACTGGATTGTAATATTACCAAACCATGTAACCGTTATTCAAAAGTGTTCCTCTGAAAAGGACACCTTCTTAAAGAAAGGAACATTTGTTTTGGAATTAAGCCCTAAATGCGAAATCACAATTGATAACATTCATATTAGACATTTTCAAAATTCTAGAAATAATTTCAAATTAATCGAACTCCCAAAATTACACATAAATTTGGAACGAAATGAAATTAAAAACCACAATTCTAAACCGCTAAAATTAGATTCTGTAAACTTAGATGAAATCAAAAACCTAAAACAAATGTTGAATTCACAACTAGATAGCATTGATTCAATTTCAGAAATATCTTCAATTCACGATCAATTATGGATTTTACCAATGTGTGTTATGACGTTTGCTTTTATATCTTTTTGTATATATCATTTTTATAAGAAGTATAGGATATCGAGGACCCTGCCAGTCGAAGACGGACCAGGTCAACCCCCAGTTCCAATAGTTACCCCCCGAAGCCTGTTCTAAGGGTGGAGGAGTTACGTCCCTGTAACCGCTGCCAACGTAAACTTATAGGATGCTGAATTGCGTAATGTAATCTTTAGTGGAAAAGAGATAAATATATGTGTAGAATCGTAGGTGAGAAGCTTTGTACCTCAGTTTTGTAAATGCGTTCATCGAGAACACATTAAAGCTCAACATTAAACTTCTTGTGTTTTTTTTAAAAACTTGATCCGGGTTTCCGCGAACAAAACTAGTGGAATGACCATTAATAGTTGTTTATTATACAAGCGGATAAAATGAACGTTTGACGAGCGATATGTTTAAAAGCGCGCGCGGCGCAGCCGCAAGCGCGTTAATATCGCGAGTTAAACGTTCATTGTATCCGCGAGTGTATTACAACGTTTTATTCAGTTTTGCCATATATAAACTGACGTTTAGCGGAGTAAATCCAATTTTGAAGAGAAAATTTGACAAAATGACAACTTCAGTGCCGCAAACTTGACAACGACGAAAACAATTTTAAACATATAAAACGTCAATTTATACGGCAAAATTAAATAGGCCGCGGATTAAAACATTTTAATTCGCTGCCTAAATAAACAAAATAAGCAATGACTTTATAGGTTCTATTTGACGTCAATAAACGTCAGTTTATGTGGCACAATTGAATAAAAGTTTAAAAAAAATCTTCTCGAGTAAATTTTGAGCAAATTTCCAAAAACCGAAAGGGTTAAAAAGTAAACTACCTTTATTATATAAAGGCCGACTTTAATGAAAAGCTGATTGGGAGGTTGTGGCGAAGGACAAATTCTAAATTCGAGTTAGAAACTGTTTGTGATGTATACTTTCGAAGAAAAACAAGTTTTTTGTAGAAATGCTAATAACTCAAATTCGAAAAATCAACCCCAGTATAACCACTCTTTAA
This sequence comes from Cryptocephalus moraei, assembly GCA_946251905.1. Lineage (NCBI taxonomy): Eukaryota > Metazoa > Arthropoda > Insecta > Coleoptera > Chrysomelidae > Cryptocephalus > Cryptocephalus moraei. Next base: position 11,537,284 of record OX276462.1, read on the forward strand.
ATATAAATTTGAAATTTAAAAAATCTCTTATTGAGTTACGAGATTCTTGAGATATGAAATTGCATTGGAATGAAATGGGAGTTTCAAAAACTTGGGCTTCACCACAGTTGTTAGTTAAACGTGAATTTTAGGGTTTTACGTTCTTTGTCCCGGCTAATTTTAATAAAAAGTTTATTGGGAGATCCTCGTGTATTAAAGTAAATACAATTACCTCTTGAGAAAAGTTTACCATAAACACATACACACATTTTTGAAAAAAACAAGTTTTTTGGGCTTAAAACGTCTAGAAATGCTAATAACTCAAATTCGAAAAATCTACCCGATTACAATACTTCTCATATTTTAGTGCTTCATATGTAAAATTAATAAGGAATTTACAAACGTTTCAATTTGAGGCAGTAAAATTTTAGTTGGTCTAAATATTTCGAATATCTAGAAAAACGTAAAAAGCGCAGCAATCAAATATGAGCCTGTAGTAAATGTTGACTTATGAAATGGATGATGTGGCTTAATAAACATCTGACTAATAGTAATATAATATTAATAGTAATAATAATAGTACAATAATAATAATAATAATAATAATAATAATAATAATAATAATAATAATAATAATAATAACAATAACATAATAGTACTATTACCTATTTGTTGCTAAAAGGGAAACATTTAAAAGACCTAGCATTATACTAGCTCACCAACCTTGGCTTCCAACCAAGTGCAAAACATGCAAATGGTGTAAGCAATAATTCCAAATAAATTTTCTCCATAATCTCAAAAGTTACAAAGATGTGGATTTTTAGTTACTTATAGTTACAGAAAGTAACTTTATTAGTTACAAAATAGTTACTTATTTCGTGGGGTTTGCTTGGAAATGCTGAAATTTCATATTTTTCCGAAATTGTTTATTAATTTTGAGTCCGTTCCGAATATTACCATGTTAAGTCAGTTTAGAGCGTAGCAAAACTTATTCTTCTTCAGTTAATTGTTACGTGTATTACATTTCTAAGCGATATTTTGAAGTATTCTTAGTGCTTTAGCTCGGAGGATTATGCATTATTAACGATGGTTGATACCTCTTCATAATCGTAACAACTTTAATTGGATCAGTAATATACTTAGATTCATATATAACTACATTGAAATTCAAAGTAAATACTTAAATTCTGATGGTGTCACTATGCATAAATCGGAAACTACCTAAGGTATTATTGCTTGTTGGAAAAAAGAGACACATCTATAAAATTCTATATATATTATCTATATATTATAAAATACTATATAATTCTATAAATTATAAAATCTATAAAATAAAAACATTCTATTGAATAAAACTATTCAATACTCTTCCACTTGAGTTACGTATAGTTATTTACGGTACTAGTGTGTTATGTTGAAAATAAGTCACGCGAGAAGATTTATACCACGAGGTCGTCAGGCCTAGTGGTATTAATTCTCAAGTGACTTAGGCAACGTAACACGCGAGTGGCATACAATGTTTTATCCAACAAGTGGAAGAAATCGTTGTTTTTTTTATGAGATAATAATTAATAAGTTTTGTGATCAAATCAAGGTTACTTGCGTCTCAGTACCCTATAAATGTCAAAATGACTTGACAGTAACTTTTTACATTTTGGTTAAAGTAGGTTGTTTGTTTGGTTGCCACGGGCAATAAATAAATAGAATACTACTTTAAATATGAACGCAAGTTATAATCCATAAATCACTAGTGAGTTATGGATTATAACAACGAGTGTGTTATTTGATAGTTTAGTTGTCTAAAATGACATTAATAATGACAGTCATGACTGTAATGTGTTGGATGAAAGAATTTAACTGTAGGTACAAAAATGATAAAAAAGAGAGTAAAATGTGGATTGGGGCGGCGGTGGTCGTGTGGTTTAAGGCGCTGGTTTTGAATCAGGCGGTCACTGTCGTCGTGGGTTCGAATCCCAAGTAATCCATGGATGTTGTGTGTGTTGCGGGAAGTGTGTAAAACCTAACCAGGCCGGATAGGGATCGGATATCCTGTAGGAGGGCGGGACTAGGATACACACACCCTGAGTCGGTAGAGCACGGAGTGGATCAACTGGGGTGAGAGCCTTAAGGGGGTACAACCGTGCTCGATGACCGTGGTTCGGAGCCCACGTTAAACTGTAGGTCCCGCCCAATTAGCCCTGGCAGCAAAAAGAGACGTTAACAGAAAGACAAGACAAGTAAAATGTGGATATACACTACTATTGAATTAGTAAACAATTAACTCTAAATTAAAAAGGATGATTTACTTAAAAAAGTTAAAGAGTAAATAAAAGTAATTTTATAAAAATATTTAAAATTCCTGATTTGAAAGAATTTAGTTTTATTATTAATAGTTATAAGATTTTAGATATAAGATTTTTTTTCTTTCTTTTGTATGCACCAAGTCGGTGTACTGGTGAAACTCACCCCTCACAGATCTTAATCATATGTATCCTTCGATAGTATGTATTAATATACTTTATATACTACTTGGTTAAATAAATAAATAAATAAAATAAATATTTGTTAGCAATTCGGCGTTTCGGTTCCGATTTTAAAGATGATTGGTAGGTGGTAAATAATGCGCGTGATAACTTTTATGGGGGTTTTATTCAGAGCTTTGTATTCGAGTACGTATCGTGTCTAAAGACAAAACTCTTCTCCTCTTCTCCTCCGTTGCTCGACCCTTTCAAGTGGTTGTTTACGTTATCGTAGAGAAGAACGCGGGTTCCTACCCCGGCGAGGTTGCCAAATTGACTTCTGGTCTCTAAGCGGAGATAGTTGTTGTCAGATCTAAGATGCACGTATCTAACACGGCCTTCCTGAAATCGGGGCGTCCTCGCACCGAATCTAGAATCACAACGATTTAGAACTCGGGGGATAAATAATTATTTTAGTTTTTTTTTTTTTAATTTGTTTGATTAATTTTATTTTTTTTGTATGCCGTGCCTTCGGGAGTGGGGCTGCCACACCCGGATTTTTTTTTATTGCACTTAGTATTTTTTTTTGGATCAATATTACTTTTTTTTATGTCGCGTCTTCGGGAATGGGGCTGCCAGACCCGGATTTATCTTTTTTTATTACGCCTAATATTCTCTTTTTTTTATTTGATCAATATTACTCTTTTTTTGCGTCTTCGGGAATGGGGCTGCCAGACCCGGATTTATCTTTTTTTTATTACGCCTAATATTCTCTTTTTTATTTGATCAATATTACTCTTTTTTTATTTATTTCGCGTCTTCGGGAATGGGGCTGCCAGACCCGGATTTATCTTTTTTATTACGCCTAATGTTTTCTTTTTTTATTTGATCAATATTACTCTTTTTTTTGCGTCTTCGGGAATGGGGCTGCCAGACCCGGATTTATCTTTTTTATTACGCCTAATATTTTCTTTTTTTTTATTTGATCAATATTACTCTTTTTTTTGCGTCTTCGGGAATGGGACTGCCATACCCGGATTTATCTTTTTTTATTACGCCTAATATTCTCTTTTTTTATTATTTGATCAATATTACTCTTTTTTTTGCGTCTTCGGGAATGGGGCTGCCAGACCCGGATTTATCTTTTTTTATTACGCCTAATATTCTCTTTTTTATTTGATCAATATTACTCTTTTTTTTTATTTATTTCGCGTCTTCGGGAATGGGGCTGCCAGACCCGGATTTATCTTTTTTATTACGCCTAATGTTTTCTTTTTTTATTTGATCAATATTACTCTTTTTTTTGCGTCTTCGGGAATGGGGCTGCCAGACCCGGATTTATCTTTTTTATTACGCCTAATATTTTCTTTTTTTTTTATTTGATCAATATTACTCTTTTTTTTGCGTCTTCGGGAATGGGACTGCCATACCCGGATTTATCTTTTTTTATTACGCCTAATATTTTTTTTTGTGTTTGATTAATATTACTCTTTTTGTATATCGTGCCTTCGGGAGTGGGGATGCCACACCCGGATTTATTTTTTTTGATTGCACCTAATATTCTTTTTTTTTGTTTGATTAATTTTAATTTCTTTTTTTTTTGTTATTTGCTGGACATATTATTTTTGTTTTGTTTTATTGATTTATAATAATATAATATTTTAATATCAATATGTAATTAATTATTTATGGTAATTAGTTGTGGTACTTTCAATTGAAATACCTTTATTCGTACTTTACAATGTCCTAACGAAATATATGAGAGAGAATTCAAGAGAAGATGTAAACAAAACCTTCAGCGACACTTAACTCGGCAGGAAGTCTTTTAACTTGTCAATGACTTTTTGAAAGAAGGTTCGCTGGAAATTCCGCTTTATTTTTTTTTTCGTCACTTACCAGATGTGATGTAATATTCTTTCTTAGGGGTTTCGTATTTTGGATTTTTTTTGTCTACTTGTTTTTCAGTCCACTGGCCACCGACGAAGTTGCTCGTGGGCTGCTACTGTCGTCCTTTTCCCGTTTCTTCGTGGGAAGGCAACGCTCGTTCAATGACAGCTTCTGCACAGTGTAGGGTCCATGGTACCGCTGTTTTAATTTTCCTCCACCTGCTAGCTGCGAATCGTCCACTGCTACTTTATCTCCGACATTGAATAGTTCTGCGCTGTGGTTCTGCCGCGTATCGGGTTACATCGAACCGTTTAGCTCCCCTCTCTCGGTTCTCGCCCTTCTGCCACAATCCCGCTCTGCGACTGGTGGAGACTTTCAGGCGACACACGTTTTACAATTGCGAGTATACTTCTTAAGTACTTGTCCCATTCTCGACCCAAATAGTTCTTCGCGCATTTTAGCAATACACTTATCCCAACCGATGTGCAGTGACGGATAGTGGTAAAGGTTCATAGTTTTTAATCGCGTATCGATAGGCACAAAGCATTTGTACGGTTTGTCTTTTGTCTTTATTAGACCGTCACACAACGCGGCAGTCCGGACATTCGCCAGCACGGGATCAAAAATTCTAAGCACTGGTTTGTTCGTCAGTTTACTTATGGATCATTTGTCGCGCAACATTCACATTCCTCCGAAGACGTAAATGTTTGTTCCTTTGGTTGGTTTTCAAATGGTTCGGCCATTCCTGTTAATTTCATATTGTCTATGCTCCCCGACATTATACACATCATCACCTTCGGAGTGTTCCGAAGATCGTCATGAAAATTACAGGCCATTGTCACATTTCTTTTATTTAACCCGTAAGGTTAACGTCCCGTCCGATAATGGTGTCCCACTCAACGGGGATGCTGTCATCTGATACCACCGTAAACAAAACCTCAATGGTTGCGGTCGGTAAGGCGGCTACGACCTCACAGATACCGATACTATAAACTGTCTTATCTCGGAGACCCGATATAGGGACCGTTGCCCTTTTTATCACTACCCTTGATTTTGAAGCAGCTGACTCATTCAGAATTGACAAATCCGCACCACTTTCCACAAGGTATTTAAAGTTCATTGCCTCTTCCGAGTGTATCAATGTTGCAACTGGCGTAGTGGATAAAGTTCGTCTGGGTCAAATTAACGTTACGTGGTTAGGTTTTCCATGTTTGCTCCAGCACTTTGTCTCGGTATGTCCAATCTTCTTGCAATAGTTGCAAGTCGGCGGATCTCCTTTATTAATTTTAGTAACTCGGTCATCCACTTTATTCACTTTAGTGAATCTGTTCCACGTCATGGTTCTAGCGGGCTCGTGTTGTATGTTACGGCTGCTGATTGGTGCGTAGAACTTATTGCCTCGTATCTTATCAGGGATAGGTTTATTTTCCAGTTGACGGAATCCCGTTTGACTGTTGTTGGTTGGCTCACGCCGATTGTACGAATAATGTTTTTGGCGCGAACGAGCGTCAAACTCTGCAAGTATTTTAAGTAACTCCTGCTCAGACTTCGGGCGGTGGATGCAAGGGTCTCCACTCGAGGTAAAAATTGCGTCCTCTTCCTCTTAGCGCTTCGCCAGCCTTCGCTATCATGAGCACATCTACCACATGTAACTCCTGCTTCATCTGAGTGGCAACGTTGAGCCATTCCTCGATTGCGTGATCACTCGTGTCCGGGTTGTACTGCGCCAGATGAAATGACGTCACTAATGATGGCACTGATGAATGCGCAGTAACTTCGTCAGGTGATCTGGGTGTTGGTTCGGCCGCCATGATTGAATTCCTTGACAGCAGTGCTAATTGCTCTTGCTGGGCAGCAATTAACGATACTAGAGTGTCTTGCCAACTTACGCTTGGTTGAGTTGGTGTTTTACTCTGCACCGTACTGACTTCTGGTTGGTCTGCTCGGTCCATTGTTGGAAGTACAGGAACCACTTCAGTTACTTTTATTGGTTATGTATCTTTGCAATTGTTTTTGTGTTTTCACTGGCACTAGGAACTATCCCACTTCTGATGTTAGCAATTCGGCGTTTCGGTTCCGATTTTAAAGATGATTGGTAGGTGGTAAATAATGCGCGTGATAACTTTTATGGGGGTTTTATTCAGAGCTTTGTATTCGAGTACGTATCGTGTCTAAAGACAAAACTCTTCTCCTCTTCTCCTCCGTTGCTCGACCCTTTCAAGTGGTTGTTTACGTTATCGTAGAGAAGAACGCGGGTTCCTACCCCGGCGAGGTTGCCAAATTGACTTCTGGTCTCTAAGCGGAGATAGTTGTTGTCAGATCTAAGATGCACGTATCTAACATATTTGTAATTTTTTTTGATTAATATTTCAATATTTCAAAGTAAATTTAAAGAGGATTTGTGGTCGTGATGTGGCTGTTTTATGCATTTTAAATTTTTTTCCAAAAATATTCAAAAAGTTAGTTCCTCATGAATAAATTTCGGTAACGTTAAAACTCATTAAAAACGCTTGGAACACCTTTTAAGCTTTCGTAATTCCGCACAAACCGCCGCCGGTTACGTATTCTCGAAGCAGTACAACTCTAAACAAAACTCGCAGGACTTCCCGATCTCCCGATCTCCGTCCCCCGGCCGATCACCAAAAGTTCCCGCGGACCAATCCCGTCCCGGGGAATCGATAAAACGAATTCCGCGCGACTCGTCCCCGTCACGGAGAACGGTCGAATTCCCACACAAATTATACCGTTCGCAGGAGACAACACAAAACCCCTAATCCTCCCACGGGAATCCCGCTCGGGTCCGAATCTCCTTACGAACCTTTCCCTTCCTTTTCTCCTCTCCCATCTTTTCCCCCCAGCCGCCGCCGAGTTATGAATAGCTCGATTCGATTCGACGCATCGTGCGAGAGGGTAATTTGTAATGAATTCACGGCATTAAAATCGAAATTAGAATTATACAGGTCCCCCCCCCCCCCCGGTAGGGATGATTACCCTGCGGCGTAAGGCGCAAGCTGGGGGCGGGGGAGCGGATTTAATTGCACCAACGTACGGATTGGGGGTTGGAAAGTCGGGGATGGCGGAAAGTTTTGAATTTTCCCCTTTATCGTTCTTACGTTTCGCCTTGAACATGGATTTTCACTCTTATCACATTTGAAAGTCCTTCGCATTCCTTGTAAACAAGTTGGAAACTTTTACAGGATTATTGGAACAGCAGGCCTCATTAAACACAATTTAAAATGCCACAGTCTTACTGGAAGGTCTTCAAATAAGAAAATGACAGTTTTTGGCTACTCCTTTTTTTCTTCTTCTTATTTTTGAGCTACATCTCGTCCACTCCTGGACATAGGTCCATCCTAGTTCCTTCTACCGATCTAGCTGATCTTGAACATGGATTTTCACTCTTATCACATTTGAAGGTCCTTCGGTTTCCTATTAATCTAGTTGGAATCTTTCACAGGAATACTTTTACTAGCAGGCCTCATTAAGACAATTTGAAATGCCACATTCTTACTGGAAGGTCTTCAAGTGAGAAAATGGCAGTTTTTCGCTACTCTCTCTTATTCTTCTTCTTATTTTTCTGCTTCTCTTTGAGGTATATCTCATCCATTCTTGGTCATAGGTCCTTCCTAGTTCCTTTCACTGATCCAATGATCTTGAAAATGGAGTCTCACTCTTATCACATTTGAAAGTCCTTCGCTCTCCTTATAATCAAGTTGGAATCTTTCATAGGAATATTTAGACCAGCAGACCTCATTGAAGACAATTTGAAATGCCACAGTCTTACTGAAAGTCTTCAAATGACAAAATGACAGTTTTTCGCTACTCCCTCTTCTTCTTCTTCTTCCTCTTCTTCTGCTTCTCTTTGAGCTACATCTCGTTCACTCCTGGACATAGGTCCTTCCTAGTTCCTTCCACTGATCCACTGATCTTGAAAATAGATTTTCAATCTTATCACATTTAAAATTCCTTCGCTTTCCTTTTAACTAAGTTGGAATCTTTTACAGGATTATTGGACCAGCAGGCCTCATTGAAGACAATTTGAAATGCCACACTCTTACTGGAAATTCTTCAAATGATAAAATGACAGTTTTTTGCTACTCCCTCTTCTTCTTCCTCTTCTTCTTCTTCTCTTTGAGCTATATCTCGTTTACTCCTGGACATAGGTCCATCCTAGTTCCTCCGACTGATCCACTGATCTTAAACATGGATTTTCACTCTTATCACATTTGAAAGTCCTTTGCTGCCCTTTTAATCAAGTTGGAATCTTTCACAGGAATATTTACACCATCAGGCCTCATTAAACACAATTTGAAATGCCACAGTCTTACTGTAAGATCTTCAAATAACAAAATGACAGTTTCTGGCTACTCCCTCTTCTTCTTCTTCTTTTTGCGCTACGTACATCTCTTCCACTCATGGACATAGGCCCTTCCTGGTTCCTTCCACTGATCCAGTGATCTTGAAGATGGATTTTCACTCGTATCACATTTGCAAGTTCCTCACTTTCCTTGTAAACGAGTTGGAAACTTTCACAGGAATATTTGTGCTAGCAGGACTCATCAAGGATAATTTAAAATGCCACTTTCTTACTGCAGGTCTTAAAATAACGAAATGGCAGTTTTTCGCTACTCCTTCTTTTTATTCTTCGTCTTGAGGTACCTCTCGTCTACTCCTGGACATAGGCCTTTCCTAGTTCCATCCAGTGATCCCTGACTTGACCCTTCTGCTATTAATTCCTTCCTGTTATTTTCTTTATGTCCGCCATCCACCGCAGTGGAGGTCTTCTGTCTGTACTGCGTTTTGTTTCTCTCAGTCTCCATTTAATGATTTTTGATGTCTAATGCCATTTCAGTTCTGCAATTTTCTCGATTATATCCTTAACTTTACTTCTTCCTCTTCAATTCTTATCATTTGGTATTCTGTATCTTAAACTGATACCCAGTATTGACCTTTCTATGACCCTCTCTATTACTTGGTGTCTAGTATGTCTGTTGGCACTTGCTTGGGTAATGGCAATTGTTTCCATCCTGTATGTTGTAAAGGGCAATCGTTGAAAACTTTCCGTCTTGGATTTATGGGAATTTCGATATTTCTTAATATGTATGCCAGTGTTCTGAATGCAGCCCAGGAGAGTTATATTCACTTTGATATTTCTCTTCCTTCCCTTCTTAGTAAAATAGTATGACCCAGGTAATTGTATTCTTTTACAATTTCGATAACTGTGTTATCTATATAGATCTATGTGTTTGTTGGACTCATAATTCTTGTTTTTGTAAAGTTCAGTTTCACCACCACCCTTTGTGATTATTCTCAAAATATCAGTTTAACTTTAACCAAGAATTATACACTGTTGTATGCGATAAATTCAAAGAATTACCTATTCTAAACCCTTGAAGGTGATAAAATTATTAACAAGCACCGAGATAATTGGCCAAGTAATTTCAAAATAGCCATCACCTCAGCGAATAGACTGGCGTGTTATCTTTATAGCCCAAACATGGACATTTACTACGCCTTTACGTTCGACTATATATTTACGACGTTATATACACTTCACAGTTTTACGACTCTACATTTACTACGACAGAAGTTTCCAGTCAGAGAAGGCAAGTTATCCTCGATAGTTAAAATAAGGTTAATTACGCGGAAATAGAGGAAAAGCTAGAAAAATTCTCTGGAGAGCAACGACGAAATTGATATCTTTGATTCTAGAAAATTTGGGGAACATTCGTAGAAGTTGTGATTTTTGAAAGTAGAAACTTTGTTACATAAAGAATGAAGTTAGCTTAAATTTCGGAAAGAAGAAGTTTAGGTTGGACTATGCTTTCTAAAGAAGGTTGAAATGAACCTTATTTGTGGAACAGTATGAAATCTTTTTCTGGAGAAAATTGGCAAAGCTTCAAATATGTTTTAAACCCCCTAAAATTCGGGGCAAATTGAAAAACCCAGCGTTTATTCAGTTAGGATTCTGGGCAATTTTTAGCCGATTAAAAGTTGCCTTGTTTTTAGTACAAAAAGTAGACGACTGGCTTAACTTGGTTTCCTTTGGAAGGTTACAGTGAACTTTATATCTGGATAAGTTTGATATAAAGTTTGTATATTAAACTTATCCAGATATAAAGTTTGTTTCCTGGAGGACAATAGCAACGATTGAAATACGTTTCACATTATAAAAAAATTGTAACGGACTGGAAAAATGGTACTTTCTGTAAATCTTTGATATAGAAGACAAATGTGCCTTGTTTTTAGGTTAAAATGGGAAATATGAATTGAAAATTACTTTTTTAGAAAAAATGTGAATATGATTTCATTTCCACCAAAAAATGGTTCAATTTTTGAAGAAAAATATGACAAATGGAAAAAGGTTTTAAACTTTGTTTCAGGAGAAAGCTAAATTTGCCACGTTCTCTCTATAAAACGAAGATGATTGAATTAAGTTTGCTTTGTGGAAAAGGTTTGTTTTGAATTTAAAAAATTTTGGAAAAATAAGTTGTTTTCTATAGAAGTGTGAAATAGCCTTTCTGTAAGTAAACTTTATTTCTGGACAAGTTCGAATTTGGTTCAACAGCATTCAAAATAATGGATTTTGAAATCTGTTTTAAATTCTATAAAATTTAGAGTAAATTGAGAGATATTACGCTTTTTGGGAAGATTGATACTGTTTTCTGGAGAAAAAGAAGTTTGTATTAGTATTTGCTTTTTTTGATTTCTGGAAAGTTTGAAGTCATGTTCGTTTTCCGAAGTACATTAGCAACCAGTAAAATTTGTACTGAATTTTAAGATGTATGAGGAAGATTGAATAAGTTGTACTTTCTAGGGAAGATTGAAATTTAGTTTCTTGGACAAATAGAAGTTGTGTTTCTTCAGTAGAAAAAGGAGCTTTTCAAATTAAACTCTTCACTCTGGAGAAACTAAAGGTATTTTGTTTCTGGAGAAAAACACAGAAGTTTGGAATATGCATTTGCGTTATGGAACAAGTTGAAAAGTACCTTACTTCTCGATTAGTTTGATACGTATTTTGGGAAACAACGACGAACATTGAAATTTTTTGAAGTATATAACATGTACCATGAGGCCGGCTTCAGAAAAAATTATAGCACCCATGATCATTTACTTACTATGAGAATATTGATAGAGAAGTCCGTTGAATACAACCTAGAAATGAACCTCGCTTTCATTGACTATCAAAAAGCCTTTGATACAGTAGAACATTGGTCAATCATGAGATCATTGAAAAATATTAGAATAGACCACCGCTATATATTATTGTTGGAAAATATCTATAAAAAGGCTACATCTACCATCCAGTTACACGAAAATACCAAACCTATTCGTATAAAAAGAGGTATCCGTCAAGGTGATACTTTGTCACCAAAGTTATTTACGGCTGCTTTGGAGGATGTCTTCAGGCAGCTTAAATGGCGGGATGACAAGGGCATCGATATTAATGGAAGGAGATTAAACAACCTGAGGTTCGCGGATGATATCGTTCTCATAGCAGAAACACCAGAACAACTCCAAACTATGATCTCCGAATTAGAAGATGCATCATCAAGAATTGGATTGAAAATGAATCTAGCTAAGACCAAAGTTATGTGTACCAAGCAACCAAATCTCAAAGTAAAGGTAAAAAATAACGAAATAGAAGTGGTAGATGACTATATATATCTGGGACACAAAATAACCTTAGGCAGAGACAATCAAACAGCTGAAATTTATAGAAGAAGAAGATTGGCATGGGCTGCGTTCAGCAAATTGAGTGATACGCTAAAGAACAAAAAAATACCAATATACCTCCGCTCTCGAGTGTTCGATCAGTGTGTTTTGTCGGTTTTGACATATGGATCACAAACATGGACATTAACTCAGCAGTCCATGAATAAACTCAAAACCACTCAAAGAGCCATGGAGCGCCAGATGTTGGGTATATCATTGAAAGATCATATAAAGACCGAACGGGTCAGAAGCACAACGAAGGTGAAAGATGTTGCGGAAGCAGTAGCCGAGCTGAAGTGGGACTATGCGGGCCACGTTGCCAGATATACAGATGATAGATGGACATCGACAGTAATAAAGTGGAGACCCTATTTGGAAAAAGATCAAGAGGTCGCCCACCAATGCGCTGGACGGACGACATAAAAGGAAGCGCAGGACTGATGTGGCATCGTAGAGCACAGAACCGAGCTGAATGGAAGAGTATGAGGGAGGCCTATGTTTAAAAATGGACCGAAAATGGCTAATGAGATGAGAGATATAACATGTGGTGCAGATTAAAAGAAGTTTTGAACTTCTTTTAATTTTTTTCAAATATGAAACTGCAACGACGCTCTTTGGGATAGGTTGAATTTTTTTTTTTGAGGAGAAGATTAAAGTTAACTTGTTTTCTGAAGAAACTGGTGAAGGTAAAATTAGCGTTTGCTTCTGAAAATACTCAAACAACTTTATTTCAGGATAAGCTTGAACTATTAACAACGTTACGATTTTATGCTACAGGAAACTTCCAAGTAAGTAATAGTTAATAGATTTGTTTTCTGGAGAACAGTGGGGAAAATTTCTATTATTTTTCCTATCGTATAGAACATTGACGCAAATTAAAATCAGGCGTTCTAGGAAAGCTTCAAACTTTGTTCTAGTAAAAAAATTATATTATCGTACTTTGGCTTTTGGAGAAAAATAGGGAAGTTTTAATTAAGGTTCGTATTGTGGAAAAGGTGAAAATGAACTTTATTACTGGTCGAGTTTGAAATCAGGGTTTATATCTGGAAAACAAAGGGGAAATTTGTTTGTAGAGAAAATGGGGAAGCTTACCTTTTTGCGATAAACTGAAATTGTGTTGTAAGAAAAGACTAAACGTAACTTTATCTTCTGGAGAACAATGAGAAGTTTGAAATAATTAAATTTTGCTTTCTGGATTCCTCTGGATGTAATCACGTGACATACCGAGATGCTTGCTAATTATTTTGTCTCTCATGATACAACACTTGAAATATATTGTGCAATGAAATAACATGGTACAAATATCACTAATTAGTTATTGTTATTAGTATGAATTTTCATTGATTATCATTATGTTGGCTAATTATTTTGTCTCTCATGATACAACCCTTGAATTATATTGGGCAATGATATAACATGGTACAATATTATTAATTAGTTATTGTTATTAGTATAAATTTTGACTAATTATAATTATGCTGGGTATTTATTGTGTCTCTCATGATACAACACATGAATTATATTGAGCAATGAAATAACATGGTACAAATAATATTAATTAATTATTGTTATTAGTATGAATTTTGACTAAATATCATTATGTTGGCTAATTATTTTGTATCTCATGATACAGCCCTTGAATTATAGCGAGCAATGAAATAACATGGTACAAATATTATTAATTGGTTATTGTTATTATTATGAATTTTGACTAATTATAATTATGCTGTCTAATTATTTTGTATCTCATGATACAACCGTTGAATTATATTTTACAATGAAATAACATGATAAATATATTGTTAATTAGTTACTGTTATTATTATGATTTTTGAGTAATTATCATTATGCTGGCTAATTATTTTGTCTTTTATGATACAACACTTGAATTATATTGAGCAATAAAATAACATGGGACAAATATTACTAATGAGTTATTGTTATTAGTATGAATCTTTACTAATTACCATTTTGCTGGCTAACTATTTCGTCACTCATGATACAACCCTTGAATTATATTGAGCAATGAAATAACATGGTACAAATATTATTAATTGGTTATTGTTATTATGAATTTTGACTAATTATAATTATGCTGACTAATTATTTTGTATCTCATGATACAACCGGTGAATTATATCTTACAATGAAATAACATGATAAATATATTGTTAATTAGTTATTGTTGTTAGTATGAATTTTGGCTAATTATGATTATGCTGACAAATTATTTTGTCTCTCATGATACAACCCTTTGAATTATAGTGAGCAATGAAATAACATGGTACAAATATTACTAATTGGTTATTGTTATTATTATGAATTTTGACTAATTATAATTATGCTGGCTAATTATTTTGTATCTCATGATACAACCGTTGAATTATATTTTACAATGAAATAACATGATAAATATATTGATAATTAGTTATTGTTATTAGTATGAATTTTGACTAATTATAATTATGCTGGGTATTTATTGTGTCTCTCATGATACAACACTTGAATTATATTGAGCAATGAAATAACATGGTACAAATATTATTAATTAGTTATTGTTATTACTTTGAATTTTGACTAATTACCATTATGCTGGCTAATTATTTTGTCTACCATGATAGAACCCATGAATTATATTGAGCAGTGGAATAACATGGTACAAATATTATTAATTAGTTATTGTTATTAGTATGAATTTTGACTAATTATAATTATGCTGGCTATTTATTGTGTCTCTCATGATACAACCCTTAAATTACATTAACATGGTACAATAATATTATTAATTAGTTATTGGTATTAGTATGAATTTTGACTATATATCATTAAGCTGGCTAATTATTTTGTCTCTCATGATACAACACTTGAATTATATTGAGCAATGAAATAACATGGTACACATATTATTAATAAGGTATTGTTATTAGTATCAGTTTTGTCTAATTATCATTATGCTGGCAATTATTTTGTCTCTCATGATAGAACCGTTGAATTATATCTTACAATGAAATAACATGATAAATATATTGTTAATTAGTTATTATTGTTAGTATGAATTTTGACTAATTATCATTATGCTGGCTCATTATTTTGTCTCTTATGATACAACCCTTGAATTATATTGAGCATTATAATTATGTTGGCAAATTATTTTGTCTCTCATGATACTACCCTTGAATTATATTGAGCAATGAAAGAACAAGGTACAAATGTTATTAATTAGTTATTGTATCAGTATGAATTTTGAATAATTATAATTATTATGGCTAAATATTTTGTCTCTCATGATACAACCCTTGAATTATATTGAGCATAGAAATAACATGGCACAAATATTATTAAGTAGTTATTGTTATTATTCTAATTTTTGAGTAATTATCATTGCACTTTAAGCTAAATTAAAATTCGCTAATATTTCTTCGTAAGTACTTGTGTTTTTTTTTTCGTTAATTTTGTACACAAAGGGCTGAAAAATTAAAGGGTTTATATTATTACAGTTCTTAAGTCGAAACCACCCTTGGGACCTCCGAATAAAAATCTTACCGCAAAAAATATCCCAATTTGCATAACGCGCAAACTTCGTAGATTCTCTCCAAGAAGTTCTTAGCCCCTTTAGAGTTTACTTAAAATTTATTAATATTTGCCGAAAATTAAGCTCCCGTGCAAATAATTAGAAGTTATAATTAAAACGATCCAAGTATTACGTTCGCTTCATAAATATTAATCAAACTTCTTCCTGTCGTCGTCGTCCTTTTGCCACCACCTCACCCCCCCACCACCCCTACCGCGTCATCTTCTGTCGGCTCAACGTTTAACCCTATGCAGTAATTAACAGTCCCTATTGGGAGTAGCGGGAAGATTGCAATAATTAAATTTAATGACGCAATTATATTTCAGAATTAGAATAAAACACACATACATTTTCATTTAATTACCTTAAACGTAGTGAAGTATTTAAGCAAAATAAAAATAATAACACGTTTCCAATTAAAAACGGGACGTATCCTTTAAATTTTAATTTACTTCGCCTGTCGCCTATATCGGGATCCCGTATTCGCACGGCATAGGGGATAAGGTCGAATTTTCTCCCCGTCGGGAACGTAAAACTCCTCGTGTACAAAACCCGCCTCCCGTAATTACTACAAGCGCGGGATTAGGACTTCGGATCCTTCCTTTACCGCCACGTAACACTAATTCAAACCTAATTGCACGTAAACGTATTTAGTTCCTGCGGGATAGAAGAGGACCAAAGGCTGAATTCGCGGGATATGCATAGCGATATATAATATAAAAGGATTGGGGGCGCTACGGTTATGCGTTATTTATGACTAGATATGGGCCTGGGGGTGAATTTATTAAAATTAACTGAATAATTAGCCAAATTATTATTAGAGAAATTAAATCGTTTGAGCTGGTAGTTGCCATTACTCACATTGGGTTAGGTTAAATTGTTATTAACGGCTGATAAAAAAATAACCAGGGTTAATTTCTCGGTACGAGTCTGTACGCAAAAAATCCGTTAGTCTTAACGGAACGTTATTTTTTAACGGGTGTGAAGATAGCCACATCCTGTAGTCCGGTAAAATAGGTGCTCCTTTTTATTCCTAAAATTTGTGCAAAAAATGTCCTCGGAGTAATTGTATATTACTAAGCAAATGGATTCCTAAACTACCTAAACTACCTAGAGATCTAACTAAGGAAGGAAACCCTAACAAATCTGGCGCCCGAGCAAAACCTGTAAAATCGTATAACACAATTTCTGAACTCCGTCCGAAACGTCGGCGAACTTTGGGCCGAAAATAATTAGGGTACCTGCTTTAATTGAAGGGTCAAATAAGCTTACAAGAAATTTGGGCAGCGGCCTAGACAGGTAGTTAGGAAGTGTATCGGTAGGAACGGCCAGCAATGATTTTCCTTGCCCTTTTAGATGGGATTTCCCGTAATTTGCATTCCCTTGTCCCTACCCGTTTTCCTTACCCTTTAATATATCCGTGATAAAGATGGGATGTCCCGTAAATTTTCCTTGCCCTCTTGTCCTTACCCATTTACCTTCCACCTACTCTTTCTTAATTCGACCACCAATGCGCCATGATTAAATTTCTTTATTGCCCAAAATACCTGTACAATAAAACCACCTTTTCGTCGTCCATCAATAAAATCGTCGTCCCCATCTGGTCGCGGCCCAAATTTCATCCGCCCACTCCGTCCAAGCGCCAAATTCTACAGGTAACTAACACTTTCATTGGAGTCGACAGAAGCACGTTACAAAATGTTAGCCAAAGTTCCGTTCGTTGCGTATAATACATTTACATCTAGCACCTTATTACTTAAGACGTTGCAATCAAAGCCAAATCTTCGCATAGAGCTCTCCAAAGATGCAAAGTAGTTGTCGCAGTGTTTTCCTTCATTTCTCTCTTTGTCTCGATATTCGTTTACCGAGCCGCAGTTGCTCTCGTCCATCTTCAGTTATGCCTTGAATATTTCCATTTTAAAAAGACGCGACATTTACATTAACGTCATCCTGCCCCTTAATTACTTTATCTTCCCTCGAAAACAACCGCCGGTTCATCGTAAAACTCCCATTACCTCCCCCCCCTCCTTGTGATAGTAGGGGAATAAAAACAACATAAAAATGGGGAAGGATTCGAATCGAACTGATTTCCAATTTATCTGTCCCACTGCGTCTCTCCTTGAAGTCAGGCGATTGTTTTCTACTCTGGGGGTTCCCCGCTGGTGCTATTTAATTAGGCGATTGCTAATTTAGGGAAATAGAATAAGGAAATTAGACGGTTTTGTTTTGTTGCGTTATCCAGTGCCGGAGATGTTTCCTGATATTTACGACGTTTATTTTATGGAATTTTTAAATTAGACTGAACCCTCTTTTTAACATTTGTCTAGTGTAGACACCCTTGCAGTACACACAGTTTATATTTAACCCTTATATGTTCCCTAAGAATATATTTCTTGAGACAAAGTTCTATCTCAGGCTATCCAAGGAATTTTCAAGTTAACCTTCTCTGGAAACCGTCTTAAGTTCCTACTACCTCCAAGCAACTAGAAATTTTCCCAAAATGTCATTTATGTTCTTTAAAACCTTCCAGTATTTTCGCAAACTTTGCCAGGTTCCTAAATTGTTATTATCTTCAAGTAACTATACACCTTCCAAAAGTTTCCTACGGTGCCTTAAGGTTTCCGATGCTATCCACCAAAATTTCACACTTTTATGAGATTTTTTTAGTAAATTGAAACTTTCCTGAAAACTGTCTTGTAAAAAGTAATCATAAACGTTCTTAACTTTTGTTTAACATTTTAGGGCTTTCCGTACAATTTTTAGATCAATTGAAACTATTTTAGAAACTATAAAAGACTCTCTCCTGAATCTACTGACGCTTCCTCATATCAACTCCAAGCAGCTACAAAATTTTCAAACGCCTCTTTATGGCTTTTCCGATCCATCCAAAATGTCTGAAAATTTTGATATTGCAGTTAAATTGAACCATCTCTTGATATGATTTAAGCTTCCTGGATTACCTTCAAGTAATCAAAATCTTCTCCAACTTTTTCAGATCTCCTCTAACGTTCTGGGAAGCTTGCGAGTTAAGTGAGTTTTCTCTGGAAACTGCAGCTAGTTGCTATTAACTCTACGCAATCAGAAAGTTATCGAAAACGTATGGTCTTTCAAACCTTCCAATATTTTCGCAAACTTTCTCAGGATTCCTGGGAAATTTGCATGTGATATAAAGCTTTCTAGAAAACTATTGAAAGCTGCTTGAATTGTGCCCAAGCAGTAATTAGGAACTTTCAGGGTCTTTCTAGGAAACTTGTATTGATTCCACCATCTCTGAAAAATATCCTGCATTGATGTCATGTCTAAGCAACCAGAAGGTTTGCAAGAGCTTCTTGCGCTTCTTCAAACCATCAACAATTTCTAAAGCACACTTAGATTCTCTAGGGAATTTTCAAGTCAACTGAATCATCTCTGGAAACATTTTGATGTTGCTTTGATTGTATTGTCGCGATACGGCCCCAATTAGCGCAACTAGGTCACCACCCAAGCTAAATCAGCACGGAGGTGACCTAAAACCGAAGGACGATACGTGACTCGCGGATAGGCGGCGGGCACGTTTGTCAACAAACAGAAAGTATTTATACTGATCGATCAGGGGTTCAGTCTACTAGCACGCCGTCACGCTGCCCGTCCGAGAGTCCGCCCGATTCGACATGTCGCTGATTGCAGAAGCCTCGCGCCTACTGCCCTTCGTTACACCACAGTAAGCAACCACTTCTTCCACTATTATATTCTCTTTTCACTCTCTAATTATTATTTTTGCCCTCTGTCAATGTTCTCTCCTCTATAATATTTAATGTTTGAATAAATATTGTCCGTGTTGCCATGTCTTCTTTTCAGTCTCTACCTAGCTACACCCCCAACCAGAGCACTCCCTCAGGCGTGTGATAGTATTCAGGTAATCATAAATTTTTTCAGACCTGCTGAAACATTTTTGGGCTATCTGCGAAGCTTGTAGGTCAATTGGAACTTTCTGGACAGAATTAATAGTTGGTGTTATATCGAAGCAACCACAAACTTTCCAAAAGCGTCATATTTTCCTTTAAGAGGTCCAAACTGTTCTATAACTTTCTTTGGATTTCTAACTAACATGGAGGTCAAGTAAGCCTTTCGTGGAAATTTTCTAAGCCTGTCTGGATCTCCAAGCAAACGCTTACATTCCCAAAGCTACTTCCTTAAACTCTCAATTACAACCTAAACTTTTTTTAAAGTGTTTTATGAAGTTTTCAAGTTAATTGAAGGTTCTCTGAAAACTGTTTAAGGTTGCCTAGTTTATCTACAAGTAATCGTAAGCTCACCTAAACTTTCTGATCCTTTCTGGGAAGCTTGCAGGTTAAATTAACCATCTTTGCATCCTAAGTATCTATTATGTCTTCTTCTTCTTCTTCTTTAAGTGCCATATCCGCGGCGGATGTCGGCTATTATGTCTAAGCAACCACAAATAGTTCCAATCGTTCTTATGGCATTCCAAATTTTTCAAAATTTTCGAAAAATTTGTGGAGTATCTTAAGAGACTTACAAGTCATTAGATTCTTCTCTCGAAACCACCTAAGTCACCTTGGATTTTTAAGCAAGCGTAAATCTTCCCAAAGCTTACCACACATCCCTCTTGTCATGCTTTTTAGGAAATTTATAGGTTAGTCGAACCTTCTCCTAAAACTGTTATAATTAATCATTATCTCCAAGCAATGAGGAAGCTTTCAATAGGTTTTTCTTTTTCCCATTATTTTCTAAAATTCTCTCACGTTACCTAGAGAAATTAAACCTTCCTTGGAAACTACCTATAGCTGTATCAATGGTCTTTCCACAATCGTAACTATTTCCAACGTTCTAAGACTGTTTCAGATTTCCTAGGAAACTTGCAGGTTGCTCAAATCTCTCTGAAAACAACTTAAAGTTACCTGGATTATATGACTCTCTCAGGTTTCTATGGAATATTGCTAGTCAAATAAATCACCACTGGAAACTGTCTAATGCTGCTTGGATTGTCTTCACTCAATCGTGTTTTCCTGACACGATTATCGACACAATATACCCCGACTCTTCCTTAGATCATCTCCAGGCAACTACCAAATTTTTAGAAGCTTCTTATGGTCTGTCAAATCTTCCAAAATTTTCTGTAAATGTTGAATATGCAGTTTAATTGAAACTCCTTTGGAAATTATCTAGTCTTCATGCTGTTGTAATCCTTCCCAAAATTTTCTCGAACCTTCTAGGATGCTTGCATCTTAAATGGACCCTTCCTGGAATCTGTCATTAGCTGTTGTTTACCCCAAGCAATCAGGTAGTTATCAGAACGTCTTATGAATTATCAAATCTTCCAATTCTTTGAAATTTTCTCACATTTCCAATAGAGATTGCACGTTAATTTTCTGGTAGTTCCTGAAAACTATCTTAACTTGCTACTATTCTCAAACAACCTGAAAGCTAATACGAGCTTCTTATGGTCTTTCAAACCTTCTTATATATTCTGAAACTTTGTGAGGTTTTCTAGGACACTTTCACGCCAATTGAAGCTTTTATGGAAACTATCTAAGATTGCCTGAATTTTACCTCAGCAATTGTAAACTTATCCAAATTTCCTTAGGTTTTTTAGAAAACGCAGGCTAAGTTCAACCTTCTCTGACAATTGATTTAAAGTGTTATCCCATAGCATCAAAAAAGTTTCCCTTCCAAACCCTTCCAAAGACACTCTAAGGTTGTCTGGGTTGATTCCAAGCAATCGTTCAGCTTTCCTAAGGTATTGGCACATTCTCTGAGTATGTAGGAAGATTGTAGCTGAAACCAACTTAAGCTGCTGTTATATCCAAGCAACAACAAAATTTCCAAAAACTTTTAATGGTTGTTCAGACATTCCAAAAGAGGTTTTCTAGAGGTTTTTCGTGCTTCTTGGAAAATTTAAATGACAATTGAAGGGTTGTTTGAATTCTCCATAAGCACTAGTAAATTTTCCCAAATCTTCCAAAACTTCTTCAATCTTTGAACGAAGTGTGAAGTGATCTCTGTTGTAAGTGGACTGTATAGATCTCTCGTAGCGCGTGGGTGGCTGCGGAGATGAATCTTGTCTCCAGGTTGTAAGGCTGGAGACTATAGTAGTAGTTGGAGATCAGGGCGTGACGTGATCTCTTGAAGTTCTTGAAGTTGAAGTTCTAGTTGAATGGAGAGAGGGCGTAACGTGCAGATCCGGGATTGAAGTTCTAGTCGTTTGGAGAGAGGGCGTATCGTGCTCTCCGGTGTGGACCTGAGGGCGTAACGTGCAGGTCCGGGTTGAAGTTCTTGGAGTTAAAGGTTAGAACTTAATTAGAATTAGAACTCTCAGGGCGTAACGTGAGAGCTTGTAGGTTAGGGTGACTTAATTCAAGACCAACAACACACGTCGTTTTGAGCATACATCGTATACTGGTTTATTACCAAAAATTCACAAGCTTTTATACATCTTCAAATTACATTGGGTAATTGGCAAATTAAGTTTTGTTATCTATCGGCATCCTAGATTGTATTTTCCCGTACCTAGCTGTGTGCTTGACCTTACCGAGCGCGTTTATTATCATATTACGAGAACTGATGTTATGCTTACGCGATTAATTATTGTTGTATGATTTTGAAATTATCACTTTGATTCGCGCTGTTTCGTCCACCTAAGCGACTCAGTTGTTTTAATTCCCTATTTAATAGTTATTAATTACTTCATATTTGATTACTTTATCAGCACGTTCACTAAATTATTTCCCTGACTAAGTTTGTTCTAATTAATTTTGATTACTTAATTTGCAAGTGAAAATTTCACCTAAGATGTTTTAATAACTAGTTGCTCTAGTTCCCTATTTAATGGTTATTAATTCCTAATTGAAGAATCTGTTCCCTAAATTCCCTATTAAATCCCTACAACCCTACTTAGCTCTCTTTTATGTTGATCGTAGAGTCAACAATCTTTATAAACGTTTTTTAATCATTTAGCTAAATAATTTATTATACGATGACAAATATCATAGAACTTAATTTCCCCGGTATTGTTTCTTCCTCATTACTTCTCTTCTACTGACACTCTCTTATCCTGGTATTATTATTATTTAAATTATCTTTGAGACTCCATTTGACGAAAGATAATATCGAAGTTGTATAAAAGTTATTCGTTAGAACTCTAAAGTAGCTCCGGTGTGACAAAAAACTTTAATATAACAACGATTTAAAGTAATTTAATTTCAAAAATACAGTTATCCGAAAAGGAGTCAAAGAACAAAACTTCGTAAGAAATCGTCCCAAAGGAAGAGGGTAGATAAAGAAACTATGAAGCGAAAACCGAGAGAAAATTGGCGAAGAAGTTTCTCCGCATCTTAAAATAACGAGACGATTTTGTTTTTGTTCTCTACGAAATCAGTTTCTTATAACGATACATCTTTGTGTTCTACAAAGACAGTATTATATCAAAAGGGGAATATTGCAAGTATTGAATGTTATTAGAGGTTTATCGAATTTTTCTTGAACGCCTACTGGACTATTAAAATATTTATAAAAGCAACAATACATTCCTAAATGTATTCATGCCTTAACAACGTTATAAAATGTCTACGTTCTTTATTCACCGGTACGTTCGTAAGGTTTTGATTTATAATTCACGACCGACTTTGGAGAGATTTCTGACCTAAAAAGTCCAAACGTTCCCATTTACTCTGATTTGTGAGAAAAGTGCTTTCGTGATTTTAATTTGCTCGTATACCGCGAAATTTTCCGTACACGGAAGATTAAAGCGACGAAAATTAAAAGGTTAAACAGTTTTTTAGCGAACTTTTTGGGTTTGACGTTTAAAAGAGTGGAATGCTGTTTGGGATCGCTAATGGGTTTAAAAAAGTTTGCAGACTAGTTTAAACGTTGTGTAAATTTATCATGTGAGCAACGCGTTTGTAGATACCACAAATGTTTTGTCTACTGGTGAGTGTTTCCTGTGATTTTGATTAAATTTCGACGATTCATTTAAGGGGAAGCCTTAGATGGTTACGGAGTATCCTTTTCCAGAAATTGAAAAGGTTTGAAAGTCCAGTAGATATCCTAGGCGGGTTCAGCTCTACAATTCCGTACATAACCTCACTTTTGCGAATACGGTACAAGCCGGTTAGTGGACTTGGCGCCAAAAGTTGACAAGGAACACAAAAGTCTTTGACAGTGTCTGGAGCACAGAACATGAAGATTCGTGGTGTGGGGGAGCGGATCCCAGGCTCGCGCTACTTCTGGTGGCCGGCATCCGGTGCTCCATGTCAACTGCCAAATTTTGGCGCGAAGTACTAAAGTCACTAGATATATTAAGTACCGCAAACTCCGCCATTGGCGCCAAATTTCAATTGCTAACAATAAATAATGAAAGCAATGCTTGCTTGTTTTAATTAATTGCCTTACTATCTGCATTTCAATTATTAACGCATGTTGATACAGTTGTGCTTTTTTTAACAGTACAGTACAAAATTGATTTTTATTTAACATTAGCAATTCAAATTTGGCGCCAAATTTTTGTCCAAAAATGGCGGAGTTTGCGGTACTTTATATATCTAGTGACTTTACGAAGTACTGGCAGCCGCTCCCCCACTCCACGGATTGTTGTGTTCCGTGCTTCAGACACTGTCAAGGACTTTTGTGTTCCGTGTCAAATTTTGGCGCCAAGATCGTACCGGCTTTGCAAAAGTGAGATTAGGTACGGAATTGTGAGGCTGAACCCGCCTAGAATATCTACTAACTCTTTTCAATGATTCATCACATCACATTCAAACAACGTATGGGGTTCATACATTAGGACGTTTACTGAAAACGTATTGCATTTGACTTTCAAAATATTTAGAAAGCAACAACTTGAAATGGCGAGGGAACGGAATTTATCACACGCGCTTTTCCCCAGTTGCATTTTTATTAGCCATTTCCGTCGGGGTGACGGGAAGGGAGTGGGTGTTTTATTGTTCGGTCGTTCTCCTAATACTAGAGGGGAAATTTCAGTCGTACGTGAAAATTTCGAATTTCCACGTTAATTTAAAAACGGAAAGGAAACTCTTACGGGACGGTAGTCGACGTCACAATTTATTCCTGATGACGTAAGTTAACTGAAATGGAAAAATAACGAGGATGTGGAGTAATATTAAAATTTAAACTTCTAAAGTAGGTTAATAAATTATTCTACACAGTCTTGTTTCTAGGTAAGTTTATAATATTAATAATACGTTTTTTTATAGAATTATTATAAAGTCATTTATGTATAGGTAAGTTAATAATAATAATAATAATAATAATAATAATAATACATTTTTATTACACAATAACTGCAAATACAACAAGTGATCAAGTGATCAAGGGAACAAGTGATCATCTATTAGCAATAAATAATATGATAGAAAAGTGTATCGAATACAACAAGCCTCCAGTACTGATATTTGTGGACTACGAAAAGGCTTTTGATACAATCAGTCACGGAAAAATGCTGGAAGCTTTAACAGAATGTCGTATAGACCACCGATATACAAACATCATTAAACATATATATCGGAACGCCACAGCAATTATTAGACAGGGCGATAGACAAACTGAAAAATTCCCCATACAACGCGGAGTTCGACAAGGAGACACCATTTCACCAAGACTGTTCACAATAGTGTTGGAGTATGCATGCAAGAGGGCAAATCTGAGTGAAAAAGGTATCAATATAAATGGAGAAAATCTAAACCACCTTCGATTTGCGGATGATATTGTGTTAATAACGGATAGTATAGACGAAGCTAAAGACTTACTGAACAGACTCCACCGCTCCTCCCTAGAAGTAGGACTGAAAATAAATATATCTAAAACACAAATTATGACAAATCTAGTACTTAGCGAAAGCATAAACATTGCTGGAGCAGCCATCGATCAGACTACTTCTTACAAATACCTAGGACACGAGATTTGCCTTTGAAGAGATAACCAAACCATCGAACTAAACCGCCGCATTAGACTGGCCTGGGTAGCTTTCGGCAAACTTAACTATGTTTTCAAATCAGATATCCCAGTAAGCCTTAAGAGGAAAGCATTCAACCAGTGCGTGCTGCCAGTCCTTACCTATGGAGCAGAGACCTTGACACTTACGAACAAAACAGTGTACAAAATTCGCGTAGCACAAAGGGCCATGGAACGCGTCATGTTGGGTGTCTCTCTCAGACAACGAATTCCAAACCAAGAAATTCGACGCCGAACAGGAGTCCTGGACGCGATAGAGAAGATAACAACCCTCAAGTGGAATTGGGCAGGACATGTCGCCAGAATGACGGACAACAGATGGACAAAACGTATATTAGAGTGGAGGCCGAGACAAGAAGCCTACCGAAACCGAGGCAGCCCACCAGCAAGATGGACCGATGACCTTAAACGCTGCCACAGCAACTGGATGCAGGCAGCACAAGACCGAGATGCATGGAGAAGAATAAGGGAGACCTACGTCCAGCAGTGGACACGAGATGGTTGACTGATGATGATGATGATGAACTGCAAATAGTGTGTAGAGTAGAGCTCAAGTGAGACGAAGTTTTGGTAATAGATACTCTTACAGTTAACTCCCAGAGTAATCAAATAAGTTAAATGTTACACGAAAGAAAAGAAGGAAAATATAAACAAATAAATAAGTAACGATAACCTAACGATTGAAATCTTGGAATAAATAATTAAACAATACAATAAAAAATATGACTTACTAATGAATATAACTAACTAATATAATAGGCCAAATTGTGAACACAAAGTTAAAATAAGGGCTTACAAAAACGGGACAAAAGTATGTTTTGTGTACCTAGCCGCATTATAACATTGATTGAAGAGATTGTAAAAGCTCTTTTAAACCTCTTCTACAGTGGTGAAGTCTCGATCTCGTCTTGTCTCGTCTCGAATTTCGAGACGGAACGAGACTAAATGTAGAAATTACGATACCAGACGAGATCCAATTTTAGTCTCGTTTAGAAAGGTATCATAAAAGTCGTAACAGTACTGTGTATTCGTCCATTAGTAACGTAGTTTCCCAAATTCTAACAAGTTTTGTTATAATTCGATATTCCGGCAAGTAATGGCAAGAGGACTTTGTAGTGCGAAATTATTCATAGAATAAAATAAAACTAGTTTTGAAAAGACTCGAAATCGTAACAGTATAGTGAATTCACCCATTATTAACGTAGTTTCCCAAATTCTAACAAATTTTTTTATAATGAATTTTATTCTCGAAGCTCCGAATTGTCTTTTTAAAAAGTTTTATTTTACAACATTTAGAAAATAAGACAAAAACTGACTGCTACTACTCTGTTCGCTCTATTTTTAATACATATTTAATATGTTGACGTTTGCTTCATACGGTTTCTTCATGGGAAGATAACTAATGCGATAATCCGGCAAGTAATGGCAAGACGGGTTCCCATTGCGAAATTATTGATAGAATAAAATGGAACTTGCCTATGTGACTAATATATTAATATCCTACGCGTTTTCTAAAGATATTAACTTCACCAAAAATCAAATTTCCATCATTTTTGTAAAGGGTACTGGGAAGGTACCTGGTGGTCAAACTTCCTCAAATCGTGCATGAAGCGGAAATAACTGATTTGCACCACCTGTAGTTAATTTTTCAGTTGCTTGATCAAGACGAGGAAAATATGAAATATCACAATATATCAAAAGTTTATTCAATACATTTCACAAAGTTTCTTTCTGATTTTTAAATTAGGCAAATGCTTATTTACAGAAAGTATAATCAGGTTCAAATAGGCCTCAAATAATATTAGCCTCAAACCTTGAGTCTAAGCTTACAATCTAGTCCAACAATTACAATTTTAGCTTCACTAGATATTGTTAGAATATTAGAAAGTTACTTTGATCAAAGATAGCCTATCAATGTGTTCAGCTATAAGAAGTGGCTAGAAAAGGCAAATCCGCGACAAATACTAGGAACAGCAGTAGTTTATGGGGAGCTCAATTGGAGATAAATTCTGAGCACGGATGTCAAATTGCTTAAAAATACACACTGAGCACTGATACATATAAAAAATACACACTAATTAGATAATAATATCTCCATGCTCTAGGATCAAAACTGAGGTAATAAAATTTTGTAGTAAGAAAATTGTGATTAAATCCCGAAACAGGAGAGAATTTGCCGCTCCCGTAGATGAGCATGGGTGCCAATTTGGTAATAAAATGTTAATGCTAGTCTTCCAACAGTTTACTCTATACTTCGACACACTCTTATTAATTCGACCTGACCTTATATAATGTAACGTAAATCAATTTCCCCGACGTTAACCTGAAATAAAGACAAGACAGAACGTCCCGTGTATACAAACAGAATTTACCACCATTAGCTTAACGACCCGCACACTTTTGATTAATTGTATATCGTATTCCCGTACGAAAGATACTCCCCTTCCGTTATGTACGTGCGAGTTATTTTTCACTCCCGTAAATTTGACACTTGACCCGTCCATCATGCTAATAACGACGGGAACGTAACGGGAACATCATGTTCGAAATAATTACAGCGATCCGAATTGCGATCGCTATTAGCGATCCTGCATTAAATCTATTTCAATTATCCAGGATATTAACGGCGCAAATATGTTTCGAATTCGCTCTCGTCTTCGGATTGACTGGAAATTAACGTTCGTGATTAACCTAATTTAACGCGAGGCGTACTAAGTAGGAATGTACTCGAATTGCATGTGGGGAATTTCGAAAAAAATGTAATATCAAATCCGACGCGGGTGGATGTGAGGGATTTGTATGCAAACGACGATGTTTGTATTTAAATGAGATTTGAAAAACAAATCGGATTCAGTTTTGATTAAAGAGAAAACAGATTAACCGTTAGGGTTATTAGCGAAATATTGGTACATGTGTACATTTTATAGTTTCTTTGATGTCTATCGTGATGAGGAGAGCTGTAATGTGAAAAATAAAATTTTTACCTAAGATTGTTTCCAAAGTACTTTGTTGTGTTTCCTAGTGTCGTGTAGGGTGGATATTCTGTTGCGATGTGTTTCGTTATTAAACTTGTATCTATCACTCGTATCTACATTGACTGTATGGCCTTAATTACCCTTCTGTCATCTTCATCGTTTCCATTGGACCCATGGCATGATGAGGACCAGATATATTTTACAAGATTTCCCTTTTGTTCTGATAGGTGGAGCTGTTTTTGTTTTACTGTGATTGAGTTGGTATCTGTTATAGAGTGTCTAATGAACTGAGCGAGTCAGTAAAGATCTAGAATTGCTGCTGATGAGGTGATTAGGAGAGTTGCACGATGGATTGTTAAGCTTATAGAAAATAAATTATCATTAATGGCTTATTGAGCAGATTTTTATGCGTTGGCGACAAAATCTGGACTATTGACTGGTGGTTACATTAGTGTTGTAAATGTAACACTTGGTTTTACTCTGACTACGAAGGAGATCAACGTTTCCCTTCAAAATCGTAAAAGGAACAAATGGACACATTGTCAAACCGGAGAAATTATTCGAATCCATACCTAATGGGATATCCAGATAAACCTTGGATGGAGGTAATTTACATTGGAAGTATGAGCTAGTGCCTACTACTGCTGTACCATTTAGATGTTTTGGAGCCATCGGTGTATTGCAAGGTAAAATCCTTGTGGTTTGTTTTTGATAGTTGAAGTGTTTCGAAATGTTGGACTGGTTGATTTTTTAGACGATTTCAGAACATATTCACTTGGGTAGAGTCTATAGTGAAAATGAGGTAAAACGTGTAGGCAAGTATTCTGGAAGGGTGAGGTTCTAGTTACTGATGAAAACTTTGATTCTTTCATAAAAATGTTTTGGGGTCTGGATTTGTAATCGAAGAGGTTGTTGAATTTGTTACTCAACAAATTTCCAGAAGTGGCACTTTGGATTGGTGTTGTCTGAAGTGCTTTTAGCAGGAATTCAGCCGCTGAGGTGTATCCAATTGTCATGTACAGCGCTAGTAGCGTTTCGCTGACCGAGCCAATTGTCACCTATAGTGCTAGTAGCATTCCGCTGACCGAGTTCACTTTTTTAGGTTTTCAAGAAAATTGAATTTCTGATGATACGATAAGGTAAGCATTCTTATGTAGGCTATCCAGTCTAATTTTCGACCGAAAGTTATACTCAGAGACGATACTTATGTTACAAATTTCAAGTTTCGATTTTTCCAGCTGTGTGTTGCTGATTTTCTTTTTAATGAATAGTGTGTAACGTGTATGGGAGACAACAAAATGGTAGCATGCTAAGATAAATGGTAACTACTAAAAGGGAAATAAAAAACTGTTAAATCAAATAGTGAATATAGTACAATTGTAATACATAAAACAGAACTAAGGGTAAAAATAGGAAAATTCTACATTTGTGATTTCCGCGAAATAACAATTTTAGTCAGTGTCAGGGTCACTCTGAGTCAGCTTTCAAAAATGTCCAGAGTAAAATTGGGAGAGAAATGTGTGAAAAATTTAAATTCGCATTAGCGGAAAATAACAATTACTAATTTATCTCCAAAGTACTAGATACTCCAATTGGAAATTTTGATAGATCTATTCACTTGGATTTAGATACTAACATCGTGACCCGTTTAAACTCCCTCATCATGTCAGTTGACCGTGAAAGAAATTGTTCTATATGTAAATTTGTGTATTCCCACAGGAGGCATTACGGTTTGCAGATAAATTGCAGGAATATTTAATTGTATACGGTTTCTTCAATTTCTAATTTCTATATCTAATTAACTACGTGTATAATTGTACCGTATGAATTAATAAGCGTATTGTCGTAAGATTTCTTACTGCATACTTTTAAAAACGTTTGCACATTCTAAATAAAATACAAATACATAGTACAAAAATGCATTCTGTCGTTCTTACAATATATACATATTTCTACATTTCTATACATATTTATTTGCCCTTCTTTAGTTATCTCGAATTAGCTTTCTTAGCAGAGAGGTGTTTCTTTCAATTAGGAAAGGAAAACATGTTTAAATCGGTATTATAAATATTATATAAATTGGTATATAAAAATGATAAATGAGTTCAAGGTAACGAAATAACTAATAAAGTTAGAAGAATAATGATCTTATCAGACACTTTTGGAATTAATTCCCCAATAAAAAATATTTAATTAGTCAATAAAGAAACAAATTTTAATTTATTATATGTTTATAAGGAAAAACTCTATTTGAAATAGTAATTTGACGACATTCATCGACGATTTGTTCATTTTTCTCCTTCGATTTCTACTAAAAACTTTCAAAGAAACTTGTAGAGTGTGAAAATGTTGTAGATGTTCAAGATGTTTCAACAATAATCCAGAATGTCAGAAAAGGTTCTAGAATAATACTAATTTTCATCCAACGTTTTAAAATTTCTTAGAATTTTGTGTTTTGCATTGTTCTAGAATGTTCGAGAAGGTTCTAAACCTTCTAAATTCCCAATGAAAAACTATAAATTACAATTAAGTACGTTTCATGAAACACCAAACGTACTTTGTATGGATGAAATTAATGGTACTTAAAATCTGTTGAATACGTCTTCGATATAGTAACAAATTACCTTCTACTTAACGTATGATCTACAGAAACTCTACATACTACAGAAAAGACAACTACAGGTGTATCGTTTGTTACAGCTATTCTAATGTCCTGTGTGCGGTTGGCTACATACCCAGTTTCACGAAATTTTTGTACTAACTCCATACCAGGTTAAGTTTCCTTTGTTTGTTAAATAACTAGCACCCCCAATTGCTATCGTATTATCGTAATTGCTATACGTTTACTCTTTCTGCGATGAAATTAAACATTTCTAATGTAAAGTGGGGCGTAATTAAAAGATCTGAAAATATAGAAACCGAGAGAACATGTCTCAAATGAAAATGTCTTTAATCAGTTAATTATGAAGACGGTACATATTTACTAAATGTATTATTACAGCAATATGGTATTTCACCGTCTCTTATAAGTAGAAAAATCTTAGGAAGAAAAATTTGGTTGTCTGTAAAGTCGGTTTACGGAAGATAATTTTACGTGATGACGTCATAAGAAAACATTGATGAAAAATTGCATAAGTTTATGAATTGCATTGAATTATTATCACTAAATTATCATTGATGTTTTATATTTATAGAAGGTTCGTTCGCACTGCGGTTGGCTGGTCCAACTGGTCATTTTAGACACATTGGTATGATGACATGTGTGAAGTTGAACCGTAATATCTTGAACCATACATGAAGTACTGCATAGGATAATTGATTTCATTGAATACTAAATGAAAGCAGTCGATCATTTATGTCATTCATCATAATTTTTTAGTCGAAATCGTAACATAACCTATTATTACTGCACTCGTTGACCGATGGAAGATATATGAGATTATATAGCTAATCGAGTTTTTATAATGCAAGAATTAAACACCTTATTGCATCAATTGTTATTGTAATAGTAATAAGCAATGGTATGCACAGCAAATATTCAGATAACTTTATAAATAATATTCGGCAATACCGCTAAAATCCAGCTGTGTGCTGTCGCCATCGCCGCCGACGGAGTGGAAGGGAAATAGATGCATCATCTCACTCCCGCATGGCTCACATTGGTTGTATGGTGCCGGTCTCTCTTTCACTCGGACGCTGTAGTGGAAGAGAGATAGATTCGTCGCAAGGCAAACGCTAAGGTCGATCTCTGTCTATTGTTATCGCTCTCGCTCTCACGCATGGGTCTGGCGTAACGTTACAATGTTTTCTGGGACGTGTAGGTAGCCCGCACACCGATTTATAAGACGTATATCACGTCAAAAACACAAAATCAAAATTCAATGACAATGACGAGTCTAAGGACATAATGTCAGTAGCAGGAAGCAGCATGGAATTGTTTGGAAATTCACATAAAACACTGCAAACTTCTTATATTATTAAGTGATAGGTATCCAAAATCTTTCAACAATGTCACTGCAGATATATCTTGTTTCGACGTTGTACCTAGTCGTTTCTAAGATTCACCTGATTGGAGAGACAAGGTGGAAAATGGGCGAAAACCTACTTTTTTCCCCTCTTCAAATATATTCTTTGAGCGGACATCTCCATTATTTCTATTAATCCACTGTCGATCGCCTGTCGCTTGGGTGCCTCGACCCATTTTTTTCAGTTATAAAAATAGGACACCTGCAATATGTGACCTGGAAGGAAGTTTCCGGAAAAGGAGACGTCCGACAAAATAAGTATCGACGGGACGTCCGCATCGACACTTTAATAAGAGCGCCTCCTCAAATATTTAGCGAGAGACGAGATGATGTCTACGAAATGGGTAGTATATGGAGACATCTAATGGCCCGGAAGATGTATTATGGATGTAACCGGTAAAACTATTTTATATGACAGATATCCATATTTCTCTAACTATTTTTCATTCATGCGACATTTTAGTTTTATATTCGCCAAGAATGGTATTTTCTACATGCATATTTTGTCGAAATACATCGTTTCGTATATGCTATATTTATTGTGACATAGTAACTATTCAAAAAATTATGTCAAATTAGTT
Source organism: Cryptocephalus moraei (assembly GCA_946251905.1). Classification (NCBI taxonomy): domain Eukaryota; kingdom Metazoa; phylum Arthropoda; class Insecta; order Coleoptera; family Chrysomelidae; genus Cryptocephalus; species Cryptocephalus moraei. Next base: position 11,570,443 of record OX276462.1, read on the forward strand.
GTGCGAGTGTTTAAATGACCGCCGCGAATGGCAGCCAACATTATCCCCTGATAATCCTTTAAGTACCCTCGGTCCATTCCGTCGCTAGCAGAAAGATCTGAAATGGTGGAAAGTGACCGCTTGGCTCAACCCGCCGCCGTCGCATCGTATCATTAAGATACATTGTAGCCTAATTGTAATAACATTACTTCACGACTAATGAAGTGGCTCGCGGAAGCTTTTCCATATTTATTTATTAGCCCGAGAAACGTGAAACATCCCCATGTTTAAATTTTCGCTTTTAGACACTTCTCGGAGTTTTTCGTTTACATCCCAAACCGACTGTGAAATTTCGAGAAGGCAAGTATTCGTCGCAAGTGAAAAAAACCTCATTTGGATATAAACGTCCGTTTTTATATTTATAAAATTCTCCCTTAAAAAAATATTTACATTTTTTTCTCCTCCCTTCCTTTCGTGCGCGCCCTTCGCGGGACAAAAGAGATTAGGTTTTTTTGCCGGTGTATTGAAAAGGAAGGGGGGGATGACACGCCTGTCGCCGTCAAATTTATTTATATTATGCGTGGGGGGTTAGATAGGGAGTCATTTCCTGGGACATATTTTCCTTTATGCCGGAATCCTCGGTCGAGCCGATAGATAAGAAAATAGGAAAAGAATAAAAGTGGGATTGTAAAAGTGTCGGACAATGGATGGGGTAGTATGGGAAAATTGGGGTGGCGTTTTATGAAAAAGTAAGATAAAATGGGGAAGGTAACAAAGTCGAGAAAATGCTAGCGCATGAGGGCTATCCACTCCTTTTTCAAAGACTTGGAGTTTAACGGAAAATTCGTATTTGTTGCTTTTCATCCCTTCAATCCCATTCCCAAGAAAAAATGTCACAACCTTCTTTACCTTCGACATATACCCTTCTAACTATTCAACCCTTTCTATTTTTTTTTTGTATTATTAGAGGTATTTGCAAATTCATCAAACAACATCGCAACGACAATCCATCGGAAAACGTAAATTGTCCCGGAATTCCAGAGGGACTAAAAGACCAAAAACCGGAATACCGTACTCCCGTATATAATCTATATTTCGTACTATCCTGATATAATACTGTATTTCTGGAGAATATCTGGATTTGTGAGAAAAGAACCGATAACTCAAGGAAAATTATGAAGTTATCTGAATAGTCCCTAAGAAATTCCCTAAGGAATCCTGGATTTGAAAGTGGGAGGGAAATAGGAAATTCCATTGAACTCTGGGAACTAAGACGACTCATTGGAAACATTCTAACTATTTTTGGAGTTATCTGAAGTTTCACAGAAGTCTTTTGACTCTTTGGAGTTTCCAAGGGAGTTCCAGGATTCTATAGAGAAGTGATAGATACCAAACAACAATTTTGGGAGTCGTCTGAAATATTTGTAAGGAAACTGAGAATACCAGGAAGTTCCAAATTTATTTAAAGGAATTCTGGGTTTTTTAGGAAGAGTAAGTACTCACCAGGGAACTCTATAGTACTGGGATGTTCCGGGACGTATAGGAAATTCGGGAATTTTCTGTTTTGAAATTCATTGAGGAAGTTTTTGAACTTGCCAGGAACAACGGAAGCCATTTAGGAATCCCGAAATGTTCCGGAATTCCTGAGGGAATTCTGGAATTTCAGGATTCTGTAGAGATTTGCCAGCCAACAAACGAGACTTTCGAGATTGGTCTGAAATTTCGTTAGGGAAACTGGGAATACCAGGAAACTCCAAATGTATTTAAAGAAATTCTGGGTTCACCATGAAGAGCAGGCACTTACCAACAAATTCAGGAGTGTTCGGATGTTCCTGGACTATGACAGGATGGACAGGAATCAGGAAATTTTCTCTTTGAAATCCATTGACGAACTTTTTGAACTTGCCAAAACACAACGGAAACCATTTAGAAGTCGTGAATGTTCCAGAATTCCCGGGGGAATTTCTGCAGTTTCAGGATTCTATAGAAATGCAGGCACCAAACAAAAATTTCGAGATTGGTCTGAAATTTCGCTAGGAAACTGGGAATACCAGAAAACTCCAAATGTATTTAAAAAAAATCTGGTTTCACCAAGATCAGGCATTTACCAGGGAATTCTGGAGTGTTCGGATGTTCCTGGGCTATGACAGGACAAACAGGAATCCTTCTGGGAATTTCCTTCTGCTTTGAAAATCATTAAGGAATTTGCGGAACTTGCCAGGGTACAACGGGAACTATCAGGAATCCCAGAGGGAATTTCTAGCGTCTCAGGATTCTAAAGAGATGTGGCAGGCACCAGACAAGAGTTACGTTGGTTTTATGAAATTTTCTTAAGGAGACTGGGAATATCAGGGAAATCCAAATGTACGTAAATAAATTCTGAGTTCATTAGGAAGAGTAAGTACTCACCAGGGAACTCTAGAGTTGTGGGATGTTCCTGTACTACGACAGGACGTACAGGAATCGGAGAATTTTCTGTTTTGAAATTAATTTGGGAACTTGTTGAACTTGCCAGGACACAACGGAAACCTTTTAGGAATCGCGAAATGTTCCGGGATTCCTGAGGGAATTTCTTGAATTTCAGGATTCTATAGAAATGCAGGCAACAAACGGAAAATTCGAGATTGGTCGGAAATTTCGGTGGGGAAACTGAGAATACCAGGGAACTCCAAATATATTTAAATAAATTCTGGCTTCACCATAAAGAGACTTACCAGGAAATTCTGGAGTGGTCGGATGTTCCTGGAGTATGACAAGACGAAAAGGAATCCTTCTGGGAGTTTTCTGCTTTGAAATTCAGTAAGGAATTTGCGGAACGTACCAGGACACAACGGGAACCTACCAGGAATCCCAAACTGTAGCGAAATCCCAGAAGGAGATTCAAGTGTTTCAGGATTCTATAGGGTTGTGGCAGACACCACATGAGAGTTTCGTTAGTTCTATGAAATTTGCCAATGGAAACTGGAAATGTCAGGGAAATTCAAATATATGTAAAGAAATTCTTGTTCCTTTAGGAAGAGTAAGTACTCACCAGGGAACTATAGAGTGGTGGGATATTCCTGGAGGAATCAGGGATTTTTCTGTTTCGAAATTCCTTGACGAATTTTTTGAAGTTGCCAGGACACAACGGAAGCCATTTAGGAGTCGTGAAATGTTCCAAAATTCCCGAAGGAATTTCTGCAGTTTCAGGATTCTATAGAAATGCAGGCACCAAACAGATATTTCGAGATTGGTCTGAAATTTCGCTAGGGAAGCTGGGAATACCAGGAAACTCCAAATATATTTAAATAAATTCTGGGTTCACCATGAAGATCAGGCACTTACCACGGAATTCTTGAGTGGTCAGATGTTCCTGGAGTATGACGGGAGGAACAGCAATTCTTCTGGGAATTTTCTGCTTTGAAATTCATTAAGGAATTTGCGGAACTTGCCAGGACACAACGGAAACCTATCAGGAACACCAAACTGTTCCGAAGTTCCAGAAGGAAGTTCTAGCATTTCAGGAATCTATATATAGAGATGTGACAGGCACCACACTGGAGTTTCGTTAATTAAATGTAATTTCCCTAGGGAAACTGGGAATATCAGAGAAATCCAAAATTGTGTAAAGAAATTCTGGTTTCCTTAGGAAAAGCAAGTACTCACCAGGGAAGTTTAGAGCGGTGGAATGTTCCTGAACTACGACAGGACGTACCGGAATCCGGGAATATTGTGTTTTGAAATTCATTAAGCAACGGAAACTATTCAGGAATCGCGAAGTGTTCCGGAAGTCCCGAGGGAATTTCTTGAATTTCAGGATTCTATAGAAATGCAACCAGCAAACGGAAATTTCGAGATTGGTCTGTAATTTCGCTAGGAAACTCCAAATGTGTTTAAAGAATTCTTGGTTCTCTATAAAGAGAAGGTACTTTTCAAGAAATTTTGGAGTGTTGGGATGTTCCTGGACTATGACAGGAGGAGCAGGAATCTATCCAGGAATTTTGTGCTTTGAAATTCATTAAGGAATTTGCCGAACTTCCCAGGATACAATGGGAAGCTATCAGGAATACCAGAGGGAATTTCTAACGTTTCAGGATTCTATAGAGATGTGGCAGGCACCAGCCGGGAGTTTTGTTAGTTTTATGAAATTTTCCTAGGGAAACTGGGAATATCAGGGAAATTCAAATGTACGTAGATAAATTCTTGGTTCATTAGGAAGAGTAAGTAAATTCTAGCGTTTCAGGATTCTATAGAGATGTGTCAGGTACCACAGTCGAGTTTCGTTATTTCTATGAAATTTAGGAAAATCCAAATTTATTTTAAGGAATTCTATGTTCTTTCGGAAGAGAAATTACGCGCCAGGGAACTCTAAAGTAGTGGGATGTTCCTGGACTACGACAGGAAGTACAGGAATCCGGGAATTTTCTGTTTCGAAATTCATTGAGGAACTCGTTAAACTTCCTAGGCACAACGGAAACCATTTAGAGATCGCGAAATGTTCCGTAATTCCCGAGGGAATATCTGAAATTCCAGGATTCTATAGAAATGCAGGCACCAAACAGAAATTTCGAGATTGGTCTGAAATTTCTCTAGGGAAACTGGGAATATCAGGGAACTCCAAATGTATTTAAAGAAATTCTGGGTTTACCATGAAGAACAGACTCTTACCAGTAAATTCTGGAGTGTTCGGATGTTTCTCTACTATGACAGGATAAACAGGAATTCTTCTGGAAACGTTCTGCTTTAAAATTCATTAAGGAATTCACGGAACTTACCAGCACACAACATGAACCTACCAGAAATCCCAAACTTTAGGAAGAGCAATTACTCACCAGGGAAATCTAGGATGGTGGGATGTTCCTGTATTACGACAGGACGTACAGGAATCGAAATTTTCTGTTTTGAAACTCATTAAGGATCTTGTTGAACTTGCCAGGACACAACAAAAACTCTTTAGGAGTGGCGAAATTTTCCGGAACTCCCGAAGGAATTTCTGGAATTCCAGAATTATATAGAAATGCAGGCACCAAACAAAAATTTCGAAATTGGTCTGAAATTTCGCTAGGGAAACTGGGAATATACCAGGGAACTCCAAATGTACTTAAAGAAATTATGGGTCCGCCATAAGGAGCAGGCACTTAGCAGGGAACTTTGAAGTGTGAGGATGTTCCTGGACTATCTGAAATCCCTTTGGAAATTTAAGGAATGTAGGGAACTTGCCAGGACACAACCTATCAGGAATCCCAAACTGTTCCGGAACACCAGAGGGAAATTCTAGCGTTTCAGGATTCTATAGAGATGTGGCAGGTACCACACTAGAGTTTCGTTATTCCTATGAAATTCGGGAAATCCAAATTTATGTTAAAAATTTCTGGAATTTCAGGATTCTATAGAGACGTGGCTGCCACCAGATGGGACTTTCGAGATTGATCTGAAATTTTCATAGGGAAACTGGGAATACCAAGGAACTTCACATTTATTTAAAGAAATTCTGGGTTCACCATAAAGAGTAGGCACTTTCCAGGGAACTCTGGAGTGGTCGGATATTCCTGGACTGTCACAGGACGAACAGGTATAGAACAGAACAGAATAGAAATACATGTGGTGATATTCATTAAAGAACTTGCGGAACTTGCCAAGACACAACAGGAACCTACCAAAAATTCCAAACTGTTCCAGAATCTCCAAGGGACCTTCGAGGTTTTAGTATCGTATAGTGATGTGGCAAGCAACACACGGCAGTTTCATTAGTTGTATGAAATTTTCCTAGGGAAACTGGGAATATCTGGGTAATCCAAAATTATATAACGAAATTCGGGTTTCTTTAGGAAGAGCAAGTACTCACCAGGGAAGTTTAGAGCGGTGGAATGTTCCTGGACTACGACAGGACGTACAGGAATCCGGGATTTTTCTGTTTCGGAATTCATTAAGAAACTTATGGAACTTTCCAGGACACAATGGAAACCCTTTAGGAATCGCAATATAATCCGAAATTCCCGAGGGAATTTCTGAATTCTTAGGAATTTATAGGGATGTGGCAGGCACCAAACGAAAATTCTAAGAGTGGTGTGAAATTTTCCTAGGGAAACTGGAAATACCAAAGAACTCCTCCCAATTTATTTAAAGATATTCTGGGTTTACTATGAAGTGCAGGCACTTACCAGGGAATACTGGAGTGGTCGGAAGTTTCTGGACTACGACAGGATATACAGGAATCCTTCCGGGAATTTTCCGCTTTGAACTTCATTATGAAACTTATGGCACTTACCAGGACATAACGGAAACCAATCAGGAATCGCAAACTCTTCCAGAATTTCCCCGGGAATTTCTTACTTTTCAGTATTCTATCGAAATTTGACAGGCAACAAACGGGAATTTCGGGAGTTGTCTGAAGTATCCCTACGGAAGCTGATGTTATCAGCAAACTCCTAATTTATTTAAAAAAAATCTAGGTTCTTTAGGTAGAACCCGCACTCACTAAGGAATTCTGAAATGGTCCGATATTCCTGATCAACGACAGTACGCCCAGGAGTCTTTCAGGGAATTTTCCGCCTTGAAATGCATTAAGGAAATAGTGGAACTTGACAGGACACAGCGGGAACCTATTAAAAATCGCAAACTGTTCTGACATTCCCTCGGGAATTTCTGGAATTTTGGGAGACCAAAGGAATCCGCCGGGAATACTTTTCTTATGGAATCTCTGGATTTTTGAGAATAAAACCAAGGCCATTTGCGATCCACTAACGGCTTTTTCTCGTTACCCGAACGTTACGTCAGCGTGAAAATAATCCCTTCAGGAGATTCCAGTGATGTGAGCAGTTTCACGTGGGAAAAGTTTATAGAAAAGAAAATTTATTGTGACACTTTGGGAATTTGTATTTTCCCATTTTTTGAAAACTGGCTAAATGAAAGATTATATGCCGATAAATCTTAGGTTATATATCAATATCAGTAGACGTCTCAAAATCGCATCCCATCAAAAGAAACGAATCGATGTTCAATTTTTATTAACAAAATGGACATGTTTCGAGCCCCTGGGACTCATCTTCAGCAAACACTCAGCCTGTAAGAGAAATTCACCTTAGTGTCTAGATACAATAAACGCATATTATTGTTACCCACATCTGTAGCTATCAATCCGTACGTCATAATCACAATAAAATCACAGTCATCAAGATAAAATTAAACAGATTAACAGGAACAATAAAAATTATTAAACATCACCCACTCGACGGGACAAGGTGACTGACAAATCCTCTGAGTGAGAGGTATGTATAAAAAATATATATAATCCATATTATAAATATAAATAAGATAAATAAATAATAAATAAATAAGATAAATAATCCATTTTGTTAATAAAAATTGAACATCGATTCGTTTCTTTTGATGGGATGCGATTTTGAGACGTCTACTGATAGTTCATCTCCCCATCTTTGAGTATGGACTTCTTCCGAAAGAAAAAAAAAATCTTAGGTTAATATTAACAAAAAAATTACAAAAATTCAAGCAAAGAAAGTCATTTGAAATTCAAACGCTAGGAATTGGCGCCAAAGCGTCGTCTGACGTCACACCACATGTAAACAGTGTAGTGAAAACACTATTTTACTATGCGAATAATACAAATTACTAGATTTGGTCACAATTCAACTCCTACACTCCAGCGGAAACAAGAATAAAGTCCAAAATACTCGAAAGATCTATTTGTGGACTGCAGAACGGACCCGTGTTTATATGCGGAGTGACGTCACGATGAGCGGTCGTTTCGCTGGTCCTCGCACATTTACTGCTTTTTATACATGAAATACTTGGTGCTGGGCCAATTACACGATTTTTTTATGATTATAATATTTGTCTGAGAGTTCGTCCCTATGAATTTAGATATATTTCGTTTAAACCTAATTGCGGGCGTTGGTAGCTAATTCATTGAGAACTATAAAAATGTAGTAAGAAAGCTGCATACTTTGTCAAGTCTTACAAATAAAAATATGTAAAATATTTCGCTCAATTAGAGTATTAATTTGGGATTTTACCCAAAAGACCCTATAACATGGTGGTAAATTAAAACAGTATTAAAACGCATAAAACTGTGATAATTTCCTAACCACACACTAATGAATGATACCCTTGGGTATATCGAAGAGATCCCCTTTGTGTCCCGCAGCGTATTAAGGTTAGTGTGTGGATTTTTCCCTTGTTAATCCCGTCCGTAGGCGAGGAAGTGATATCTTTTGTGCGACGGGCGGCGCTTTTATTATTCCAAGTGGAAACATGGAAAAACTTAATTGAAAACCGCGAACGCTCCTGGTTTTTCATTAGCCGAACGGCGAAGTGAGCGACGACTTTCCGCGTTCCATGTATTGTCTCTCCATGTCGCTTTCATGCAATGTAAAAAGGAAATAAATCCCTAGATAATACACACACGTATTTTTATGTTTAATGCGGTATGGATACGACGGAATTTCATGCTCGTCCATATTTATTTACGAATTACTTTACGGGAAATGCCGTCATGTCAAATCTTATTATTATTATTATTATTAAATATTATTATTCGTCAAATCTTCAACGTAATGTAAAATAAATTTCTACAGAAATATGTACCATAATACAGATTTTCAGAATACTATACGTACTCGTGGAGACGTGTTATTTGTTTATATGGAAACATAGGCCGCCGTCGACGAATTGTGATAAGCAACAAAACAGTTATCCATAGGCGTATCAATAATAAGGGTCAAAAAGGAACAAAGTTGAGAAACTAACAAAACTAGTTTCTATTTATTACGAGAAAAAAAAAACAGATTATTTTAAGTAATGCAAGATTACAACTAAATTTATGATTTTAGTGTTTTTTTAAAAAATGGTACCATTTCAAAATTTTTAAAAATGATTTCCGTTAAAAGTAAGATACAAATTGTTTATCCTTTGAAATGATTTAAACAATTCTGTATTTAATAAGTCAACAAAATAGAACAAAATCTACTTAAACACACTTTAGTGTAAACCACCGAATTCAGTGAGAGAATATTAATACAAAGTAACTCACAAAACTCACAGCAGCTCGAGGTAACCTTCAGCGAGGAAACAACAACAAAACGACAATCGAATTCAGTGGGAATACACGAGCAGGAAGATAGACTGAATGAAGTGAAAACCATTAAATTCAGTAGAAAAACATGAAAACGCAGAATATTGAAACAAAGATAAATTGAAATTTATCAAAACATCTGAACTGGAAACTTCGAAATTTAATGAGCAAATATGAAAGCACGTACTGAAAATGAACGTTACCAAATTACTGTACAAAACACGAACAGAAAGATAGGCTGAAACTCACTGAAACCCAATGAAGATGGAGACCAGTGGACACAGTGAAAAAAAGCAATACACAATATAGACTGAAACTTATTGAAATTCACTTAAGGTCACCAACGAATTTAGTGAGAAAATATGATAAGAAAAAGGTACTGAAACTCAGTTAAATCTACTGAAAATTAAGGCTAAATTCATATATCAAAATAGGTTAAAGCGCGCTGAATTTATTCAATAGAGAAACACAAAAAGGAAGTTGACTTAAATTCCGGGATTTTCTTAAGTCAAAATCACCAAATTCAGCAGGAAAACACGAACATGGAAAATAATGAAAATCAATGATTGGGAAATTACTGAAATCCGAAAACCATTCAGACTGAAAGTTATTGAAGATAAAGATCATATCCAATGGAAAAACAAGATTATCTGAAGTTCAATAGAACTTAATGAAGTGGAAACTGCCGAAATCATTCAGAAAACATTAAAACTATTAATATTCACTCAATTTACCAAGTGATGTGAGAAAATACGTAAACAAAGACACTAAATTTAATTGGAAGCATTATTTGGGGAGCAATGACCGACCCAAGAAAACGTAAGAAGATAGGGTTTTAACAACTTCGAACACTCAATCCGTATTCTTTTAATAAATGTAACAAAAGTACCTTAAATCCCATTAAATATTCTAAGACCATATGGTGAATGCAATCGTTATTATATTACACCATGTACTATATAACACCTTATTACTTGAAAACGAGTTGGAATGGAGTAAAACTTTAAAGATAGAGACGAGATGGAGAAAGAGGGAAATCAAGACGAATTTGGGGTGAATTAAAGCAAATGTAATAAATTTAAAGTTATACTGTTTGGGAGTTATGGTCTCCCACTTGAAGAAAAATTGTAAATAACTATTACAATTTTAAAAGCATAAAGGTTCTTATCTAAGTACTTGTATGAAGCAATACTCAAACTGGTGCTCTTAGTCTTTGCCATGTAAAAAGTGCCTCATAAACTTTTGACGAGAAATACAAAATTGATAAGGTAAATGTATAAACTCACTAATTCTCGACGTAAAATTAAAAAATTGTAACTTTACCTTAAATTGTAAATACTTATAAAAAAGTCAGTCACTCTCCTTCAGCGATCCGAACTTCGTAACTTCAAAGCGTCGCACTCCCGAGGCGGCGTCCGCACCGTCCCGACGTTGCCGAAAGACTGTCAGCGTCCCGAATGTGAATTGTGCGAGAAGCGTCGCGACGCCGCCGCCGCCGTCACCGGAGGCGGTGGCGTACTCCACATCCCTATCGACTCTACCTCTCTCTCTCTCAGTCAATCACTCACTCACTCACTCAGTCACTCACTCACTCACTCACTCACTCACTCACTCGATCACTCACTTATGCACCCTCTCGCTCACTCACTCAATCACTCACTGACATATAGAAACACAACTCATACATAATACACCTACACACACAAAAACACACACACGCACAAACTAACTGACTCATTCACTCATCACTCACTCACTCACTCACTCACTCACTCACTCACTCACTCACTCACTCACTCACTCACTCACTCACTCACTAACTCACTCACTCACTCACTCACTCACTCACTCACTCACTTACTCACTCACTCACTCAGTCAGTCACTCGATCACTCACTTATTCACTCTCTCGCTCGCTCAGTCACTCACTCACTGACATATAGAAACACAACTCACACATAATACACCTACACACACAAAAACATACACAAGCACAAACTAACTGACTCACTCAGTCACTCACTCACTCACTCACTCACTCACTCACTCACTCACTCACTCACTCACTCACTCACTCACTCGATCACTCACTTATTCACCCTCTCGCTCGCTCACTCACTCACTCACTGACATATAGAAACACAACTCACACATAATACACCTACACACACAAAAACACACTCACGCACACACTAACTGACTCACTCACTAACTGACTCACTCACTTACTCACTCACTCACTCACTCACTCACTCACTCACTCACTCACTCACTCACTCACTCACTCACTCACTCACTCACTCACTCACTCACTAACTAACTGACTCACTCAGTAACTCACTCAATCACTCACTCATTCACTCACTCACTCACTCACTCACTTACTCACTGACATATAGAAACACAACTCACACATAATACACCTACACACACAAAAACACACACACGCACACACTAGAATACACATACACGCAAAGGCAAAATACTTGAAAATCATGACATTATTTTCTGAATATTGAAACAAATTGTCGATCAATTTGGATCTTAAGCCTTAAATTAGCCGTTTTCTTATTACCTCTATAATAAAAAACGATTATTCTATTAATTCCTATTAATAATGGGAGAATGTTATCGGGGAGATGAGATGTAACAGTCAGGAATGTTCTTGATAATCCCCAAATGGAATAAAAACAACTAATTGTTGAGATTTATCACAATGCCGACGTTTCCCTCATAATTATGAATATTTATATTCATGGTTCTACAATTATATATATGTTAAGTATCTCTTATATAACTAAGAAAGGTATGACTTACATGTGATCAGGATGGAAACTTTGACATTTGATGTTTGACATTTGACAACTGTATATCGATTGTTTAAAAAAATTTAAAAGAATTATTAGAAGACCATTATTAATAATAGAAACGTTGAAAATTGTGAGTGCTGAACTAGTGTTAATAAACGAAACGATGAAGGATACAATCTGTAAAATTTGTGTTGAAAATGTGATAGTTTTCATATGTTCAATTTATTTCAATAATTTGTAATATGCTTAAGCAAAGTTCTGAAAATCTTGTTGCCTATTTGCAATGTTATCCGATATTTTAATATGTACCGCCTCTTTGAACAATTTTTCAAGCCAACTTCATTCACGCTCCAATTAAATACAGAAACATTTTCAAAATCGAAATTGTGATTATTTTTTATGGAATGTTCCACTGAACCCGAATGTGCCGAATTATTCTTAGTGATATTCAATTGATGTTGTAAACTCTTCACAAGCAAATTACAAATTATTTAAACAAATTGAACATATGAAAACTAACATTTTCAACACATATATTACAGATTTTATCCATCATCTTTTCATTTTTTGACCTAGTTCAGCACTCACAGTTTTAAAGGTTTCTGTTATTAATAATGGCCTTCTAATAAATTTTTCTTAAAAAATATTTTTAAACGGCGGTGACAAACATCGTAGACACAAAATGCTTTAACTTTACAGTAACAAAAATTATATCAACGGAAGCAGCGTGAACGAAAGTGTGAAATGATCTCTGTAGACAGTGGACTGTATGTAGATATCTCTCGTAACCCGTGGGTGACTGCGGAGATGAATCTTGTCTCCAGGTTGTAAGGCTGCAGACGTTCTTGTAGGCGGAGATCAGGGCGTGACGTGATCTCTTTGACGTTCTTGAAGTTCTTGTAGGCGGAGATCAGGGCGTGACGTGATCTCTTGAAGTTCTTGAAGTTCTTGTAGTTTGGAGAGAGGGCGTGACGTACTTCTCCGGGTTTGGATCTGAGGGCGTATCGTGCAGATCCGGGGTTTGAGGTTCTAGTAGTTTGGAGAGAGGGCGTGACGTACCCTCCGGGTTGAAGTTTGTTAGGTTTTGGGTTGTCGGGTTAAGTGGCGTGAAGAAAGATCACAACACACTGTCGTTTTGAGCATACTAGGGTATACTAATTTATTGTACCAAAATTCAGGGTTTTTATGTTGTGTTATGCTTAGTCAGCTGAGTTGAACTTGACCGCTTCACGTTTAATCGTAATTGTTTTCCTCTAGTAACGTGAAATGGTCGCTAGTGTTATTGATTCGTGTGCGAACGTTAAAACAATCCAATAATATTGTTCACACTTATCCTCGTTTTTAATTATGAATGATTTTTCTGTTTTATAAAACAACGCGTATTAATTTCAATGATTAAATTATGTAAATAGTTCCCTAAATTCGGTTACAACAAATTATAATTTCTTCAACTAAAATTCCCTTAAATAATGTTGACGCTAGCGTCAACAAGCGTCTAAAGAAGAACCTACCTGAGTGTGGCAATTACTTTATTTCGTCTATCAACCGAGATATTTCATTATAAAATTTGCTCTTAAACGTAAACAGACAGTAGAAATCTTGGATTGAGATCTACACGGAACAAGGAACGAGAGAATCCTTCACGGAAACATTTCTGGGCCTACGACTACGGTCGGGAAGGTTAGGTTTGTTTGGTTTGGCTTGGATAAAAGTATAAACAACAATACATATAGTACATTATATTATACTAGCTTAATAGACGGAGTATTGCCACACGAGAGTTTTAAAACACGAAGAGCGAAGCGAGGAGTGCTTTAATACAAAGAGTGTGACAATACTCAGTCGTAATATAATAAAATTTTCTTAGAAAATACCGATTTTCCTCACCGAAAACTATCTCCAAATGATATATAAGCCCTTTTTACAGCATTTTCTAAAATTTTAAAATTTTATGAAAAAATTGCGTGCGTCTACGAAGTTTGCCACCACTTTAACATCGACTTATTAACGTTCCCTCTTCTTAAATTGGAATAAAAGTCATTTATTCCCATGAATATGAAATTGAAATTTAATACGCTAAATTTGCCTTAAACGTTTGATTTAATTCCACGTATAAAATACAAATAAGTATCAATCCCTAAAAAATATTATGATATGCAGATGATGTCGCTTTACAGCAAATGATAAGGACGATTTACAGAGTTGACATTTTGTTCATATACTGTTCAGACTTAATTAGGCCGCAGAAAGGTACAACATTATTACGTCTACACATACATTACATAAAACACATTGTGATAGTAAAGTAACCAGTTTGAAGTAAGTTATCCATCCATGAAATACTGAAAGAACAGCTAATGACAGTCAACAATTTTAGTTCACAAATCTTCAGCATCAGAAACCTAATCGAAGAAACGAGGGCCAACACTATAAAACCCGCAGGGATATCAGGGAGCCTATGTGACCTCATTTGGAACAACAAATACATGTCAATTTAGAGCAAGGTAAGAATTCGTAAGACATGCGACAGACTAATCCTTGCGCATACAGCGAAAACTAGAGCGGAGACATCCAGAACCAAACAACTAATGAGGAGCGCTGAAATGAATATATTGAGAAGGATCAAAGTAGCAACATTACGGGATCAAATACGGAGCAGCACCATAAGAGAAGAATTGCAGGTGGAGGACGTGGTTAGATGGGTAAGATCGAGAAGAAGAGAATGGAGAGACGACATAGACAGGATGGGTCAAGACAGAATGGCAAAATGGGCTAAAGACCAGATAACGCAGAGGTAAAGAGCCCTATGCAGATATGCTAAGAGATGGCACGAAAGAGGGACATCAGGGTCAGCTGAGGCGCAGTAGCAGAAATAATAAGAAATGTCCTAACAAAAGAAGAAGAAGAGGAAGACATAAAATTGTTAGGTTGACTGAAAAGGATTATGGGTTAGAATTTTTCCCTGACCCCCCCCCCCCACACACACACACCAGTTCCTTTCAGGAGTTATGTTCCACCTTAAGAAATAAATCCGCTAAAATTTGTTGTGGGCACGTGTTAGCTGAAAGCAGGCTTCATCCTCTTGAACGGAAAAAAAACGGTCGATCGATCGAGGGCGTTGCGTGGGTAGTTAAAAATTTTTAATACCTTAAAGATTCGACTTTAACGTCCCGTTCGTTCCTATGACGGCGAAAGCCAGAATTACCCCTCGACCGGAGTCCGGATTACTTAATATCGTTTCCGGCGCCGGGGTGAAAACGATCCGATTTTTCTCCTCCCTTCCCCGAAACACAATCAACCCCACTGTCGTCGTCCTCGTTGAAATCTCATTACCTCCAGAAAAACACTCCCCTCATATAAACACCTACACGAGTATATCTATATATGTTTACATCGTAAGTCGTAAGAGAGTTTACTAAAAATCGACTACATTACACCTATCTCCACAAGGGGGGAAGAAAGATGGGGGGAAGGCGAGGAGAATAGGGTTGCGGAGGTCACGAAAGTAAAGTGCGGAGACAAACGGGGAGGCGGGAGAGGTTTAGATGGATGGTCTGCGGAAAAAATTGGAATTTTTGGGGAAGGTGACTGCGGGAGGACGACGAAGTTCCTATATAAGGACAATAAATAACTTGGCAATAGTGGGGTGGGATATTCAGCAATGCAATTGTTTGAATCAATTTTTGCGTCAAATGTTACCCACAGAATTTTGCAGTCCAATAATTTCTGACCTCACATTTTTGACGTCAGATTTGATTACACTTTCATATTTTATTGTATTTCCTCATGCGAAAATTTCTCTGCGAAAAAATATTTCTCTAATTATTTTCGGTTCTCCACCTCAAGTTACCCCTTAGCACACTTCCAGGGTAACTTCATCCCCCTGGGCGGGACAATATATTTCACAAAAAAATAATAAACTCCAGGTGAGATATTTTGTTTGGCGCCAATAGGGACGACTTGAATGAAATATTTCAGATGTTTTTAATAAACAAACTGACTTGCTCGTCGTCGTCTTCACTACAAGTATTAGGCACTTTGCCTGTTACGGTACCCATATTGCGTGGTCTCCCAACGCTTCTTCTCCCTTTAGATCTGTATTTGAAGGCTTTTCTTGGCAACCTGTTTTCATCCATCCTGCGAAGATGTTCCTTCCAGTTTTCCCTATATTGTTTTATCACATCATTTACACTGTATATATTTAATTCCCGTCTGATATCTACATTTCTAAATCTGTCTCTTTTTGTGCATCCTTTGACTCTCCTCAGAAAGTTTATTTCTTGCGTCTGAATCCGGCTCTCTTGTTTCTTTGTTGTTGTCCAAATTTCGCTGCCATACGTGAGGGTTGGCACTGCAATAGTTTTGTAAATTTTCAGCTCTGTGTCTTTTCTCGTTTTATGTTTTAGGCATCTGCTAATAGTTCCACATATTCTACTAAATTTGTTTAATTTTTGTTCTACGTCTATACTGTAGTCATACGTTAGATCACATCCCAAATATTGGAAATGTTTTATTTGTTCAATTACCTTATCATAAATAACTATTTTAGATCTTATTGTATCTGTCCCTAAGAAGGCCATTGTTTTTGTTTTCTTTTTAGATATTTTCATGTCATATTCACTACAAATGTTTTGGAGTTGGTATATGCGTCTCTGTAGTTTATCTTCTGTTTCTGCGATTAGTACCAGGTCGTCAGCGTATAAAAGGGAGTTAAAGATTGTGTCTCTATCCAAGTATATTCCATCGTCGTATCTATTTTTCCATTTGCGCATTATATCGTCTATATATATATATATATATATATATATATATATATATATAGTTAAGATTGATAGGTGACTACTATATAGATTCGACGTTCTTAGAAGACCAAGGTCTCTGCTTGTGGGGATGTAGTCAATGTAGAAGGAACCAGAAATTACGTGGCCAGTTTTAGTTTACACTATTATATTTGTCTAGCTTTCGGAAGTCCTCGCTCCCTTCCTCAGGACAATACTACAAACAATTACATCAGATTCATAGTATGAACAAGGTAAGTAACTTACTAGTTAAGTATTAATACACTTCTTAAAGGTGAGCAACTTAGACAAGAAAATATTATCACAATAAACAAACACAATGAACCACGTTACGTAGGTATTATATTTTAGGTTATGAAGCCACTAGGAACCATAACGTGGAACTAACACATTAAATGCGGAATAACAACCAAAAATAATTACAAACCGGCAAGTTGGTTCGTAGAACCAACCTAAAATAACCTAAATTTTAGGTTCATAACCTAAAATATAATACCTACGTAACGTGGTTCATTGTGTTTGTTTATTGTGATAATATTTTCTTGTCTAAGTTGCTCACCTTTAAGAAGTGTATTAATACTCAACTAGTAAGTTACTTACCTTGTTCATACTATGAATCTGATGTAATTGTTTGTAGTATTGTCCTGAGGAAGGGAGCGAGGACTTCCGAAAGCTAGACAAATATAATAGAGTAAACTAAAACTGGCCACCTAATTTCTGGTTCCTTCTACATTGACTACATCCCCACAAGCAGAGACCTTGGTCTTCTAAGAACGTCGTATATATATATATATATATATATATATATATATATATATATATATATATATATATATATATATTGAAAAGGGTTGGTGAAAGGCAGCATCCCTGACTTGCTCGTTACAGAATAAATACTGTCGCGATCGACCTCGCAGGAATCCGGAATGAGGGCAATCATCCTCAGCAAAACGCGGATTAACATTACTTCATAAAAGAATCTCCTGGCGAGGCACGCATGTTTAACCAACTCAAGCAACGCTTGACTAAATCTGAATCGATTAGCGAGTGAAGTATGAGTCCAGTATGACTTAAGTAACAGTCAAGTATCCCGTCACGCTGCCCAGTTAAACTACGTGCCCGTCGGCTGTTTTGCTTGAGGAGTGATGTCCACTGTGGTTGCTGCGATTCCTGTACCAGCTACTCCTCCTGGCTCCCTGGGGACTTCTGTAAGCATACATTTGTTCACCATTTATTATTTTTGTTTTAACCGTTTGTTCATTATTACTTCGTCTTTGTCGCCCCTTATCATGGTCTCTCCCTCACCTTCCCCCGTACTGAACCACTAGTTGCGAATAAGTGTTATTAAATTTGTTTATGGTTGTCCCTTTTTCCGAGCTACCACCCCCAATCAGAGCAACCCTCTGGGCCCTAGGCCCTTCATCAACCAGCCCTTATCGTCCACTGCTGGACATAGGCCTCCCTCATGGCTTGCCATCCGCGTCTATCTTGACCTGCGTGGATCCAGTTGTTTGCAACTCTTTTTAGGTCATCAGTCCAACGTGTAGGTGGTCTTCTTCTATTTCGCTTATCTGTGCGTGGCCTCCATTCCAGCAAGCTCTTTGTCCACCTATCGTCACCCATTCTGGCTACGTGTCCTGCCCAATTCCATTTTAATGTGGTTATTCGTTCGACGATATCTTTCACACCGGTTTTTCGCCGCAGGTCCTGGTTTGTGACGTGGTCCCTCAAACTCAATCCAAGCATTGACCTTTCCATTTTGCGTTGTGCTACTTTGAGTTTTCTCGCTGATGTCACCGTTAAGGTGAGTGTTTCCGCGCCATATATGAGCACTGGCAGAACGCACTGGTCGAACACTTTTCTTTTTTGACAGATGGGGAGTTCGCTCTTAAAGAAGTGTCTTAACTTTCCATAGGCCGCCCATCCGAGGTTGATCCTTCTGTTCAACTCGCATGTCTGATTGTCTCTAGATATTCTAATTTCGTGGCCCAGGTATGTATATTTTTCAACCAATTCAATTTCGGTGTTGTCGATGTTTATACCTTCGCTCATGACAAGGTTTGTCATGATCTTCGTTTTAGAAAAGTTCATTTTTAGACCAACCCCGGAGCATGCATCTTCTAATTCGTGGAGCATTTGTTTTGCCTCTCCCAAGTAATCCGTTGTTAAGACAATGTCGTCCGCGAAGCGGAGGTGGCTAAATTTCTGACCATCTATGTTTATTCCCCTTTTATCCCAGTTAAGCTTTTTGAAGGCATGTTCTAAAACAGTGATAAATATTTTAGGAGACATAGTGTCCCCTTGCCTCACACCTCTTCCGATTTTAATGCGGTTGCTGGCTTTATGCAGTCTAACTGACATAGTAGCGTTTTTGTATATATTATAGATGAGTTTTGAGTATCTATAGTCAACACGATATTCTTTCAAGGCGTCTAGTATAGCTTTCAACTCGATCGTGTCAAAAGCCTTGTGGAAGTCTATAAACAGGAGGACTAGAGATCTATTGTATTCAATGGTTTTCTCGATGAGAGTCTTAATACTCTGCAAGTGATCATTAGTCCCAAAACCTGATCGAAAACCCGCTTGTTCTCTTGGCTGGTAAAGCTCGAGTTTATTATCCAGCCTTGAAGTTATGATTCTGGTAAACAGTTTGTATAGATGGCTGAGGAGAGTTATTGGCTGGTAATTTTCCAGGCTTGTTTTGTCTCCCTTTTTATGGAGTAGTATGGTGGTCGCTTCCTGCCACTGCTCCGGGATAGTGCCTGAATGCAGACATAGGTTGAAGAGCGTTCGTAACTTCTCTAATAAAAGAGGGCCTCCAGCTTTTATTGCCTCTGCAACCACCTCGTGCTCTCCGGGAGCTTTATTGTTTTTCATTTTTGACAATGCTCCTTTAATTTCCTCGATGATGATATCTGGTATCTCCTCTGATCCTTGATTTACGACTCCTCGCTCTTGTGTAAGTACGCTGGGGTTTAGGGGTTCTTCGATGCGGCTCCGATATAATTCGTAATAGAACTCCTCCATAATGCTCAAGATTTCATCTCGATTTGAGGTGATGATACCATGTTTATTTCTCAGTTTGATTATTTCAGATTTGCCTTCGGTAAGATTGTTGCGTAGTACTTTCATTACTTCTGTTCTTTTCTATTGTTTCTTGAGTTTTCCTACTGTGGTAGTTTCTGATGTCCCGTCTGATTTCTTTAGAGACTTCCTTGTTTTTTTCTCTCAATTCTGTACAGGTGGTGTTTCTATTTTCTCTCATTTTGTTCCGCTCGAGGATCAGATTTTTTGTGGTTTGGCTAATTTTCTCTTCTTTTTTGTTTCTGGGGCAAAATATGTCTTGGCCCTTTCTTAAAGCCTCGGTTATTTCACGATTCAAGCTGTTGATGTTTGTATCCGAGAGAACATTGTTCTGTAGTGAATTGGTAATATGGGTCTCAAATCCGTGGATATCTCTTGGTGCTGTCCGCATCCGTTTGGATGTTTTCCTTATCAATTTGTATCGTTCTCTATCGAGTTCCATACGGACTTTCATCGCACCATTCTGTGGTCGCTTCCTGTCCTGCAGTTGTTTAGTACTCTCACGTCTTCCACACTTTGTAACTTATCTGTGATTATGAAATCGATCTCATTTCGGGTTTTACCATCTGGGCTTTCCCATTTCCACCTTCTGTGTGGCTTTTTCTGAAAGAAGCTGTTCATTTGGTATAAGTTGTGTTGTAGTAGGAAGCCCAGCATAGTTTCTCCTCGGGCATTTCTTCCTTCTGTCCCAAAATTTCCCGGGCATGTCTCGGATTTGTCTGTTTTCAGACCCATTTTTGCATTAAAATCACCGCAGATTATGGTGGAATGTGTTTTTATGTCATTGAGGGCTGATGTCACATCTTCATAGAAAATGTCCACTTCTTCTTCTGTATGGGATGACGTCGGGGCGTAAACCTGTATAACTTTGATACTATATTTTGTGTTTAGTTTTATTACTAGGTAGGCTACTCTGGTTGAAATTTTCTTAACCACTAGAATTTGATTTTTAAGGCGCTTATTGATGAGAAAGCCGATACCTCCCTCCGATTTGTCATCTTCTCCGGCGTAATAAAATGAGTGGCCCTTAGGACCGTGATAATACTTTTCGATAGCATTTTTATACTAACTTAAAGAGTTAGGTGTTTTCTCAAAGTTGCAATAATGAAAGAACACGAAATGGAAAATTTATGAAAATTTTTATAATATCCTGATTATTAAACCGAAATAGTTAACACATTTGGATGTTTAAGTCTCAAATGAACCTTTCCTTTTTATTATCTCTACACTAAATGAAGAGAATATTTCTATTGATAACGCTGTAAGGGTTACTTGAAGAGATATTCTTTTTCTGAATTTTGCACATTTCAACTTCGATTTATCGTTTTATCCCTCCTTTTAAAATGGAATCAAATTCATTTGCTCCCATGAACATCACATTTAAATTTAATACATCAAATATGCATTAAACGTTGAACCCAATTTAATCCCACATACAAAATTGTTGGGTTGACTGAAACGAGTTATGAATTAGAATTATTTTCTTGGTAGGAATTGGAAACAGGATACGAACCCAAGGAGAAATACAAAGTTGAATTATTCAATACAACTCATACTAATAGACAACCTATTAACCAGGGCGTAGTAAGCACAGCCGGGTCTAAATGGACAGTGATGGATGATTAATAGTGTGTTTGCTTCTAATTTCAATATGGCAACATCCACAGTACAAAATTCTGAGAAAGCCAAAGCACCATCCTTACAAGGTGTGTGTTGACTTTACAATCAACATTAAAGAGAGTTAAATAGAATTGTAGGGAATTAAGTAGGGATTTAATAAGGAATTTAGGGAACATAATCATCTTGTAGGGATTTAATAGGGATTTAGGGAACATAATCGTCAATTAGGGATTAATAACCATTAAATAGAACTAGAGCAACTTGTTATTAAAAACATCTTAGGTGAAAATTTCCACTTGCAAATTAAGTAACCAAAAATTAATTAGAACAACTAAGTCAGTGAAATAATTTAGTGAACTCGCTGATAAAGTAATCAATTATTAAGTAATTAATAACTATCAAAGAGGTTATTAAAACAACTGAGTCGCTTAGGTGGACGAAAGAGCGCGGATCAAAGTGATAATTTCAAAATCTTACAACAATAATTAAGCGCGTAAGCAAAACATCAGTTCTCGTAATATGATAACAAACGCGCTCCGTAAGGTCAAGCACACAGCTAGGTCTGGGAAATTACAATCTAGGACGCCGAAAGATAACAAAACTTAATTTGCCATTTAACCAATGTAATTTGAAGATGTATAAAAGCTTGTGAAATTTTGGTAATAAACCAGTATACCCTAGTATGCTCAAAACGACAGTGTGTTGTGATCTTTCTTCACGCCACTTATCCTGACAACCCAAAACCTAACAAACTTCAACCCGGAGAGTACGTCACGCCCTCTCTCCAAACTACTAGAACCTCAAACCCCGGATCGGCACGATACGCCCTCAGATCCAAACCCGGAGAAGTACGTCACGCCATCTCTCCAAACTACAAGAACTTCAAGAACTTCAAGACATCACGTCACGTCCTGATCTCCGCCTACAAGAACTACAAGAACTTCAAAGAGATCACGTCACGCCCTGATCTTCAATCTACAAGATCGTCTTCAGCCTTACAACCTGGAGACAAGATTTATCTCCTCTGCCACCCACGAGCCAAAGAGAGATCTATATACAGTCCACTCTCTATAGAGACCACTTCACACTTCGTTCAGTGTGCCTGAGCTTTATTTTAATAATTTTCAAAGCTAATTCAGCAAAAATTTATAAACCAATTACCGGATCTCCCAATTTCCAAAAATCCATCAATAAATTAATAAAACACCTGGAAACTTCCCCGAATCGCAAACATACGCCTCCACCAAGTACACATTACCACAGGCACTAAAATATCGTAAGCTTAATTCGAAATTACTTTCTCCAGACTCCCTCCGGTGAATCTCCAATGGCTCTTAAGCGAGATAAGTTTAAAAATTGCCGTCGTGTTAAATCTTAAGAGAACCGAAGGGAGTATGGGAGAGAGAGAGAGGTAGAGAGATTTAGCCCTCGTCTCCCTGTTATTCCCCGATTTTCTCACCGTCTCCCGATTCCCCCTCGGCCCAGGAATACTTTTATTTACAAGCGATCGCCTGTTAAAAAGGAAAAAAGCCTTCAGGAGGAGGAAAGGGGTGGATGGAGAGCAAGGAATATCTAACGATGGAAAATGAGATCGTGGCGTGGGAGTTATCAGATACTGTTTAACGATGAAAAGCACGTTCCTTGAAAAGGGAAGGGAGAAGGGGGGAAATGCCGGGACAGAGATAGAGGAAGGGGGAAGAAGGGTGCATGATTAATACATATTTACAATGATATTACGAAATAACCCGAGGGGCTTATGGTACACTACCTATTTTGAACTTCCAAAGGATTTCTCCAGAACTAACCTGAAATTCCCTAAAACAAGTCTGTTGATAATTATAAAATAAACCCTTTCTGGCATGAACTAATTCTAAATTGTTGTAGTGTGTGTTGTAGTGTGTGTTAGTTCTTCACAGATAATTATCATACTGACCACATAATATAAAGTGGGACACACAGAGCGCATGTCTATTCCCATTGGAGATTGCGCAGTGAACTTTGGAGAAGACATTACCTATTACGAATTGCAAGTGCGACAAATTTTGTACATTACATTTTACATTGTAGCGGCAGCTAGGGTATCAGGATACCTACGGGACGTAATATGGAAAAACGAACACATGGGTATTGAAGGCAAAACGCGAATTTACAAGACGTGCGTAAGACCTATTATGACCTACGCCACAGAAACACTACAGAAACAGCCGCTACTAAACAACTGCTAAGAACAGCCGAAATGAAGACGCTAAAATCAATCACGGGCAAAACGCTTAGAGACAGAGTGAGAAGCAGCGATATAAGAACCCAATGTGGCATCCTAGACATTGTAAGATGTTCCAGAATAAGAACACGATCATGGAGAGACCACGTCGACAGAATGGCTGATAATCGGCTACCCAAAATCGCAAAAGGGGAGAAACCAACCAACCGTAGACCTCCAGGACGACCCCCCAAACGATGGTACGAAAGCTGGTCATCGGAGTCACAACTTAGGCTACAGCTTTGAAAAAAACAAGACTTTGTCTTAAAATAAGAAGAAGAAGAAGACATTTTTCATTTTATAATTTGGAATTGATGAGCCTTGACTCAGCACGTTGTGAAGATAAATACGTCAATATTTGAATTGAGATCAGTCCTTGAACGATACCCAATAGTCATACGCCATTTCGTGACATTCCCTGCTCTAAGCTTTTGGATCATTTAAGACTTTCCACTCTACATTTTAGCCATTTGTGTTTTGTTTGTTTGTACAATTGTCTTTTTTTAAGGATGCCCAAATGACTTTCCAATGTATTTCTCTCTCTCTCTCTCTCTTTCTCTCTCTCTCTCTCTCTCTCTCTCTCTCTCTCTCTCTCTCTCTCTCTCTCTCTCTCTCTCTCTCTCTCTCTCTCTCTCGCCTAAATGTGTTCAAATAATTAGATGAGCAAATGACTCTTGCAAATTAACTATTTGTAGCTGCATAAATAAATGCATGTATTAAATTTAACCCGTTTCGTTCCGCCGCCATTTGAGCTGCAATCCTCAACAGTACTTCCTTAAGTGCCCTCTCAGGCCTTAAGCGTGACAATAATATAATTTACTGTCACTGAGAAAAGTTGGTCTGGTTGAACAGAAAACTTCATGTACTTAGTCCTCACAATTTCAGCCGTTCCATAAGACCACTTGAAGAACTCAAGATAATTATTTTTTCAATTTTGTTGTAAAATGAAACATCCTTTTACCTTCTCCACAAGAAGACGAGAACAATGGGGTTGCTTACTTAACGAAATTGATGCATCCCGCGAAGTTCACGATTATGCTATTAAGAGTACGAGAATCTTGGGTGCCAAATTTGTAGGGTTTACTCCTATTATAGCTCACAGGTAGTGCGAAGCTCAGTGGAATGCAAGTGTTCTGTGAAATTATATGCCAAACTCGAAACATTCTTATCTTATTTTATTTTCTATGAACATCAGCAACTATATTCAGTATAAACAATGAGTATTTGCAACAGGGCAATAGAGCAAAAGAAGCAAAATTTTTACATGTTCGGTTTGCCGTATAGTGCACAAAAATACAAAAATTGATAATTTGTAAATTTGATCGTTTATTGAATTTAAAATATTTTCAAACGAAAAAAGTAACTTTTTATTAAATTAAAAAACAAAATCTACGATCGATAATTTTAAAAATTATTTACGAGACACGTTTCTTGCATTTAGTACCCATCATCAGTGCAGCCTTGCATTATCACAAAGTATGTCGTAGAATAGCTATTAGAATAGCTAATATATATTAATACCTAAAAAATGGCACAAATCTAGGCAATCGCATCAGGCGCCTCAGCTTCTAACTTTTAGCTTCTCTAGCTACAGACACAGAAGTCAATTAAAAAGAAATAAAGGAAATTCCTCTGTAACAAGACATGCCTCAGAATAACTTAATTATTTGTTCCAGGGAAGCGGAGTGATTGTTCTATTGCAAAGAAATCAGGCACAAGAACTACACTGTTAACCTACAACTGCCCTCTTCTATCAATTAAATTGCATTTAAATGATGATTTGGATTGCTAATTGTGAGCTTCCTGTTTGTCTCGATTCGCGATAGTTCAAATAAAATATCGTGTCTCGTAGCAAACGGGTGATGCTGAAGATAATTAACGTGACCTGGATGGCGGTAATTAGTACAAAATTAGCGCACATGACAATAGTACCAAAAAAATATAAACTTTATGCTAATGGAGTACATTTAAACTTATGAGGTACATTTGGAGTAGTCTAAACCCGCCTCATAGATGTGCCACACAAATTAACATTATCAATTAACGATTAATTAATTTTCAGTTCACTTCCATCTTAAGCTTTTCTGGAGATTATGCTGAGCATCATAAATACCTTTAATTAAAAAATAGGGAAGGTTACGTTTTTAAGCGAAAGAATAATAGTTAAAGCCATATGAACAGATTTAAATACTAGCGTTCTAGTACAGGCAATTGGATTAACACTATTAAAGTTCCATATATGCAATATCCTTGCTTGGTATCAGCAACAAGATATGTTAATCAGTTTTATAACCGTGCTAAACTAGAGTTTCAGAACAGGCTATAATATTGTCAACGGTGCCTCCACCATATGTCACGCCAAGAGGTGTAAAATATTCCTGACGTTGTAAATACAAAAAATACAGCACGATACATATAGAGGTATTTTGGGGTGAACAGTAAATAATTACATAGTTAAAAACAAGAAATATCTTCCTTATGAGAAGTATGAAATTTCCTGCATTATCCAGAACCAACACACTTGGTGATCCCTTGATCCAGTCCGTTGTATTTAAGTAGCAACAATTTCTGTTTCTGTGACCTTTGTTTCACAATGATGTATGTAGGTTTGCTAGAAAACACTCTATCCATCATTAGACCGTGAACCGCGGAGTTACCTTCCTTCTATCCTCATTATTGACATGTAACTCATCAAATATTCGAGAGCGATTTTTCACGAGACCCAGGCACCGTATTCGACGAGAAATTGCCAAAATCCCAAGTAACCGAACCCGGATTTGCCCGAATACGTAATAAAAGCACTCAGACGTCGGGGAGGCATTCCATCCGGCTCAAAGTTTCGGTATCGATACGTCTAAAGCTGGTTAATCCGCGAGAGTATGTTACCATAATGGAATATTACGGAAAAGTCGGTCGTCCCGCATAAAATTGGTTTATACACGAAACGGGGGACGGGCAGGAGAGGAAACGGCGCCTTGACAATTTAATCCTATTCCGGGGCGGACGTAATGAACTTGCATTTTATCCCTAATCACCATAACACTTTTTAAGACGGTGACGAGGGTGAGTAGGACTTGAAAGAGGAGAGTTATTCATTGGAGCGATTATTTCAGTTACAGCCCCTTCTTCATTATGTCAGACTAGCTCGGTTTAGTTATGGAAAGGTTAGGAGCATAAAGATTATCGATCTATTTTTAATGACTTTGGACTGTTTCGATCACTTTTTGTGATATACTGGATGATTTATATTGATTGTGATTATTTTTGTTAGGTTGGTAATATTTTTACAGTCTGTTTACGGCACGACCACGCTAGCCAACTACGCAGGGTACCAACCCACAAAATTTGCTTCAATCATTAAAAATCACCCTGTATCAAATCAAAATCCCAATAGGGCTGTAATGAGCTAGAAATTATGATGTAACTGACTGGATTACAGAGAGTAATTTAATTTTTCACGTTAAACGATAGAGGAAATTTCCCCACTCCCCACGTTCATTTAGGCTCGCGACAATAATTTGTGACGGGTACATTTATGGGAGTAATTTGTATAGGAGGAACATATTTTTACAACAAATCCAGCTTCAATGACCAACTTGCTACGTTGTCGCCATTAATTTACGGCACAAATCGAAATATTTTCTTAGGTCCATGCCCAATTTAGTTAAAATTTCACTATTATCTTAGGTTTGATTTGAGCATTTCTTCAATCCTCAGGAGTAATGTAGTGAGGGAAATCACAATATAATCACAATATTGTAAGTTA
Source organism: Cryptocephalus moraei (assembly GCA_946251905.1). Taxonomy (NCBI): domain Eukaryota; kingdom Metazoa; phylum Arthropoda; class Insecta; order Coleoptera; family Chrysomelidae; genus Cryptocephalus; species Cryptocephalus moraei. The sequence goes on from OX276462.1 coordinate 11,597,831, forward strand.
AGAACCCATTAATATTCACTTATTTCGGTTTTGAGTTCTTGTTCGACAGCCTGCAAATCTCGGTCTTAATACAATGTTCCCAAAAATTGAAAAAGGAGAGGTCACGTGGTTAAGAATTAACCAATGTGTTGGTATGTAGCGCTTGGGAGGACGTAAGTTCTAACGACACAAGGGAAACTTGACGAAAAGTTCGAGGTGCATAGATGTATCAGCTGCAGTTTTGAGGTTAGGAGAGCTTATCTTTTGAGATTCGGAATGTTCCTTTTCAAAGGTATCCTCAGGTAGTTGTCGAACTGTGAACTTGTTTATACCGTGCAGTTGTTAAATTGTGTACCTTCCTAGTGTCTTGGTGTAATTGTGAACCATGAATTATAGTACTGTTATTGGTTCGGGAACTTTAGTGATACCACATTCACACGGAGTTAAGAACGTGTTTCTATGAAACATGACTCTATGAGTCTATTTCCTTATGTTTTTAGTGCTTTAATTTTTAATAACTTCCCTTACGAGGTGGTTGTCTCAGTTAAATCTGTTAAATATCTATAAGACGTTTAATGGTAATTGGAAATTGTGGGAATATGTCGTCTGTTATTTAAACAACTAGGTAGTAGCTGTTTAGGAATAGTACCTAATAGACGGCAAAAGTGATTAATTTTTTTTTATTTTTCATGTTTTACTTCAGTTAATAGTAATTTTAATAACAATTGCCACTTAGCTTGATTAATTAATTTCATAATTATAAAGAAGAGCAACTTAGAACTAAACACCTATACCGCATACTAACACAAAAAATTGTATTCTATCCTACTGTCAATAAATTCTATTGATTATGAGTGCAATAAAAAAATGTTAAGGGATAATGTTTACAAGTGTATACATATACATATATATGTAATGAGTTAGTATGGCGTCACTTGAGTCAACCCCCACCAGTTTTTTAAGCCCCTCCCACTTTCCCCTTCCCGCCCTAAAAACATAGTACGCGAGTTATAGGTCAAGCCTAAACTAAGTTCATGTCATTCATTTTCAAAGATGTTCAAACCTGTTGAACCTGTACAAAAGTAGTTCACAAATCCTTTCAAATACCAGTTCAGAGCGGTTCAAAAGAACCTGTTGAACCTGTTCAAATAACAGTTCAAAGCGGTTGTCAAACCTGTTCAAGTTGAATCTCTTCAAAATTGGTTAACAAAACCTGTTCAAATATAAGTTCAGAGTGGTTCACAATTCTACTGAACCTGTTCAGGCACCAGTTCAAGGCGATTCAAAACAATTTTTGAATTAGTATTTGAACAGGTATGTGAACCACTTTTGAACAGCTTCAATAGGTTTGCTAATGCATGACATGAAGGACATTTAGTTCGGGTTTGACCGATTACTCGCGTCCTGCGGTTCGGGGAGAGTGGGGGGCTTAAATAGTGGTGGGGGTTGTTACAAGTGTCGCCATACCTACTGTAATGTAGTGTACATCCATTTCCTTCAAAAATTCTCTCAACTGGCCAATACATGTCAGCAACGATCAAATGACTTCATATAGACCACAGGCTCCCTGGTTATAATATAACACAACAAACTAAAGTTTGTTTTTCTTTTGAGCTTTGCAAACAACGACACTTACTAGTACTACACTGACGAATTGACGCTTAAATTTCTCCAGTCATATTTTTGCGTTAATTTTTGAATTGCAAGTAAACGATGAAGTAAGTGGTAATGACCGAAGCTAAACCGAGAAGGGTGCGTTTATTGACGTCGTAAAACGCCGCCGCGGAGATCCTCAGGTTCGTTATCTTTATGCTTCTCGATAAGGTGAGAAGATCGCTCTTCAGCGGCGACCTGGAGAACTTCCCGAAGATCATCTCGTGGCATTCCCGCTCGAGCATCTCGCAGCCTTTCTCTATCTTGTCGCCGGGGAAGGTGATCAGCAGGACGAGAATCTGTAACAAATCTCTCTTAGGATATCGAGAAAGTGAGATGAGTTACTGCTATCTAAGGACATGTCGCGAGAACCCACAGAGCTAGAAATTTTAAGAAGGAGCAAACATCCTCGCAGAGATGTTTTGTAAGTTAAGCTAGTTTTGTGTAACTTTTATTAAATTAGGTTACCTAAATAGGTTTAGATAGAACTGAAAGTTGCTTTAAATGCAAGTCGAACTTTTTCCGTTCTGGGGTTTCTATCCAGAATCTTTGTGATTTATTAGGAAATGATTGTTTATAGTATGTATTTATAGGAGTAGACTACTTTAAGACGAACTTTTTTTAGAGAAAACAGTTTTAAGCTAACTTAAGATTTTATGTTATTCCCATGGCGTGCATTATTTGCGTACAAATATCAACAAAATTGCAGGTTATAGTGGCTCTATCCAATGTAACACACTCTAGAACGCCAATAGATACGTCTGAGATTAAGGTAAATAACACCACATTACAGATAATAAATAAGACGTAACTAAATTTTGAGAAAATGAAATGTGTGGCTTTTTATGGAAGAATAAAGGAAACAGTACAGGAGTGACCTATTTTATGTATGTTTTAAGTAAAACGCTACAGCTGAATTGAATATAAGTATACATTAGAGTCATTCAAAACTATTGCTTATGAAGAAATATAAGAAGAGGAAGAATATAGATAAAAACAAGAAACTAACCCTGGAAGAAGGCTGACACCTACTCAAAATTGTATAAAGTTAATACTGTTTGCGAATGATCAAATACTTTTCAAAAAACAAAAAACCGCTTTACCACTTTTACCACTTAAATCAAATTAGCAAGAATTACAATCTAAAAATATCAGAAAAAATACGAAAGTAATGGCTTTTATAGAAAAACAACCTATTCGCCTCAAGATTATACTAAATAAAGTGCCCATAGAGGATGTATCACATTTTAATTCCCTAGGGTGTGATATATGCTACAAGTATGAAAATGATGTACATGCAAACTACATAGATACCAAATGAAGTGTGGAACTATACAAAGAAAACTGCAAAACAAGACAAGTAAAGAAACAAAAATGAAATTCTATAAAGTGATGTTAACACCAGAATTGACATTAACGTGGGCACTATAGAAACAAGACAGACAACGCATACAATCAACTGAAATGAAAATTTTAAGGAAGACAAAAGACTGCACTCTTAGAGAGCAAATAAGATATGAAGAATTCGGGACTGAATTGATTCAGGATTCCTCGTAACCGACACACCAATAATACTTAAAATTACATTCATCATATTTCCTAGGACACTTTCAATACTATTTCCAAAAAACCCATGACATTACATAATTAACACATTTTTTAAGTTCAAATACCCTACACTGATAAGATCTTATCAATGGAACTCGCCTATAAAATCGCGGTATTTATTGACTCTACACAGTGTCACAATTCGATGTAACTGGGTAAATACTTTATGCTTACTCTAAACGACAATATGTTAAAAAAATAACGAGATAACTGCCTTTGTAGCCTGTATACCTAGCTCTCTTTAGAGTGGAAAATGTAATAAGCAATTTTCCTATTTTAAGGAAAATCAAACTGTTCTGTATATTCAATTTTTTGATAAGCTCAACATTTCCACTTTCAAGAAGTCAGCTCAATACACTATGTATTGCGCAAACTCGGAGGTAAGTCAATTTGCCCTAAAGAGTGCCAAGTTACTCAGAACTGATTGGCGTGATACACTTTATTACATTTCTGTGACTCCATCCAACCTCTTCCAGTAAACTCCCCCAAAATTCCCTTCTACAGCGGCCCACCTCATCGAAGAGCCTATAAAGCCCTTAAGTACCTTGCTAGTTACCCTTATGAAAATGCCCTCTAACCTCGACATCACTATAGAATGTTAATATTTCCAGACGTAGTCTGGTGTGTGTCTCCCCCGGGACCCCATATCCAGTTACTGTGTGCGTTATTTGGATTTGAATGCTTCCTAGGAATAAACGTAAACGGACGAATTTTGTTCATCCACGTCTGGACTTGATGAGATATGCCACCATGTATCCATCCGAGGGGCGGTTAGTAAATCACTTGATATAATATGAAGAAATATTTTACCCTCCACTTACTGTATCCACGATGAAATACAAAATCGGGATCGCGCTAAGCACTGGGGAGAATTTAGAATTTGTAGTGCTGATGCTGAACGTCACCATGTCCGCCAGCGCAGATGAGACGTAATTGGCGAAGAAGACGAACAGGTGCCAACCGAAGATCCCATTGAACGCCTCCACGGACGTCCTGAGGCTCCTGCAAACGCCTGCGATTTCGACGATCTCGTCACAGGCGTCACCACGGTCGAATCTGTCCAGGCGATTAATGCGTCGTTTTACGAATCTGATCTGATCCAGGAACACTTCCATGCAGCACCGGACGAGGACGGTCCCGACCAATTTGTAGAGCTTCGCCAGTCTCGTGCATAAAATAAATATCGACGCGGTGGCTATATCGATGTAGTTACTGAGAAGGAGAAGTTCAGCAACTATCGTCACTAATGTGAGGCAAGAGATGAGCACGAACTTCGCGGTGACATCGAAATTGGCCCTGACGCTGGAGTTACCGAACAACCTGTTCTGAGTTTCCGCCATGCCTTCCACCAGTTTTATCCAATCCGCTCGCTTGTTAGTCAAGTGAAAGCAGATGTTGACGTACCATAACTCCATTAACCATGATGCAAAGTCTACCACTACGTGCTTCGGGTTTTCCGTAGGGTACCAGCGACTCTTCAAATATAAGCAGTAGAAATTTATGAGGTTCACGACTATCAGCTGGACCCAATATATGAAATTGGCGCCGGTCGAGGACAGCCTAAGGCCAAAGAAGGAGCAGATTGTCAACAGGGCGGTGGTAGAGATCGATTCCGACATGGTCGAGAGGCGATAGCGATGTGTGGATTAGAAACGCTCGTCGCTCATATGTTATTAATATGTTATTGGGAGGAATTGTCCAAAACAACAAGCACTTTGGTTGATTTGTTGTGCGAGTAATGAAATTGTTTGCGATAATTTTATGATATTATTTTATAATAGAAGAGCAAACATGTCAATTTTCTCGAAGCTTCCAGTATTTCTTTCCAATTTGATAAAGGAAGGCTTTCCAAAAACAAGCAAGAATCCGCTCTTGACTGATGACAATCAAATGCGGCACCAGGAATGAATTTTTAATAATATCTTCTTCTTCTCCTTCTTTTATTGTAGGGCCATGTTCTGTACTTCTTCACGCTTCAAATTTTTATCAAGTTCTCTTCCGAAGATAGTCAAGTTTGAGCCCATTTCTTTGTGACCCTCTTATGCTTCTGTTTCATGGGGGTCTATAATCTCTTGCTATTTTTGTTAGCCTTGTATCATCTGCTCTTGACGCATGTTCATTCCAAGACTTTCCTCGTCTTACGAATTTCGTGGTGTTGTTTACGTTACGTTATTGTGGTATGCCTGAATTTCTTGCTCTGTCCAGCTTAGTGTTTCGTGCTATTGCTCTTAAAGTGTTCATTTCAACTATACCCAGTAGTTGTTTTGTCCTACTTGTTTCGGCTCGAGTTTCTGCCCCATATATCATTATTGGTTTTATAATTGTCTTGTCTACTTTGACTTTGCTGTATACATTCATATATTGATGTTTCTGTGTTATGTCCCGTAAGAATCTTGATAATTGTGCTCCTTTTAGGGCTTGAAAATGTATCGTTTGGCAAACTTATGCAAAAAACGCAAAACAAACCATTTTTCGTGTTTTCAGAGCATTGTCGACCGAACACTCATTAGAGGAACTATGAGGAACATCGTAGAGATATTTCGAGCATGCGCAAAGATGGCCAAACAATTCTGATATACTGGATTCGCTCATCTAAAACACACTAACGCGTTTTCCAGGATATACCACCTAATACAAGGGTGATTAAACTCTCGAAACAAATCCTATGCCCTAATTTATTTTTCAAAATGCAACAAGCCCTAACTTGCTAATACCCGTACATATTCCCAAGCACTTAGAGCAATCGTTGCACTCTCTCTAAAACGTTATAGTTAGATCTGTTGTAACGTTCACGTTTCCTAGTCGATAATGTTATGGAGTTCAGAGCTCTAATGTGTTGATTTTAAGGTAGGATAGAAGAACCCCTATAATTGGTGTCTCGGTGATAACATTTCATATTTTTACCCAACCTAGAATTCAGGAAGCTTTTGAGCCAGCCCACAATAGAATAGTATACATAATAATCCCGCTATTATTAAATTACGTTAAAATTAAGTGGAAATCTGAAGGATAGTCAATAAAGCAGCGTATTTCTAAGCTATGCCGCCTTTTCCATCCCCATAAATTAACTGGTATGGGTGGGATAATAAGGATGTTATTTTAACTGAACGCGAGAAACGATTAGCAGGTGTCGGCAATACGAAATATAATATGAAATATGATAAAAAGATCAAAAAAACCGTATCAAATTTGTTAATAGAATTTGGAAATTTGGTGGAAAAATGTAGAAGTCCACCGACGAAGTCCGGTCTAAATGGACCAGCATTAAAGCGAAATACTTTTATGTACATTTAAAATAATACCTTAATTTTGAATCCAATTGTTAAACTATTGAGTATAAAAATTGAAATCACCTTTTATTTAGGTTGTAAGGCTCTGGATCACTTGTAAAGTGGAGACAGGGCGTGACGTAATCTCCGCAGTAAACTCTCGGGGCGTGCCCTGAGATCTCTTAGTTAAGGTAAAGTATGTGTCTCCGGATGTGCAATCTCACACATCGGTTTAAGATCAAAGGGGACTTGGATCAAGACCAAACTATACACCTTCATTTAATGAGCATACTATAGTAAATCCATCGAGAAGAAAACTTTCATGAAACACATTCGTCGAAATTTAAAGCGTGCGACCAGATAGCAAATAAGTACAGGGTCACATTAAGAATGATCGCCTTGACTATAATTTATCTTTTACTAAGATTTTACTAAGGATAATCATTTCTTTCTTTTCTGTATACATTTAAAATAATGGTTTTCTCCCCGCAGTTTAAGTATGTTCCAGGTCTCTTTTTGGGAGGCAAGCAGGGAAGGTGTCCTTCCATAATTGCAATGGATCACAGAAATATGTTTATACAAATTTATATCAAAAACCTGAATAACAATAGAGATACGTTAAAGTAACCCATCAACTAAAAGTCCACTATCATCGTCAACGATTTCCTGAACGCTTGTAAACAGACAACCATAGATCAGACAACTAAACTTGTTAATTTTACTGAACCGACTCTGTACATCAACAATTCCCGCCAAAAGTTTTATGACTTTTCCACCAATAGCAAACGACGTGTATTAGGTGTTGTCTAACTTTACTACCTTTTCTCGTTTCGTGAATGTTTTCTTCTCAGTGGATTTACTTTAGGTATTCTAATATTACAAGAATTTTGGAGCTTTTCATATAAATTCAATGGTTTAGATGACATTAGAGGTACATTACTCTTTTGTTTAATGTCACCTTACAACGTCCTTACTAATAGACTGACTGACTGAATAGATATAAATGACCTTACCGAAGCGAATTCACAATCACGTTAGAGAAATGTGTTATTATGCTTACTTTACAAACCTTACTTTAGTTTTACAATTCCGTTAACTTTCGGTTCTTTCACTACTAAAGCCGCTCTGTTCTTTTACATCAGTGATAATAGTTTCTAATCGTTTCTTCAGTATTCGTCCATGCAGCCTTCCTATAGAACTGATGAGACTAACATCCTTCTATAATTATGACAGTCTTGTCTATCCCCTTTCTAATATATAGAGATGATAATTGCTATATAATTGTCTGTTATTTAAACAACTACCATGACGATACATATTTATCTTTAGCTTGGTTTAGTTTAGTAAAGTGTTATTGTGCAGATAGTAACCTGACATCGTCGTCTATCAATAGGGAGTTGCTGTTTAGGAATACCTAACTGTCGATAAAAGTGATTAAAATGTTTATTTTTCTACTTTTGCTATGTTTTACTTTAGTTAATAATAATATAAATAACAATTCCTACTTAGCTGAGTAATTAATTTCATAATTAGAAAGTGAAGCAACTTAGCAATTAAATACCTATTCTACATACTACGCTAAAAAATTGTATTCTGTCCTACTTTGGTTAAATACTATTGATCATGAGTGCAATCAAAAAATTGTTAAGGGATATGTTTACAAGTGTAAGTGTATACATTATACATGTATATGTAAGGAGTATGTATCGCGACACTTGAGACAACCCCCACCACTTTTTTAAGACCCGCCCACTTTCCCCTTCCCGCCCTACAAGCACAGCACGCGAGTCATAGGTCAAGCCTAAACTAAATTCATGTCACTCATTCTCAAACCTGTTGAACCTGTTCAAAATTGGTTCACAAACCTGTTCAAAGCGGTTCAAGAACCTGTTGAACCTGTTCAAATTCCAGTTCAAAGTGGTTGTCAAACCTGTTCAAACCAGTTGATTTTTTTCAGAATTGGTTCACGAACCAGTTCAAAGCGGTTCACAAATCTGTTGAACCTGTTCAAACACCAATTCAAAGCGATTCAAAAACAATGTTGAACTGGTATTTGCACAGGTATGTCAACCGCTATTGAACTGGTTTAACAGGTTTAAGCGGACTCAAACGGTGGTGGGGGTTGTCTCAAGTGTCGTCATACCTGCTTGCTGTAATGTAATGTACATCCATTTTCTTGAAAAACTAGAAAGCAACTGGCGAGTACGTGTCAGCTATGATCAAATGACTTCATTAAGGCTACAGGCTCTCGGGCTATAATATAACATAATAAACAAAAATTTTATTTCCTTCTGAACTATGCAAAAAACGACAACTACTAATACTGCACGGACAAATTGACGCTCAAATTCGCGGTTAACTCTTCGTCCCGTCGATCGTGGGAGAAATCAAATTTCCGCGTTAATTTTTAAACTGCAAGTAAACGATGAAGTAAGTGGTAATGACCGAAGCTAAACCGAGAAGGGTGCGTTTATTGACGTCGTAAAATGCCGCCGCAGAGATCCTCAGGTTCGTTATCTTTATGCTTCTCGATAAGGTGAGGAGATCGTTTTTCAGCGGCGACCTGGAGAACTTCCTTAAGATCATCTCGTGGCATTCCCGCTCGAGCATCTCGCAGCCTTTCTCTATCTTGTCGCCGGGGATGGTGATCAGCAGGACGAGGATCTGTAATAAATCCGTTTTAGGAAATCGAGCAAGGGAGATGAATTACAGATATCCAGGGACAGGTCGCGAGAAACCACAGAGCTAGGAATTTTAAGAAGGAGTAAACATCCTCGAAGAGATGTTTTGTAAGTTAGGTTAGTTTTGCGTAACTTTTGTTAAATTAGGTTACCTAAATAGGTTTAAATAGAACTGAAAGTTGCTTTAAATGCAAGTCGAACTGTTTGCGTTCTGGGGTTTCCATCTAGAAACTTTGTGATTTATTAGGAAATGATTTTTCATAGTATTTGTATGAGTAGATTACTTTAAGACGAACTTTTATCAGAGAAAACAGTTTTAAGCTAGCTTTAGATTTTATGTTATTCCCATGGCGTGCATTATTTGCGTGCAAATATAAACAAAATTGCAGGTTATATTGGCTCTATGTAATGTAACAAACTCTATAACGCCAATAGGTACGTCTGAGATTCAGGTAAATGACACCACATTGCAGATAAACACCTACTATTTGCACATGCGCAAAACGTGTGTTCTTGTTATACCGTTGGAAAATTGTGTTACTCGGTTTTTTTGAAAAAAAGTTCCGAATAGATCATAAATCACTAAGGAAGGTAATTGGAGATAATCCAGTAAATTTCACAACACCGCCTCAGAAGTGTACGTGACACTATACCTTCATTTTTAATCTTGTGGACTTTTACAACCCGTCAAAAAAAGAGAGATGTCGAAATTGTTACTACCCATTTCTTCAGCTATTGGTTTGTCGGTCAAGATGAAGATCGTATGATCGCCGTAATCCGAGCGATGTTGTGAAATGTACTCACATCAGCGCATCAGCGGTCTGGTAAACTAAATTTCAAACTATTTATAACTGCCAAATGATTAGTCAAAGATTATACAGAAGAAGATGGCAAATATGAAGACGAAACAGGCTGCAAGCGTCAACGTTGAGCTCAGACGAAGAAATACAAAGATACCTTCAATTACCAAGATGACAACACTCTTAATTATAACCAGAGTGTAATAAATTATCTATGAAAACTATGAAACTCAGTTCACTTCAATCCACAGTGTAACGCTGTATAGTCTACAATACATGTTACCGATAATTAAATGATTCCTCGTAACAAACACACCAATAATACTTAAAATTGCATTCATCATATATCCACAGGACACTTTCAATACTGTTTTCAAAAAGCCCATGACATTACATAATCGACACATTTTTTAAGTTCAAATACCCTACACTGATGCGATCCTATCAATGGAACTCGCCTATAAAATCGCGGTATTTATTGACTCTCCGCAGTGTCACCCTTCGATGAGACTGGGGAAATACTTTATCATTCCTACAGTAGACAACAAGTAAAAAAACAAAGAGATAAGTGCTAGGACACTTTGTAGCCAGTGTACCTAGCTCTCTTTATAGTGGAAAAAGTAGATAAGCAATTTTCCTATTTTAAGAAAAATCAAACTGTCCGGAGTATTCAATTTTTTTGATAAGCTCAACATTTTCACATTCAAGAAGTCAGCTCAATACACTATGTATTGCGCAATCTCGTAGGTAAGTCAATTTGCCTTAAAGAGTGCGAGGTTACTCAGAACTGATTGGCGTGTAACACTTTATTACATTTCTGTGGCTCCATCCAATCTCTTAAAGTAAACTCCCACAAAATTCCCTTATACAGCGGCTCACGCCATCGAACAGCATATAGATCCCTTAAGTACCTTGCTAGTTACCCTTACAGAAATGCCCTCTAACCTCGACATCACTATCCTGACGCAGTCTGGTGTGTGTCTACCCCGGGACCCCATCCATAAGATTGATGAGATATGCTGCCATGTATCCATCCGAAAGCGGTTAGTGAATCACTTGATATATGAAGAAATATTTTACCCTCCACTTACTGTGTCCACGATGAAGAAGAAAATCGGGATCGCGCTCATCACTGGGGAGAATTTCGAATTTGTAGTGCTGATGCTGAACACCACCATGTCCACTAGCGCAGATGAGACGTAATTGGCGAAGAAGACGAACAGGTGCCAACCGAAGATCCCATTGAACGCCTCCACGGACGTCCTGAGGCTCCTGCAAACGCCTGCGATTTCGACGATCTCGTCACAGGCGTCACCACGGTCGAATCTGTCCAGGCGATTAATGCGTCGTTTTACGAATCTGATCTGATCCAGGAACACTTCCATGCAGCACCGGACGAGGACGGTCCCGACCAATTTGTAGAGCTTCGCCAGTCTCGTGCATAAAATAAATATCGACGCGTTGGTTATATCGACGTAGTTACTGATAAGGAGAAGTTCAGCGACTATCGTCACTAATGTGAGGCAAGAGATGAGCACGAACTTCACGGTGACAGTGAAATGGGCCCTGACGCTGAAGTTACCGAACAACCTCTTCTGAGTTTCCGTCATGCCCTCCACCAGTTTTATCCAATCGGCTCGCTTGTTAGTCAAGCGAAAGATGATGTTTACGTACCACAACTCCATTAACCAGAGTGCAAAGTCCACCAATACGTTCTTCGGAGTTTCCGTAACGTACCAGTGACTCTTCAAATATAAACAGTAGAAATTCATGAGGTTCACGACGATCAGCTGGACCCCATATATGAAATTAGCACGGGTCGAGTACAGCCTAAGGCCAAAGAAGGAACAAATTTTTAACAGGGCGGTGGTAGAGATCGATTCCGACATGGTCGAAAGGTGAGTGCGATGTGTGGATTGGAAACGCTCGTCGCTCGTATGTTATTAATGTGTTATTGGGAGGAATTGTCCAAAACAACAAGCACTCTGGTTGATTTATTGTGCGAGTAATGAAATTTTTTGTGATAATTTTATGATATTATTTTATAATAGAAAAGCAAACATGTCAATTTTCTCTGAGCGTCCAGTATTTCTTTCCAATTTGACGAAGGAAGGCTTTCCAAAAACAAGCAAGGATCCGCTGTTGACTGATGACAATTAAATTCGGCACCAGGAATGAATTCGCGAAGTTCCTGTACCAATAGATGGCGCTATACAGAGTTATATCTATTATATCTCAGTGAACAACAAAACAAAGTCACTTTATTGGGAGGTTAAGTTTTAAGTTATTTTACATTATGTTTAGTATTTTGTAATGAATTGAGTGTTTTTGGACGTATTATTTATTTATAAGACATTGGTGTTTCATTCTGTGAATTCCTAATCGGCACTTCAACTACAAACTAGCATATATTTTGTCACCGGTTTTCCAATCTTGAGTACACTCTGCCAAGCTTTACATAACTTGGGATCTGATGGAAATGAATGCAAAGAAATATCCTTTGTACAGTATGTAAGTACACTGAGGTACACTACATTTTTTTCTTGATTTTGTTGCGATTGTTTTATGGATAGACTGCATGGTTAATAGTTTTACCTACGAAAAATATTGCTTACTTATTTATTATTACTTCACATTAACGTCTAAAGAGTTAAATACAAAAGAAGGTATTCAACTTTTGCGCCGCTTACCTTGATAAACTGTGTAGGGGCCCGTGGGAGATGAGTTGTAAATAATATTGTAAAAAGTGTAAAAAGTTTTCTTCCCACGGGCTGCACTTTCCTTTTTTTACAAATGTGACCATCTCGAGGGCAGATTCTAGGAACGCCCCGAAACTTAGTATCATTCAAAAAAGAAACATATGCTTTTCCTCAAAGAACGGTTTCGGAGCCTTCTACAAAATCGAGCCGTCGGGATGGTCTCTGAAAACTTTCACCCCCATAAAAACCGCCGCACCGAGGTACCTGCTATGTACGCGTGTACCGAGGGATAGAATCTTCGGGCGGTAGTTTTAAGGTCAGTTACCCTCGAACCTTCCTCTGCGAAATTTGTATAAAATTGTAAATACTTTATTTCATTTTTATCAATAGACGAGTCAAACTCATCCGGACTATTTTCTACACTCACCCATCACTAACTCACCCCGACAACTGTATTGAATCCAAACAGTTTCAAATTATCACCTCTTCACTCTACTCAATTATTATCTCTGATGACAACGAATAACGATGATTTTAATTTACATTTACAGTACACAACAGAACAATTTATAACAAAAATTAAAAAAAATTGCTAATATACTGTAAAAATTACAATTTTTAAAAAACATGCCTACGTTTAAAACAACCACGTGGCTTGTCTTGTCTTGTCTTATTAAGTTAACGTCTCTTTTTCGCTGCTGTGGCCAATTTGGACGGGACCTACAGTTTAACGTGGGCTCCGAACCACGGTCCTCGAGCACGGTTGTACCCCCTTAAGGCTCTCTCACCCCAGTTCATCCACTCCGTGCTCTACCGACTCAGGGTGTGTGTATCCTAGTCCCGCCCTCCTACAGGATATCCGATCCTATCCGGCCTGGTTACCGGCGTGAATAGGAACGGGATTTTGGATACATTTTACACACTTCCCGCAACAATCACAACATCCATGGATTACGTGGGATTCGAACCCACGACGACAGTGATCGCCTGACTCAAAGCCAGCGTCTAAACCACACGACCACCGCCGCCCCAACCACGTGGCTTTGTTGTTCACTGAGTTTAGGGTGCCGAAGATTGATCATAGATGTCGCAACCTTCGCGAAGTTCCCCAGAATACTTTACAAACCTTACTTTAGTTATACAATTACGTTAACCTTTTCACGTTCGCTCAATGCGATTATTAATTCGTGAAACAAAGTGTGTTTAGTAAATCTACTGTTTGTAGCTAAAACGTTCCCTAATTAAATCACGAATAAATTGAATTTCTAAAAATTCTCTTGAATGATATTGAAGTTAGCAGTAGCACTAAGATACTGTGTACATTATCTTATGTTTTTTTCTACGTCAATGTCATATGGGCATCTATGTCTCTTTCAACCCATTTTGTAATAACCTTTATACAAAATATTTATACAAAAGATATTAATATTAATAGCTTCTAATCGTTTCTTCAGTATTCGTCCATGCAGCCTTCCTATAGAATTGATGAGACTAACATCCTTCTATAATTATTACAGTCTTTTCTATCGCCTTTCTAATATATAGAGCTGATAATTGCTATATAATTGTCTGTTATTTAAACAACTACCATGACAATACTTATTTATCTTTAGCTTGGTTTAATTTAATAAAGTGTTATTGTGCAGATATTAACCTGACATCGTCTTCTATCAATAGGGAGTAGCTGTTTAGGAATACCTAACTGTCGATAAAAGTGATTAAAATGTTTATTGTTCTATTTTTGCTATGTTTTACTTTAGTTAATAATAATTTTAATAACAATTCCAACTTAGCTGAGCAATTAACTTCATAATGAGAACGGGAAGCAACTTAGCAATTAAATACCTATTCCTCATACTACGCTAAAAAATTGTATTCTATCCTACTTTGATTAAATACTATTAATCATGAGTGCAATCAAAAAATTGTTAAGGGATATGTTTACAAATGTAAGTGTATACATTATACATGTATATGTAAGGAGTATGTATGGCGACACTTGAGACAACCCCCACCACTTTTTTAAGACCCGCCCACTTTCCCCTTTCCGCTGTACACGCACAGTACGCGAGCCATAGGTCAAGCCTAAACTAAATTCATGTCATTCATTCTAAAACTAGTTTAAACCTGTTGAACCTGTTCAAAAGTGGTACAAACCTGTACAAATATCAGTTAAAGGCGGTTCAAAAAACCTGTTGAACATGGTCAAATACCAGTTCAAAGCGGTTGTCAAACCAGTTCAAAATTAGTTCACACACCTGTTCAAATACTAGTTCAAGGCGATTCAAAAGACATGTTGAACTGGTATTTGATCAGGTATGTGAACCACTTTCGAACACGTTCAACAGGTTTGTGAATTAGTGGCATAAAGGACATTTAGTTTAGGTTTGACCGACGACTCTCCGTTACTGACCGTTATCTTAAATGTCGCCCTACGTACAGTAATGTAATATATACATCCATTTTCTTGAGAAATTCTCTCAACTGGCCAGTACAGGTCAGCAATGATCAAATGACCTTCAAAGTCAGTGGCCTTCAAAAAGGCCACTGGCTCCCGGGCTATAATGTAACACAACAAGCCAAAATTTTTTTTCTTTTGAGTTATGCAAGAAATGACACTTATAGTGCTGCATTGACGAATTGACGGTCAAATTCGCGCTTAACTCTTCGTCCCGTCGATAGAAGGCGAAATCAAATTTCCGCGTTAATTTTTGAATTGCAAGTAAACGATGAAGTAAGTGGTAATGACCGAAGCTAAACCAAGAAGGGTGCGTTTATTGACGTCGTAAAACGCCGCCGCGGAGATCCTCAGGTTTGTTATCTTTATGCTTCTCGATAAGGTGAGGAGATCGTTTTTCAGCGGCGACCTGGAGAACTTCCCGAAGATCATCTTGTGGCATTCCCGCTCGAGCATCTCGCAGCCTTTCTCTATCTTGTCGCCGGTGAAGGTGATTATCAGGACTAGGATCTGTAACAAATCCCTTTTAGGATATCGTTGAGGGGGCGAGTTATGCTATCTAGGAACAAGTTAGATGTCCCCTTAGAATTAGAATTAGATAATTCCAGGAGTGACCTATTTCATGTACGGGTGAAGTAAAACGCTACAGCTGGATTGAATATTAGTATATATTGTAGTCACTCAAAATTATTGCTTATGAAGAAACATAAAGGAATAAGAAAATAGATGTAAATAACAGACTAACCATGGAATAAGGCTGACACCTACTCATAATTGTATAA
Source organism: Cryptocephalus moraei (assembly GCA_946251905.1). NCBI lineage: Eukaryota > Metazoa > Arthropoda > Insecta > Coleoptera > Chrysomelidae > Cryptocephalus > Cryptocephalus moraei. The sequence continues at coordinate 11,613,760 of OX276462.1, forward strand.
AGGATTGTTTGCGGATGACCAAATACCTTTACAAATAACAAAAGACGACCTACACAAGGTCGGTCCACATTTGACCTTCGCCAGATTGGTCAACTCGTAAGAATATGGTCCTCTAGATTGGTCAGCTCGTAAGGGTTAGAACCACCTGAAAAATCCCAAAAGGGGGATTATCGTATTCCTTGCAAGAGGGCAAGGAAAATCCCGTGGAGCCCGACCCTAGGGTCGTGAAACGCATATGATCATTAACAACAAGCAAGTCTTTTAATAAAATCCACAACTATCTCGGTGCGATCCATCGTCACTGTTTAGTTGGAACGTAACAAACCACCCCCTTATATCATATTCTTAGTTTCAACAAATATCCGAACTACTTCGTTGTAATCATCATCCCCTCGATTATTTCTGAGTTGACTTATGAGTTGACTCATCCAAAACTACCCTTTAAAAATTTACCTACCGTGTCGCTTACGAGATGACCGATCTTAGAGTGGGGCATTAAAATTTCTTACGAGTTGACCGCCGCCGCACAAGGCAATTTACCACTTAAATCGAATAAGTAAGAATAATAAGAAAAAAATAGTAAGACTTTTATAGCATAACAACTTATACGTTTCAAGATTATTCTAAACGACGTGCCCATAAAACGTGTCATATTTTAATTTTCTAGCGTGTGACATAAGCTACGAATATGAAAAAGAAATAACCCACAAACAATATCGATTCAAAGGTTAGTTAAAGAAGTAATACACTACAGACCTAGAGAAAGAAAAGACATTGGTAGGCCCAGAAGAAGATGGCGAACATAGAGACGGAACAAGCTGCAAGCCGAATCCGTGAAGTACAGACGAAGTAAGATACCTCCAATTATCAAAATGATAACATCTCCAATTATCCAATTATGGATAATTAAATTATAGATGGAACAAGTGATGCACTTTAAATATCTGGTCACCGAAATCACGAGTCATCGCGATACGATTAAAGATGTAAGAATACAATACACAAAAGCAATACAATTGGTGGGCTGCCTATGAAGAAGATTATGTAGAGCCATGGTTAAGACCAATATTAATATAAGCCACCGAAACAAGGGCAGAAACTACAAATCCCAAAAACAAAAGATAAGAGGAATGGAAATGAACGTAATGGGATCAATATTGCATAAAAATCTGTGAGATAGACAAACAAACAACTTTATAAGAGAACGATGTAATATCCAGGACGTAAAGAAATGGAGTAAAGAAAGAAAGAAAAGGTGGAGAGAACATATGGACAGTAGGATACAAGAAAGCCTAGCCAGCATTTGCATGAACGGACGACCAACAGGATCCCCAAGGACGACCACCCATGGGATGGGCCCTAGGCTGGTTCTCATCGTCCACCAAATGAGGCTTGGTAAACAGGGAATGCAACAGGAAGAAGAAGACTTATTCATATAAGTTTCACTCTGAAGGAGGATTGAAGCACCCTTAGTCCTGCCTTGATGACAGTGTTACATCAAACCGCTGAGTAAAATGTGTATTGCGCAAACTTGGACGTAATTCTAAGTTGGCTTCAAGTCCAACTCTTGGCCCTATAGAGTGCTAGGTTATTCAGAAAAGATTGGCGTTCTGTTTATGTGGCTTCGTCCAATCTCTTCCAGTAAACCCCCCGAAATTCCCCCATAGAGCGACCCATCTCATCAAAACACCAATTTAATCGAACAGCCCCTAAGTACCTTATCCTAAGTAAGTTACTCTTATGGAAATGCCCTCTAACGTCGAAACCACTATAGAATGTTGATATTTCGGGACGTGGTATGGTGCGTGTGTCCCCCGGGACCCAATACCCAATTACTATATGCTTTATTTCCTATTTGAAAGCTTCCTAGGGATAAACGAAACGGACGTATTTGATTGATCCACTTGTCGACTTGATGAGATCCGAGGGGCGGTTTGGTAATCACTTGACATATGAAGAAATACTTTACCGTCCACTTACTGTGTCCACGAGGAAGTACAAAATCGGGATCGTGCTCATCAAGAGGGATAAATTGGGATCGGTGGTGCTGATGCTGAACATCACCATATGCCCCAGCGCGCACGAGACGTAATTGGCGAAGAAGGCGAAGAGGTGCCAACCGAAGATCCCATTGAACGCCTCCACAGATGTCCTGAGGCTCCTGCGATCTCGACGATCTCGTCGCAGGCGGCACCAAGATCGAATCTGTCCAGGCGATTGATGCGTCCTTTCACGAATCGGATCTGGTCCAGGAACACTTCCATGGAGCACCGGACGAGGACGGTCCCGACCAATTTGTAGAGCTTCGCCAGTCTCGTGCATGCAATAAATAAAGACTCGGTGTCTATAGCGCTCAAGTTACTGAAAAGGACAAGCTCTGCGACTATCGTCACTAATGTGAGGCAAGAGAAGAGCACGAACTTCGCGGTGATAACGAAATGTGCCCTGACGCTGGAGTTACCGAACAACCTCTTCTGAGTTTCCGTCATGCCTTCCACCAGTTTTATCCAATCGGCTCGCTTGTTAGTCAAGTGAAAGGAGATATTGATGTGCCACAACTCCATTACCCAGAATGCAAAGTCCACTACTACGTTCTTCGGGATTTCCATAGCATACCAGTGACTCTTCAAATATAAACAGTAGAAATTTACGAGGTTCACGACAATCAGCTGGACCCAATATATGAAATTGGCACCGGTCGAGAACAGCCTAAGGCCGAAGAAGGAGCAGATTTTCAACAGGACGGTGGTAGAGATCGATTCCGACATGATCGAGAGGCGAGAGCGGTGTGTGGATTGGAAACGCTCGTCGCTCATATGTTATTAATGTGTTATTGGGGGATGTCCAAAACAACAAGCACTTTGGTTGATTGATTGTGCGAGTAGTGAAATTGTTTGTAATAATTTTATGATATTATTTTATAACAAAAAGTGAACATGCCAATCTTCTCGAAGCTTCCAGTCTTCCTTTCCAATTTGACGAAGGACGGCTTTCCATTAACAAGCAAGTATCCGCTGTTGACTGGTGACAATCAAATGCGGCACCAAGAATGATTTTTCTGTTAACCACCTATTCTTCTTCCTATTCTTTTATTGTAGGGCCATGCCTTGTTCTCTTAAATTTTCAAATTTTTATCTAGTCCTCTTCCGAAGATAGCCAACTTTGAACCCATTTCTTTGTGATCTTCTTATGCTTCTTTTTCCTGGAGATATATAGTTTCCTGCTATTTTTGTTAGCCTGGTATCAGTGTTATTAAATATTAATTACAATTACTTGAAAAAGCAATTAAATTACTTTCATTGTAATTGAAGAAGTAATTAATTACTTGCGTTCGAATTGTAATTGACTAGTAATTCAATTACTCGTTTCGGTACAATTACAATTACATTTTTAATTACTTTTCACAATTACATTCTACAAAAGTGCTTTTAATATTTTTAGTTGGTAATATCAAAGACAATACTGTTTTTGTATTTGGTAATATGTAAGTTGCTTATTGTGGGTTCTGACTACCTGGTTTCTTTAACGCAATTCTATCCCTGTCCCAACCAGTGATTGGCATTAACGATTATCTTTTACTATTCTATTAGGGTCGTGTTTCTAGGAAACGGCTCATTTCGGATGATTGTTGGGGATGGTTGTTTACAACATTTTATCACAACATATAGATTAGAGATATCTCTATGCTGTGATTTTACCCTCTCAGAGGCCTTTTCTGATTGGGTGTTCCTTTATGTCCTTATTTATTTATTTAAAAGAGAATTTGTCGTCATTTATTTTGTGAAAATTATATACCTGTAATAATATACTATACTATACTATACTATAAAAATTATAAATTGTGAAATCAATGTTTTATTTCACTTTCTACCTGATCCTATTTCGAAAGCAAATGTAATTCTAACTGTAATTGCTCTTACAATCGCATATTTTGTAATTGTAATTAATTACAATTTACTCAAAATAATTGAAATTGTAATTAATTACTTACTGTCAAGTAATTTTAACAACCTTTTTCCAGGTCGATTAATGTTACCTGGGTATCTCGGTTTCCTTCAATCCTGTTCGTAATATCCTGATTTATTCAAGAGATATTATTCATACAGGATCTTCCACAACTAAAACCGCTCTGTTCTTCTATATCAGTGATAATAGCTTCTATTTGTTTCTTTGGTATTCGTCCATACAACCTTCCCAAGAACCGATGACATATCCCTCTATAATTATCACAGTCTTTCCTATCGCCTTTTTTGTATATCAAACTTATAATTGCTTCATTTTGAGGAAATAATGTTTCCAAATTTTCCAGTATTAATTGATTCAGAATAATGTGTCATCCGCCAATGAATGTTTCACAACGCGCCACTCCAAAAAGGATTATCGATTCCAACCGACCATGAATATGTCTGTTTTCAAAACAATTACGCTAGTTGATAGTTTTCTAGCACTCCAATCCATTTAGATTATTACCAGTCGACTTGTAACTCCCGACGATGCCGCCCCGCAACTCACACCTTCTCAAGCTGTTCGCGATAGTCGGGATGAGACTAGATCGAAAGGGTCCGGGCGGTTACTTCTTCTGGACCAACTGGGTTCTCATCAACGCGTTGCACTTGATCTGTCTCGCTTCCAGGTGGATCAGTCTGTATCCCGACACCACCGCCAAGTACGCAGCACTAGACTTGATCGTCTGGTCGATGGACGTTTGGTTCGTTAACGTTTGCTTCGCGTACATGTCCAGGAGAAAGAGATGGGAGCGTCTGATGGAAAGCGCGAGGAAGTCGGAGGAGAAGTTGACCGGCGGCAACGTCGGTTATTGCTTCGAGGCGAATTACTTGACGCTTTGGTGCCTACTCCTATACGCCTCCTTGTTCTTCTTCGACGTGTGGTATTACTTACACGACGGCTCAGCGTATTTCATCTTCGTCGTGTACACCTGCTCCAGATGGACTAAGTTCTTCAAGCTCATCTTCGCCACTTTGATCCACAACGTGTTGCGGATGTTCGTCCGCCAAATCAGTCTTCTACGTATGAAGATCCAAGCATGCGAAGATGGTCTATTCGACGTTCGAGACATTTATTGGAACCTTCAGGTATCGTTGAAGGCGTTTAACGACGCTTTCGGTTGGCATCTGTTCACGATATTCGGTAACTACGTTTTCGTGCTGGTGCTATACTTGACGATATTTTGCGAAGATACCATACCAACGGCTAAGGGTCTAGTGGTGCTGTGTTTGGAGACGGTAAGTAGAGGATAAGTTTCTGAAACAGACTGGGAATTTATAAAACTGGATGCTGGGGTTATAACGTTCTACATAGACTAGATGCTACTATATTTCAATGGGTTGGGGTCTGGTAAACTTTGGAATTGAAGCCACGTTTTGGCATGGCATACCAACAATTTGGCCAAAAACGAAACTGTTTATATAACAGATTGAGACCAAATAGAAAAAAAAATCTAGGTCACTAGGCTACAGGATGAGTCGATTCTGGTTTGGAAGTGTTGTGTAGCACTTGATTTTGATTGGTTTTGATACGTCGACAGTTGCTACAATCTCGAACAGTTTACCACAATTTTGAAGTCACTTTATATCTCATAGCGATAGCATTCCATATACAGGGGCATTAAGAGTTTCAAGGGGAATTTTGACATATGATTAATGATATGATTTGGCAAAATATTTCATTTCATACTGTCCGATAGATGTGCACTTACAATATCAATTTGAGTCCTGTCAATGAGTTATAATAGCGTCCCAGCTGCTAAAGTGAGATTTAATAGCATCAGAGACGGTAAAGTGTTGCTTAGCTACAGTTTATTTTATATATTTTTATAAATATATATTATAATATATATTTTACTATATTTTAAACTTTATTTGGCACTACCAGATCTGGATCGTCTCCATCGTCCTGCCTGGAGGAGCGATACGGACGGCCAGTGAGATCCTGGACGAGACCTGCCACGGGGTGATCCTGTTCACCTCCAGCCAATGGTTAAAACACGAGCTGCTCACTTTCTCACAGAGCTTAAAGGTGCTGAGGCCGCAAGTTTCGGCTGCAGGATTTTACGCTGTAGACCGACGGCTATTGTTAGGTTTAGCTTCGGTGGTCACCACTTACTTTATCGTCTATTTGCAATTTAGGAACGTAGCAAATTGAACGTTGCGACGCCTAACTGAAACATGTCACGAGGTGTGAAATTAGAGAGCGGATTATGTGGAAAGTGCTTATATTTTATGTTTTGCATATTGTCACGTCTAAAGGGAGAAAGTCTGCCTGAGGTGCGCTTGAGGGCTACAATTAAAAACCAAATACGGGAATTATATCCCGGACGGTCTTTAAGGAAGAGACTAATTAATTACATAAAAAAAATCAAATGAAACAAGTGACACCGTGACGAACATTTTAAGTTCTTACATTACTTCCAGGGAAGCGATGAATACTGTCATAATGGCGAGGGCGGTGGGAACGCTAGACTGCAATATGGCGAGCTTCACTAAGGCCATTGATCAATTAATACTGATTTGATCAACTATATTTATAGTGTTTAGATCGCAGATTCGTCGATTTTGTCAACTAATGTCAATCATCGAATTGCGATATACACTAAGCAGCAGATGAGCTTAGGCACCCCTACTCTAATTAATTATTCGTTCAGCAATTATTAACAATTGCACAGTTGCAATTCTGCACGCCGCGGTTAACTTGTGTTAATTATGTTAGTTTAGGTCGAATAATATCACAACGGTGGCAATATCTTTAAATATAGTCTTCGTGTAGACGAATTACATTTACATTGTCGCTAAATACTAATTTAATATATTGAATATTTATGCCTTATTATACATATTCTTTCAAAAGTGGCATGTATTACATATTCACGTTTTTAAACTTAAATTAGGAAAGCAAAGGATGACTCTGTCAGAATCACTTGAAATAATAGACGAATTAGATACACACCGTAAGAAGGTTAAAAATAAATTAGGTGATTTTGTATACCTACAATTTGACAAAGTAATAAATAAAAATGAGGATTACTTAAAATTAAACCTCAATTAGGTTAGCAGAAGACTAATTAAGAAAAATATTTAAATCTAAGTTAATTAATACAATTAACGGTAATTCTATTTCAAAATAAAGAAAATTAATGAAATTTTGAAGGGTATGGTAGTTAATGATTTCGACTTAAATTATAGCTTAGAATGTACTGGAAAGTTAAACATGGCGATGTATTCATCGCACTACTTCCTCATATTTTATTATAAGTTTTCGATGGTAGAATAGATATTCAAGGTTTAACAACTATTTAGGCTTATTTCGGATAAATTTAAAAAAACCGAAAAATGACAAATGTAAAGTGCTATTCAGATAAAATTTATTCAAATTAGATTATATACATTCGATAATAGAACACCTATTTCAAGTTTAAAAAATATTCGTTATGCAGATTTTGAAAAAAATTAGGGAAAATTTAGTGAAAAACTGAGAAACGACAAGTATAAAGTGCCCTTCTGGGAAGATTTCGACGAATATGTTATGAAACTTTTTATGCACATACGATAGTGGAATAAATATTAAAAGTTTAAAAAAATATTCGTGTGTATCGGAATACTGGTTCGCAGCTCGGGCGCCAGTCTTGTACATGGAGAACAAGTGTAAAGTGCCCTTCAGTCAAGATTTAACCAAAACTGTTATTAAACTTTATTATCACTATTATTGAATAATGAAGTAATTATTCAAAATTTAGAAAAATTCTTGTAGCTGATTTTGAGAAAATTTAGAAGAAATGAAAAATAACAGGTAAACTGCCCTTTATAGACGATTTACTCAAAAATGTTCTTCAATTTTATTGTATGTGTTTAATAGTAACAAAAGATCAAAGTTTAGAAAGAAATATCGTAGTGGATTTTCAGTAAATTTCCCAAAATTGAAAAATGACAAAACAGGGAAAATTCGGCCAGAAATATTATTGAAGTGTATTAATATTCGAAATTGAAACAAATAATACAAAAAAAAATTCGAAAGCATATTTTGGGAAAATTTCCAAAAGTAGAATAATGGCGAGAATATACTAACCTCTTATTAATGAATAGCTTATTGGGAGGTTCTAGTGTGGCACAAAGTCTAAATTCAAAATTGGAAACGTTGATCATTTTAACTTTCTGAAAAAAAAACGTGCCTACCACACACTCCCATACCTACATACATTTTCTTAAAAACTTATTTTTTGATGGGACGTTACAACGTTTAGAAATGCTAAAAACTCCAATTATGAATGTGGATTAAAATACCTTTTATATGACATGTATATAAAATGAGAAAGTAATAGATGCACCACTGACAGCAGTGGATGTAGAAAACTTTCCATTTCTAAACATATGTTTTTTGAAAGGAGATAAAATTTTCTTCTACATACTTTTGAACATTTAATAATAAATTGTTTCAAAAAAAATTGTAGCAGAAAGTACAACAAACAATAATGGATTTAATTCCGTCCGTTGGCAATGTTTTAATTTAGTTAGTTAATTGTAAATTTAATTAAGCATTGTACTAATTTGTGGTATCAATGTAGTAAGGATTGAAACACATTTTTTTGCAATAAAGATTAGCATGTTTATATATTTTTTTAATTGGTAAAATATTTGCAATTTTGTGCATATATGGCTCAAGTTCGTGCATATTTTCTAAAAAATTTTGTACATGCAGTTCAGTTTTCTTCTGCATATAAACCGCTTTCTATTAACCACAATTTGTACATTTTATACTGAAGCATTTTTGTGACAACCGGATATCTCCTCCCCATGGTCTAGGGGGGTCCTCCCCATCACACAATGGTATTGTGTGATGTCACTTATGGAAGGAAATAAGGGCACTAACATCCACACACGGTAAGGAACCATCAAGTTGTCATAGAAACACCCTGGTTTAGCTACTATCTACTGACTAATCATCAATAATGCAAAAGACCATTATTCGTAAAATCAAACACAATTATCATTATTAGTGTTGATTTATCGAAACGATTCCTGTTGATGTACGAGTGAATAAATCATAAGTCTCATGTGCACTATCGTTATTAAACATTAATATTTCATTAAGTCTGTGGCTAGACGTCGCTTTGATTTATAAATCAATCGTACGACTATGCTCTGGCTAAGAGGCGGTCCAGCTTTTCTGGAACTCGTCCTGGACCGTTCCAGATACCTTTTCTGGATAGTGTTCTTTTCGATGAACCTCTTTCACTTGTTCTGCCTGTACGTGAGGACTCCGACGTACTCCAGACGTGATTTCAAATTCGTTCTGGTGGATTTCCTGGTGTGGCTCGTCGACGTCTCCTTCATGAACGTGTGTCTCTTCGGCAAGAGGGCCGCGTGGAAGGAAATGGTGATGGAAATGGAGAACACGCAGAAGAAGGTACGCGGCGGAGTTGGTCGTTCGGAGATCGCCAAGACACCTCGTTGGATGCTGATCTTACTGCTCTCGATGTACTTGTTCGACGCGTGGTACTACTGCACCAATCCCGAGCTAAACCGATTGCTCATCGAGTACAGCGCCCTGAGAGCGACGAAGGCGTTCAAGGTGATCTCGACCGGCCTGATGTACTCCAGCGTGAAGGCGTTGAAGGGGCAGGCCGAAGCGCTGGAGGGAAAGCTGCGCGAGGTTCACGCAGGGGACGAGCTGAACGAGATCAAGCTGATCTGTCTGAGTCTCCGCAAGTCGGTCAGGTCGTTCAACGATTGCTTCGGTTGGCATTTGCTCCTGCTCTTTTATAATTTCGGTTTGAGTGTGCTCTTGTATTTGTCGGTGTTCGCGGATGAAGGCGTCTTTACTTTCACGATCCATGGGGCTATCGTGATCTCTGTGTGTATGGCGTACGTTCTATTCGAAGGGGTGAGTATTCGACGTTTTAATATTGTTAGTAGGTATAATTTTAACTGGTTTATGGTGAGCAAGTGTGGTCCTATAATTACCTGGGTCACGAAATACGATTGGGGAGAGGCAATCAAACCTGTGAAATTGGCAGAAGAATTGGTCTCACCTGGGCAGCCTTTGGAAAACTGGGCTACATCTTAAGATCCAATATTCCCATATGTCAAAAGAGAAGGGTATATAATCATTGTGTTCTGCCAGTGTTAACATATGGAGCCGAAACAATGACACTAACAAAGCAAACGGCAAACAAAATAAGAGTGACACAGAGAAGCATGGAAAGAGCTATGTTGGGTCTCTCTCTGAAAGATAGAGTTCCGAATGCGGAGGTGAGAAGGAGAACTGGAGTGACAGATGCCATTGAAACAATATTGAATCTTAAATGGAACTGGGCAGGCCACGTGGCTAAAATGAACTATGGTAGATGGACAAGAAAAATAACTGAATGGAGACCTAGAGACCATGCACTTCGTAGCAGAGGCAGACCACCCACTAGATGGTCGGATGATCTGAAGCGCATTCATACGAACTGGATGAATGCGACACGGGATAGAGAGAGATGAAAACATTTACGGGAGGTTTATGTCCAGCAGTGGACGACTATATAGCTGTTTGAGGATGGTGATGATGAGTTTATGTTTACTACTCAGGCTTTAACTAGAGGCTTTGTTATCGTAATTATTAAGAGCAAAATTTAATATCTGAAAGTTTTAATTAGTGATGCCCACGATATTCTCGTTTGCGAGAGACTCGAGACGATACTTTAAATTTTCCTTGCGAGACAAGACGAGACTTTCAAAAAGTCTCGTCTCGAATCTCGCACGAGCGTCTCGCAAACCGAGAACTCTCTCCTCTAGAAATTTTACGTTATTGTAAGATAATCAACACACTTTTGTAACCACTTTAGAAATTTTTTAAGTGCAACTGAAGCATCAAATCTAGTTTAAATTTGATTTAGTTTCTTTAAACATGTGTTTGAATATTAAAATTGTCTTAATTAACGTAGAAACCTCTCAACTCTACATCTACAGATACATTTTAAACAAAGTTACAGATACAAAGTTTTCTTCAGGATAATTATAACTTTGTTAAAAATGTCATCGATTCCTAATGATTGTCATTCAATTATTACTAACTGAACAACTTATTTACTCGTGTCATAACTTATTTAACAATACCAAGTTACATCTTAAACAGACACTTTTAATTCTTATAAACTTTAAATCATCGCCACAATTTCCTTACAATCCTCAGGACTTATACTTCAAGCTTTAAGCCATAGCATAAATCTTCCATAGCATAACCAACCTTCAGGAACTCTTTAAAATCTCCTCAATTGATTTGAAATATCATATTTGTAAGATGACTTTAACTTCTCTAAAAATGTCTTCGACAAATTAGAATTGCCATAATTTCATATTTGAAAGATCATGTTGTATTTAAGATAAGTGCAATTTATTTTTGAATTAGTTCATTACAATTGTCACAAGTCCCATAGAAACCCTTCCCAATTAAGTTTGTATTAGATTAATATTTTTAATTTTTTGCGTGAATAACAGCATTATTATCAGATAATCAGCAAAATTCACAAATTTTCCGAAATTATTCTAATCTCAGAACAGCCACACAACTTGTTTCGCATGACAATAGAAAGTTTATGACATCCTCTTTCTTTTCATTTCTCCTACAGTTAAACTTAAGATAATGCTAATTCTAACTAGAACACCTGTACCAAATACAGTTATATAGAAGAAAATATCCAAATGCCATGAATTTTGAATTATTAATTAACATAACACTTTTGTAGGTTCTGATCCTTCGCATCATATCCCCGGCGGACGTCCTGTACAGATTCCCTCGGACGTTGGACAAGACCTGCCACATGATGGTCCTGGCGCAGTCATTGGGAACGCCGCTTAGGATGGAGTTGCTATCGTTTTCGCAGAGCGTTAAAGTTATAAACACGACAATCTCAGCTGCGGAATTTTTCCACGTCAACAAACGTCTAATGTTAGGTTTTATTTCGGTCACCACCAGCTACTTCATCGTGTACTTACAAATGAAGAAGTGAATAGACAAATTATAGAATTGTTCGCAGAGTTATTAATTGTACTTGAATTTTGTGAAGGTATAGTAACACGAATTATTATGAGTGGCGTTTATTTTTCTGCAGGAGATTTAGGCCCCTAATCCTGACTTCTACAGTTAGATTCAAGTTTATCATTGTCAAGCTTATAAAAATTTAATGCGTTCATCTTTAACTGTGACTAAATTTTTAAAAGCTGAGGTGATTTTTCTAGATGGAAATTTTCAGCTTCGGCTACCGGCCCCGAGAACATCCCAACAACAAATTTTTAAAAGTTCCAGGGAGAGTGTTTCGGTTTTTTGGGAACCTTTGAGGACCCATAAGAACATCAAGCCCTGCAGGACTTCAATTCCCTTAATTGGGTCTGGATGAAGACCCAGGATATTTCGTCCATAGTATAACATTATGACGAGAAATGTTTGGAACAAAAAGGGCGTTTGATACGTTTAGGCAGTCTAGGTTTTTGGGTACATAAGGTTTTATTTTAAATTCTAAGCAGCGATGAATAAAGCCGATTTCATAAGCTCTCAGATGAGGGTTAGTTCAGATTATCAACATATACCCATCAGATAGCATAATAGGATCAAGTTTGAAATGTATAAGTTGTGGACCCATCTCTAGTCCTTAACGCCGTAAGAATAAAACAAGCTATCAGTAAGAGCTTCCCGTAGATCACCAATAGCATGATTAATCCTACCTTGATCCGGCTAATATTGTTACGCTGAAGGCCTGAAGGACTCTTAAGACGACAGAAGGTTGTCCAACTTCTCTAAGTTGGCCATGGCAATGTATACCAAAGGGAAAACACCAAGTCTTCGCCAACTACTTTAGTCACATTGAGCGACCGGTTTCGACCTCGTCGAAGCCATCTTCAGGCTCGCACTATATTAATGAGGAGCATTAGATAAGCACAGGTAAGTATCTTACAATGTAATGTATTTTAGGGCTCCTATTGTTCGACGTGTGGAACGTTACTAAAGTGGTAGCCCTAAAGGATATAGCTACCTCATCCTTAAGAGGTTGAAAGGTGACTACGCAGTTTCACTTCTCTCGAGTAATAACCCAGACTTACATTTTAGAATGTTGAAAACAAGAACATGAAAACAAAAAAGGGGGTCTCCAGTTAAATGGACATGCGCCAATTTCAATGTTGGCGGATATAGGTAGAACATTAAAACCTTAAACACAGAAACAAGACTATATGCACGGGATGAACATAAGGTGATGGAACAGCGGTATAACCTTAAAAAGTATTTAGGATCGAATGTTCCTGAATATCGAAAGACTAAGAAAGCAACGTGCCTTATTATTGCTCTCTCCCTCCGTCCGGTCTTCAACGACCCTTATGGGCATCCGCAGTCTACACGTAGTAAGTCTATGGTATTAGCACAGTTTAGATATTTACAGTATATATTTAGACATTTAGCCGGTATAGCCGGTATATCCACAGTATCCACAATATCCACAGTATTAAATATTGTCGCGACCCGCGTTAAGCGCAAGGTCGAACACTGAGGGGTAGCTAGAGGTAGAGTAACGTGAAAGAACGTAGGCCTAAGTAAAAAGGGTATATTGAACAAAATTGAATGAAACAATTGAAACACAAATGAGTACATTGAAAGCGCGACCAGCGGCCAACACGACACCAGTTGAAAACGACACACAAAACAAAAAAAGAATCGAAAAGTAATCAAAACATGGGACAACGTAGCAAAACTTAAAAAACACAAAAAAAACTAATGATGAGAAGGGAGTAGGGACTAATAATAATAATACAAAAAGGGGACCTAAATAAAAACAGCACATGGAAATAACGACTTACCCTAAGAGGTTCATCTTGGGCGTGGTTCAGGGGACGCGTCTCGGAGACCGACCAAGGGCGCGATTTGCAAAACTAATGAACTGAACCAAATGAACCTGGTTTTGTCGGTCTCCAGCCATTTTATAATTTTTTCCTGATGACCAATCAGCTTTTTGTCGTTATTAACCTAACGTGGAAAGTTCGTCGATTCCCGAACTCTTTGGCGGATGCTCGATATCTAATTCGAGACGTTGCATCCGCGCGCGATAGCTCGCGGAAATCGCGGGTCGAATTAATGATGAGTATTATCCGGGAATTGCTGAATCTATAAGTTACTGCAAAGTAGCTAAATTACTCGCTTTGCAGAATAAAGAAAAGAAAAAAGAAAACACGTGAGTTGACATGATGTAAGAATAAAAAGTTAAATTTTCAGCGGAATTTGGATTAATTAGTTGATTGATAGGTAAGCTGATTGATCATTTCTTGACAATATATAGGAGTATCCTAGACTGTGGTATTAGGGTCACGTTAGGGTTAGCTCTGGGACTATTTTATAACCTCGAGTGGATGATTTTCCGAAAGTGAGCGTCGGAAAACGCTTAGTGTAATTTTTCAAGCGTTCGAAGCCCTCTGATCCTCGACGGAGGTCGCTCGGAAAAAATCCTGGCTATCAATGAAGCCAGCAGCGAGTTTGATTTATGACGAGAATTTTGTCGCGCGATCACATCCGCACACACCTGGCCAAATAATTTATCGGCCGTTCCGAAACAAATGACGCCGATGGAAAAATTAAATGGGAAAAACGTTACTGTCGGGTTGATTGAATTTTTGACCGAGCAGGTATTTAACTATGAAGAGTGCCGTCGAAAGTTACCGTCGAAACTGTTACTGGTATTTATAATTTTGATAAACAATGTAAAATCCTCTGAGCTGTTTTAATAAAACTCGTATGAATTAATAATTATACTAAATTTTATCGTCTCCACGATCAGTATTTTATCGTCAAATTGGAGGAACATCATCCCAATAATTGTCTAGGGTGTAAATTAGGTGGTAGTGTCACTCGACTTCTGAGTAATATTGTCTATAATAGTGTAAGGCGAAATGTAAACAACCAGCGTAAGCGTAGTGTTTCTTATCTGACCCAAGCGGCATAGTTCGAAAAGGGAGGCCGCTCCGCTTAATTGGATCATAAATACTCTTCCAAAATAATCGTAAATATTTATTTAAAGAAAGAATGATTTATTACGTTCGGGTCGATTCTAGAACAAACAATATTAGGAAAATAATCATCGAGTAAATACTAGTAGGTTTTGGAGACATAATGGAGGATTATAAAAAGGAACGTTGCGGTCGAAGAGGAGGTTAAAGACGAGATGCCGCCGTGAGTGAAAACAGTGCGATAAACCGACTAGCAGAATTGTGTAAATAAATGAGCGGTTAAGTGTGTGATATAAATTAATTAGTTAAGAAATAGTCTAGATCAATTAAGTTGTGTTAAGACAGTGTGTAAATAAATTAGAATAAACGTTACAATAGTAACACTTGCAGGTTTATGTACTCTGCACCACTAAGAGTAAGTTGGTAACCAACTTACAAACTAGAGCAACAATAATTGAGTCGAATATAGTATTGCAACATGTATGCCATTCGCTGGCTTACAAGAAACATTCCTCAGTAAAATGAAAGTGTTACTTACTGTACAAGTGGGTATTGAATTGTACTTAGATACTGGAGTAATACATAATTCATTCGAATGAATGTGAAATAAACTTATGGCATTATGTTAAACTTGCCACGATGCAAAGATTTTTCTAGTTTTTTTTTTGTACAATTTTTTTCTAAAATTTCTTTTCTATAATACAACGACGTAATATTTTTCTTCTATAGTAATCCATGCAGGTATAGTTACTAGGTACTACCAGGACTAAGTTAGTATCATAACGGAGTTACAAAAATTTCTAATAATCTAAAGAAGAATTGAGTGGAATATAACAATATATACATAAGGCATGCCCTGCAAAGATATGTATGTAACATTTTGTCGATTACATTAAAGTATAACTTGTAGTTTGTGCAACTACCAATAATAAGTTTCTCTACTGTACTTATAAATTGAAGAAACATTTGTAAAATATTGTAACGCGAAATGTAAACAGCAGAGCGAAATGTGTTTACTCATATCGAACCTCGGCGGCTTACCTCAAAGGAACGCCGCCACGCTTAATTGAGTGGCGGCAACATCATATTAAGAAAAGAATAATTTATTACGTTCTGGACGTTTCCTAGGTAAACATTATTATCGAGATGGATCGAGTTCTTTGTGGAATTATCGAGAATACAATTGAGAAATGTATATAAGCGGGCTTGCGGTCGAGGGGGATTATTAGACGTGAAGCGCGACATAGTAAACAAGGTGAAAACGAGAGCGTATAAATAAATTACATTTAAGAGTGATATAAATTAATTAGTTAGGAAGTAGTTATGTGTGTTATATAAATTAGTTCAGTAATAGTCTAAGATAAATTAAGTAGTGTGTAGTGAATAATTAGGATAGGGTAAATAAATTAGAAAATAAACGTTACAATATTGTTTTCTAGGTTTTTTATACAACGAGTGTAATATAACACTCGCGTGTTAAAGTTACACTTGCAGATTTAGATACTCTACACTAGAAAGGGCAAATTGGTACCATATGGCACTTACAGACTGGAGGAAGAAAATTCTAACATTTAAATCGGATATAGCATCACATAAGGTATGCCATGCAAAGATATGTATTTAATATTTGTCGATACATTAAAGTCTTACTTACAGTTTGTGCAACTGTCAATAATAAGTCTTCGTATTGTACTTTGAGACGCATATAATTTCGTACTTACGTATTAATTGCTTAGAAGTTCCTCGGCCGTCTAGCTCGAACTAATAAATGACTCAGGCGTGGTCGAAAAGAAATACCAACCTCAGATTGTAGCTATTTAATTGAGTAAGTCAGATAACCCAAAACAAATACTAAAGAATGTCCAAATACCTCCTCAAAATATTCATAATACTAAATCTTCACATATTCTCAAACTACTAAAATACAGAGAAGTTCAAAAAGTAATGGCAGAAACACATAATTCTTAAAGTTTGTTACTAATTAATGGGGGAATCGATCGATTTAACGTTCAACTTAAAGGCCTTTAAGGGGGAAATACCTGGCACTGTGCGCTGATCACCACACACTCAGGAGGTCTCGGTGATCGTCGCCGACTGGCTGAAGTCGTCCGGGTACAGTGCGGATCGCACATTCGTTGATGCAGGCTGGACTCAAGGCGGATCGCCCTGTTCTGGTACGGCACGTAGATTTCACGTGTGGCGAGTTTAGCGGTTACGCACTCCGAAAGACACTCGTAATCAACGCACTGATTAAGCAAAGCACTGATTTTACTTTTACACTTTACCCATCAAATTAGTAGGGTTCGTTTAGTAAAAGTTTGTCAACGGAGCTGTGAAATACTTATTACTTAAACCAATCCAATACACCAATCAATTCACTAAGCCCGACCAAAAATCTCAACAAACATTAATTCAACTCAAAACAACACCTCGGGGAAGGTATTACCTTTCCCGAGGCCCGAATTCCAGTCCTGTCTCCTTTCTCTTTCTCTTTCCGACCCTAACTCTCCCACTTATTTCCCAAAATCCAATTTCAAAAACCCCCTCCTACAGATTTTCAGCCTATCATTGACCAGGCACATATCAACGGGGCGTTACAATATCCCTCTCTTTACAAAACACATCACTCTCTGAGCACGTGATAAGATTAACGGTATTCGACTTCCAAGAAAGTTAATTATCCAAAACAAATATTGCGAACCTCTTCGAAATTGTAAGTGGCGACGCAAAGTCGAGACATCCTCAAAAAATGTTTACCAAAACCTCGTTACAAATCTCGTTACCCGGTAAGAGAAAATCATAACGTAACAACTGATAAATTAAAGGAACATTAGTGCAACATTGTTTCCAATGTTTGTCACATAACATGTTTCATATAACACTCGTCTATTAAAGTTATACATGCACGTTTAGGTACTATACACTGGTAAGGCAAGTTAGTACCATATCGCATTTTCAGAATAGACGAAAAATAGTCTAATATTTAAGACGAATATAGTATCACATAAGGTATGCCGTGCAAAGTTATGTATTTAACATTTGAGGACTACAGAAAAGTATTACTTGTAGCTGTAGAAAATATTAAAAATAAGTTTTGGTACTGATGTTATAAATTAGAGGAATATTATTGCAACTTGATTCTATGTTTTGTCGTATAACACTCGACTATTAGTTACATCTGCAGGTTTAAGTACTATACACTATTAAGGATAAATTATTACCATATCGCACTTACAAACTTGAGAAAAAATAATTTAAAATTTAAGTCGTAATATTGCATGGAGTAGGTGTATAAAATATTCCATTTTTAAACTTGTACGTTACATTTGTCTAATAGATTAAAATATTACTTGCAGATTTAGGTTTTGTATAAGTTACCAATATGTGAGGTTTAGTGTGGTCTAAATAATGTCACTACTTCTCCCACAAAATGTCAGAAAATCTAATTTTCTACCCTTTTGAGATCAAAATTGTGTTACCGTTTTTCAAGGAAATTCCTAGCAAAAGTTCTTCCAAACTTCACCAGATCCGGACGTAAATTATTTCCGTTACCCTTCCCGAGAATTAGTTCCCGAAAACATTGAACACCCGCCTTTCGATACCCCACACTGTTAGGATAAAAAGTCTCCCACAGTAAGTCTCCCGTCTCCTGCAGCGCCGCGCGTATTGCGTCTCACTATCGCGAAGATATAAATTTACATTTACTATGGATCGTAGAGGGAAAAGGGAAATAGAACGCATATTTCACGGCGATAATTTAAAAAAGCCGCATTGATGCGCCCGACGCGGAAAATGCTCCTTTATGTGCGGAAACGCGCGGATTTATTCATAACCTGCACTCGATGGAAATTGTTTATCTACGCGGGACCGTTGGGGTTTATGGAGTCACCCTTTTCGAATGGAAAGTAGTTTCGGGGATTTCCGTTATTGGTGCCTGTAGCAGAAGACGCTGAAGTCATTTATGGACAAAGTGAGTTATTAGAGCCCATGTAGGGGACTATGGAGGAAATCACACTACGTCGCATAAGCAAAGAATTTTGTTAATACTATAACCTGAAGAAGCGCATTTGTGGAAAATTACTGCGACTTGTAAAATGTATAAATTACGATGCCATGTACATATGCCTCCTTGTCGAGGGCCAGGGTAAAGGAACCATCGCGCCACTGTGGTATGACGTCGGTAACAGATTTCCGTCGATCACTAATAGCTTGATTAATCCTGCTTAGATCCGGCTAATATTGTCACGCCTTAGACCTGATTAGCTCTTGAATCAGCTTTGGTTGGGGATTGTAACTCAGATAGTGGGAACAAACAGATTGACCAACCAACAGACATTGATTTAGGCTGCTAATAATTGGGTGAAATGAGGTGTTTTTTTTTTCCTTTTAGCCTAATTTCTATCTGTGCATAACTGGATATAGATCTCCAATAATTGTTTCCAAGTCTCCCTATTCTGAGCTCTTCGTTAACACATCGGACATGCATGTCTGACTATGCCTCTGGATATTTTGCATTCATAAGGGCGCCATTTGCCAATTTCTTAATTCCAACGATTGTCTTTTATACGTTCGTTATGGCCTGCCCATTTCCTTTTTAATAACGCTGCTCACTCTATAACGTTAACAGCGTTGGGTTTTTTCTTATCCAGACGTTACGTTTTCACTCTCTGAGCGATATTCCCAATATATACGTCTTTCCATAGCCCCCTGAGTTACGGATTCTGTCCAAGTTTGCTGTTGTGAAGGTCCATGTCTGCGTTCCATATGTGAAAACTTGTTGTATCTCCTCCCAGTTGGATGTAATCAAAAGTACATCCATCATCTGCAATCTTAGGTGATTCAGGTATCTACCATTAATTTTAATCCCTTTATTTTTCTCAATTCGTTGTTGAACGAAGTGTGGAATGATCTTTAGAGAGAGTGGACTGTATAGATATCTCTCGTAACTCGTCGGTGGCTGCGAAGATGAATCTTGTCTCCAGGTTGTAAGGCTGAAGACGTTCTTGTAGGCGGAGATCAGGGCGTGACGTGATCTCTTGAAGTTCTTGAAGTTCTAGTAGTTTGGAGAGAGGGCGTGACGTGCTCTCCGGTGGACCTGAGGGCGTAACGTGCAGGTCCGGATGGAAGTTCTAGTAGTTTGGAGAGAGGGCGTGACGTGCTCTCCGGTTTGAAGTTCGTGAGGTTATGGTTTGTCGGGTTAAGTGGCGTGAAGAAATATCACAACACACTGTCGTTTTGAGCATACTAGGGTATACTCTTTTATTACCAAAAATTTCAGAGCTTTTATACATCTTGTTTTACATTGGTTAAATGAGATATTATTTGTTTTCTTACAATGACCTGGCGTTGCAGAAACTGACCTTAATTGGAGCGCGCTTCTTATCACGTTCCGTAAATGCCTTTGTTATGCTGACTCGGTTAATTATTGTGATTTTGAACTTGACTTGTTGACGTTCGGTCGGCGTTGTTATTCTTCGTAATAAAATAGGACGTGCTTTTAGTTTAATTAGATATCCCAAAAACCTTGTTACCTAAGCTCCATCAGTGATTATTATCTGTTTGTAAAACAAAACGTGTTGAAAAGTTCCCAAAATTAGTTCACCATAAATTACAATTTCTTAACCTAAAATAATGTTGACGTTAGCGTCAACATTGTTTTAAAATAGTCTTCGAAGACCATCGTAAATAGTTTGGGAGAAATTGTATCTCCTTGTCTTACTCATATCTTGATTGATATGCGTTTCGTCTTTAGCTCGTAATCAAGTTATACTGTGGCCATTGCTTCCAAATGAACATTATGCAACAGATTTCTGTGTCTCGAGTCGATTCTGCTATTAATCAAAGTTTCTTCGACAGCCCATCGCACTACGCTGTCGAAAACATTCTCTTAATCACAGAAGGCCAGATACAAACGTAAATTACACTCATTAGTTTTGTCTATTAATATTTTAAGTGTGTGCAGGTGGTCGCAGGTTCCATATTCTCTTTTTAACCTTGCTTGTTCAACAGGTTGATATGTGTCGAATTTGTTCGTTAATCTGCTAGTTATAATTTCATAAAGGTTTTATATTTTTGTGATGGAGTAGGTTTATAATTATCTAGAATTGCTGGATCACCTTCCTGATACATCAGCATAGTGTTGGTGTTGTTGCATCCAATGGGTATCTTACCTTCGAAAACGCGTTTACTGAATAACGTCTTTAGATATTCGTTAATATTTCTGCCTCCTTCTTTGAGAAGTTCTATTAAGATTTCGTCATCTGCCACTGCCTTAATACCTTTCATATCATGTATAGCTTTGTCTATTTCATCCTCTGTAATTTCTGGTAGGTCTTCCTAATGTACATTTCTTATTTTATTCCATAAATTCTTTATAGCGTTATCCGATGGAGGGTTTTGTTGGGATATATATAGATCTTCTTATTATTTTTCGGTTATCGTTATGTCTGTTCTGTCTCTTACTTCAACGCCCTGATTTTTTAACACAATTATTTGTTTATTTAATATTCTAGAGTTCATTCTTTTGAAACTTCAAGTCTTTTCTATGCATTCTTCTTGATATTCTCTTAAATCAGCTTTTATTTGTTTTCTTATGGTTTCAGTCTAATCTGTAAACTCCACTGTATTCCTCTTATTTTCAAAAGTTGACGTCTTCTTGCTAGCATATCTTGGGACTTTCTATACTCTGTTCAAAACAAATCCCGATGCAAGTCATTTTGATGACGTCAGAATCATCCAATACTACCAACTTAATATAGTCCGAGGACATCGCAATTTATGTGTTCCGTGTATATTTTAGGTTGTAAATATATATGGTTATGTGTATTCCCAACCTAAAATATACACGGAACACATAAATTGCGATGTCCTGGGACTATATCAAGTTGGTAGTATTTGATGTTTGGTGACGTCATCAAAATGACGTGCATTGGGATTTGTTTTGAACAAAGTATACATATTTTAGGCTGTTTTTGTTGTTGATTTACCGCGACTCTGGAGCTTGTTTATAATAATTAATCTGTTATCACTAAATTTAATTCATCTAATTGAAGCTCTTCTAGATGTAAGTCACTTACTTCTTTTAGTGTTTTGTATATTTCCCGTTGTTAACTTTCAGGAATCCTGTGTCTGATGAGGTGTTACTTGGGGGAGGGGTTAAGTAATTGCTCGTATGAGGAAATAAGACAGACATGTGAATTACTTACAAACAAAATCAAACAGATACGCAAAATGGATAAAATAGAAGTGGTATAGCTTCCATGGATCGGAAAGGTTTAGAGAGATGTGACGTCACTACAGGGCAGTAGGGTTATATCCCGTACATCTCGAGGAATAGGTAGTAACGCAACGATAGAGACAGGTCAAAGGAGACTTTTCGGATGACTGATAAAATACTCATAACCGAATTATCGGTGGTGGATTTTGAACATCCTATTTAAATACACTCGTATCAACTTACTCATAACGTTACTAATTTACCGAGTTATTTTTAAACTTTGTCTCGTATATCGAAAAGTATCGCGTTCGTAATAACACACCCTGTATTCCAATCGACATTTAATCCCCACTTCACCAGTTCAGCAAAGCAAACTACCCCATCTATCCCTAATAACGTCGGGACTGAAGTAGTTTCGTATTTCCTTTTTCATTTTATTTGTAGTTTACATCGAGCACACCAAACTTGCCCGATATTTCCTATTAGTCCGTTTGGAAACTACCAAAGCGGACTGTAATATACGAAAAGTTCATTTCGGACGGGAATTTAAAGGTCTAGTCAGAGATTGGTCGAAACCAGCACTGTGCGAAGAGTCGCTGAATAATTAGGAATTGTACCTAATCGATGTTATATTAATTTTATATGTTAACGGTTATTAGGCATAGTTTACAATTAGTCACTTAATTGCTTGATTGATTTTTAATTGTTTTTTACAATAGCATCGAAGTACATAGTGATATATTTCAAATTATGCACGTGTCGATGATGTAGGTACTTATATAAAAAGTGTAATAGACCTCTCATTTAATTGAAAATTGCACAATGGTGAAGTACGCAATCGTGGTCTTCGTTTTAGGTTGTGCCGGCCTACAAGTCGAGTGCAGGAAATTGCGTGAGTAGAAATTGATAATTGTAATTAAGGTGATATATTGTTTTACCTTAGTGGAATAATTGAGTTATTTAAATTTGCACGGTAACGACGGTACTCAAAAATTTTTCACCAATTATTTGATAGATACGTTTGACTGTTGGTCATTATTTATTAATTTAGGTACGTAAGCACTTCTCCAAAAACGTTATTTGGATCGTAATGCAACGAAACAAGTACCCATAGATTACCATCTCATGACTGTATGATTTGGTGCAATTAGACGGTCATGTCAATATTTAAATTTGCACGATAATGATGGTACCTCAAAAATGTTCCAAATATAATTTGATAGATTCGTCTGTACCTTAGTAATCATTAATTTATTTAGCTACGTGGGTACTTTCAGAAACGGCCTTTGGATCGCAATACACCGGATTAAGTACCCATATATTACTTTCCCATGACTGTAGGAATGGTACCGTCATACTGTCATGCCCTTATATGAATTTGCAATGTGATGACGGTATTCCAAAATTGTTCACCAATTGTTTAATAGGTGGTACGTTTGAATGTTGGTCATTATTTATTAATTTAGGTACGTAAGTACTTCTCCAAAAGCGATATTTGGATCGTAATGCAACGAATCAAGTACCCATAGATTACCTTCTCATGACTCTATGATTGGTGCCATCATACGGTCATGTCAATATTTAAATTTGCACGGTAATGATGGTACCTCAAAATTTTTCCAAAAATAATTTGATAGATTCGTCTGTACCTTAGTAGTTATTAATTTATTTAGCTACGTGAGTACTTTCAGAAATGACTTTTGGATCGCAATGCACCAGTTCAAGTACTTATATATTACTTTTCCATGACTGTATAATTGGACCATCATACTGACATGCCGTTATATAAATTTGTACTCTCATAACGGTACTTCAAAATTTACCACCAATTTGATAGGTACGTTTAAATGTTGGTCATTATTTATTAATTTAGGTACGTAAGCACTTCTCCAAAAACGATATTTGGATCGCAATGCAACAAATCAAGTACCCATAGATTACCATCTCATGACTGACTCATATGGTTATGTCAATATTTAAATTTGCACATTAATGATGGTACCTAAAATTTTTCCAAAATAATTTAATAGATTCGTCTGTGTCTTAGTAATTATTAATTTATTTAGCTGCCTGAGCACTTTCAGAAATGACCTTTGGATCGCAATGCACTAGATCAAGTACTCATATATTACTTTCCCATGCGTCATACTGCCATGCCCTTATATGAATTTGGACTGTAATGACGGTACTCCAAAATTTTCTACCAGTTATTTGATAGGTACCTTTGAATGTTGGTCATTATTAATTAATTTAGGTACGTAAGCACTTCTCCAAAAACGATATTTGGATCGCAATGCAACAAATCAAGTACCCATAGATTACCATCTCATGACTGTATGATTGGTGCCATCATACGGTCATGTCAATATTTACATTTCCACGATAATAATGGTACCTCAAGAATTTCCCAAAACTAATTTGATAGATTCGTCTGTACCTTAGTAATTATTCATTTATTTAGCTACGTGAGCACTTTCAGAAATGACTTTTGGATCGCAATGCACCAGTGCAAGTACTTATGTCTTACTTTCCTATGACTGTATAATTGGTGCCATCATACTGACATGCCGTTATGTAAATTTGTACTGTAATGACGGTACTTCAAAATTTTTCACCAGTTATTTGATAGGTACCTTTGAATGTTGGTCATTATTAATTAATTTAGGTACGTAAGGTACTTCTCCAAAAATGATATTTGGATCATAATGCAACGAAACAAGTACTCATAGATTGCGTTCTCATGACTCTATGATTGGTGCCATCATACCGTCATGTCAATATTTAAATTTTCACGGTAATGATGGTACCTCAAAAATTTTCCAAAAATAATTTGATAGGTACGTTTAAATCTTATTAGTTCATTACCAGTTCGTTTAATTACGTAAGCACTTCTCCAAAAGCGATCCTTAAATCGTAATCCACCAAATCAAGTACTAATACATATTTTACTTTCCTAACAACTGTATGATCGGTGCCTGTAAGATTACACACATTGGCATTGACAGTATATTCCAAACTTGAATGTTTCAATTTTAGTACTACAATTCTGAGTTACCAAGTCTGAAAATTCATGAATTTTCTGGTCTGAATTTTTTTTTCTGAAAATCCAAAAATTTTCCAAAGAAACCTTTACACGTTTGTATTTCCCAGCTTCCTACATCGAAGTCTGCCACCGCAGCGACCCGAACCTGAACGAATGCCTGAAAAGGAACGTCGAAACGATACAACCGAAGATGGTGAAGGGCATCCCACAGTTGCACATACCCTCCTTCGATCCCCTCGTCTTTGACAAGTTCACTTTCGTCGATTCCGACAACTTTAAATTCACGGCGAAGGACATACGAGCCTATCACGTCGACGAATTTGTGATGAAAGACATCGCCATGGACGTCGAGAGGAATACGTTGAACCTCACTTTGAATTTCCCCTTCGTGCACATGGAGCTGCATTATTTCCTGAAGGGCGACCTCATGATCTTCAACTTCGACGCCGAGGGCGAGCAGACCTCGAACTATAGTGAGTGGAAAGCGGGAAATATTTCTGGTTTTTGGCTATCTAATTTAGGAATGTTGGGTCGAATTGAAAGTGTTCAGGATTTTCTTGGATAATGTGAAAATTGAAATTAACAAAATTTGTTCCGTTAAGAAGGATGGTGAGTTTCAACAATAACATTAAAGGGTGATAACTTATATGCCTGAACATTCAAATCTTACAAGGTTTCGAATTTGAAAGAAAGTAATCTTTTTACATACGCAGGAGGCACTTTATGCCACTCATTTGATATACATATCATATAATTTACCAACCAGACTTTGCACGTCTAAGGACTTTTTGATAGCCCTCTCTAGTACTCAAAAAGTACTACTAAATCCAGTAGAAAGTCAGACGTACGTAATACCCTTGAAATTACACTAATAGATTGGTTAATGTTGATTAAACTGGAATGGATAGAAAATGGAGAATTCATATGTGTCTCAACTCCTTTTGAATGCCATTAAACATTTTAAAAATAATGACAACTCCTTCAGAAATGTGATTCTGTTGAGGAAGTCACAATTTCTGAGGAGACCACTCAAATTCCTTTAAGACCACATCACTTCACTAGAAGTGCCATTACTTGTTTAAACATTTCTACATGTTCATTAAAAATTCCCTAACTTGTCTCAAATCGAACTCCTTTAATTGTGCCAAATCTATTTAATTACCTGACTTTAATTCGTCTTTCAAACCATGATGGTTTGTTACAATTGCAACTCTTTAAAAATGTCACGATATATACTTCTTTGAAAATGTCACAGTACTTCTAATTTAACATCCTTTTTTAAATGAGTAGAGAATTATTACAGTTGTAACAAGTATCACAGAAACTCCTTAACTCCTTTTAAAGTACCAGAATTTTTTATTTCAGAAGTAGTGTTTTCTTAAAACAACCGTAATTGCTTTTAAAATGTCACTTTATAATTGACTGAAATTTCTTAGCAATTCCACTTTTTCAATTGTGTCAGAAAATATTTACAAATATTTAATGGCACATTTTAAGCATACAATTTTAACTTTCTTAAACCATTTTAAATGTCTTAACGTTATTCATCATCACACTTACTTACAAATGTCGTAGTAAACTAAGCAACTGAATCCTACATTAAATGTTATGTAACTGAAATTTATTAAAAAAGTGCATTAATTTATCTCACTTGTCATACATTTCATAGTAACGCCATTATTTAATCAAGTCAGGACTCACTTAAAAAGTTTCCCAGTTACACTTGCAATAAACAAGTTTTAAGTGTAATTTTTTCAAACGTGTTGACGGAATACAGATTTTGTAAATAATTTAATATGTCTAAACTTTATTCATTGTTACCACCTTTAATACTTCATAAGTTATAATGCATTTGAAGTGAAGAAACAATGTCCATAAACTCTTTAGAAACTCCTTAACATTCTTTTAAACACAACCCTTTCGACTTCCTTAAATGTGCCATCGACACACCAAGATCCTCATAGATAACTTAAAATCCTCTTTGCTCCACACCATTTAGATTTTTGGTTAAAAACCAATTTGTCAAAGGTAATGATTTAAACATTATTCTAAGATAAGTCAGTATAATTTCTAGAATGTACAAATTAAAGCACCCCTTTGGTATTTTCATTAAATATAACATTTCCAATCTATTCATTTTGATTTCACTAATAATCAATATTAAGATATTGAAGGCACTGTATTGGTGATTAAGGCATATCAGCTTTATTTAAGTAATCTCAAAATTTACATCTACCCAACTTATTCATAGGCCCTTCGAAGATCGATAAACCCAAGAAACGAGTACGTTTCTGGGTTTCCCAATCTATTTTCTCCAAAATTTACGTTCTATGTTGGTCCTTTACGTTTTTCTCAATTTAACTTTTAGCGAACATCTTGGCCACCGCCTGGATCGAATTCGAGAAGATGTCCCGCAACGGCAAAACCCACTTTAGGATATCGAAGACCTCCACGAGCATCGAAGTCGAAAGGTTCGAGCTGAACTTCGAGGGAGTCTTCAGCGACGCGCGTCTGAACGCGGAGTTCAACAAGTTCCTCAACGAGAACATCGACAACTTCTTCGACACCATCAAACCGGTCGCCTCGAAATTTACCTTCCATCAGATATTCAAGACCATCAATACCGTACTAAATCTGTACAGCTACGATGAACTTTTCCCGGAGTAAAACTACGAAGTTTCGGTTATATACGTAATTAGAGTTCGTAGTTAATTGACATTTACCTCAATTAGTTTCATAATGGGATATTCGTGTTTGCACTTATCTTGCCGGCTTTGTTTATTTCGTAACCGAACAAATAAAATCATGTATTTTAATAAACTAGTTTTAATCAATTAACGAATGATGTGTACCTAATTACCCAAATAGGTCGTGCGTAAATTGAAGCAATTAAATTTATAAAAATAAATTGTTTATTCAATTAAACATTTATGGTTACATGTTTATCATCTTTGGAACAACTAATAAATTAAATTAAATTGTAGATTAAATACGTACTTCGTGTGTGATTTAATGTATGCTTTTCGGCATAACAAATATTCGTTTATAATAACCCTTAAAACAGTATTTTTAGAATCATATTTTGAAATTCCGAATCTTCCATAAATTTAAGGGTTAAAGACAGACTTTTCATTCTACCTCGTCTGTCCCTTTACCTTTCTCGAAAATGAAGTTAATTGACGAAATTAAACTTATCAGAATTTTTTAATTTTTCGTACCCATATGAACGAAGTGTGAAATGATCTCTTTAGAGAGTGGACTGTATGTAGAATCTCTCGTCGCTCGTAGGTGGCTGCGGAGATGAATCTTGTCTCCAGGTTGTATGGCTGAAGACGTTCTTGTAGGTTGGAGATCAGGGCGTGACGTGATCTCTTGAAGTTCTTGAAGTTCTAGTTGTGTGGAGAGAGGGCGTATCGTGCTCTCCGGTGTGGACCTGAGGGCGTAACGTGCAGGTCCGGGGTTGAAGTTCTCGAAGTCTGGAGAGAGGGCGTATCGTGCTCTCCGGTGTGGACCTGAATCAGCATAACGTAAATTACTTAGGACATACCCATTCACTTTAATACCGCCATTATATTCATCGAGTCCTTCCAGAAAGACATTTCTATGTTCCGGTACTAAAATGACAGCTATTCTAGTACTAAAATAGCTAAAAGCAGTGCTTTAATACGGCTTATTAAAGCATTGTTTTTGGTAATTTATTTGTTGGGTTGGTAGCAAGATGCTGTCTGATATCTGTCAAAACAAAATTCAAAATAAATATGGCCGCAGCGTCGATGGGATAGGGATGCAAGTATGCAAGTGTTGACTATAAGCTATTCGTTTCTGTATCTTGAAAGGTGTATCATAAAATAAAAACCTCACGGTTCCTCTTTTTCGTACAGTAAGACCCTCGGCTGGGGTATGTAAAATTTATATGAATCTAAAGTTGTGGCTTATGGGGTATTCCTTTTACATTTGAAGTGAAAGTGAAATGATCTGATTATATCACTTATGAATCACTTGATACGTCAATTTTGCTCACCTATGCGAGAAAACAAAGAAATTATATTTGAAAATGTCACGATAAAAAAATCCCCAGATAAGAAATTAATAATAAAATGGAAGCCGGAACATAGAAAATGTTGTGAAGTACTCGTTGCAGAAGACATTCCAAGCCCTCGTCCGTCCTAAAACTAGCCGCAAGCGGCTCGTTTTAAAGTCTCGGAGTCGAGCTTGGAATATGACGTCTTCTGCAACTTGTACTTTAAACTACTATTGCAACATGTACATTGACTTGTATTTCCATAGTAACCTAATTTCACCCGGTAGCGATACCATTATTTTTTAACCCAACTATGTACTAAAATTACCAAAGTGCCCGAGCGACTAAACTCGTACAACCTTGTAACGTAAAACTTGTGTAAACTTGTAGTTTATCGCAGGGACTCCAGTCCGGCGTATTAAAATATGCTCCCCGGATTTCCATGCGCCCGGACCCGATAACCAACAGGCGGTAGATGGCATTTCCCTCGAGTTGTTAACGTAGTCGATTGTCGTCACATTTTCGGCGTAGGAGGGGTGGATTTAGGGGTAGATTTTATTGGATTCCGTGGCGCGGCGACGGCGACGATATGGAACACTTGTCGCTTTTACGGATCGGATTATCGGAATGGGGGGTGGGGGAAAACCCCCATAAACTGTTGAGTCGGATTTTCGGATAGAAATCATTCTTTCGACGTCGAAGGGGGAGATATCGTTCGGTTTTAAGCTGTTATATTAAGGAATT
This sequence comes from Cryptocephalus moraei, assembly GCA_946251905.1. NCBI lineage: Eukaryota > Metazoa > Arthropoda > Insecta > Coleoptera > Chrysomelidae > Cryptocephalus > Cryptocephalus moraei. The sequence continues at coordinate 11,643,765 of OX276462.1, forward strand.
ATCGCTAAATTAATTGATGATTTGTACTAGTGATGCAGTCTAGTGCAATTCACTTGCAACCGGCATATAGCCAATTGCATATAACATCACGAAAAATCGATAATTAAAAAGGTAAAGTTATATTAACGGTATTCAGGAAATAAACTGAAATGATTTGAAAATGTATCACTCGCCCTGGCCCTATCTTTGGATATATACATACAAAGATATATGTAAGATATATAGTGTATAGCAGACCTGGACAAATGCCTATTAAGCCACATCATCCACTTTATTAGTCAGCATTTACTATAGGCTCATATTTTATTGCTAATTTATTATGCAAACCACGATTTTATTGCTCCACTTCTTAGCGAGAAAAAGGGGATAATGTCACTTAAGACTTAAACCACTTCATCCACACCTGTATCTCCGGAACCGCAGGAGAGATATATACATAAACTAAGTGGCATATTTTATTGCTAATTTATTGCTGACGATTGGGACTAGTAGCGCAATCCCAAAACCACCCCTCAACCCTTAGCAATAAACTCAACCCCGAAACATCAAAAAAATTGTAAAAAAATGTATGTCCGTTAAATAGAGCCTTGGCTCTTTATCGCTATTTAATTTCTTAACTTACCAGAAAAGTATGATTTTATTGCTCGACCCCTTAGCGAGAAAAGGGGGATAATGTGACTTAAGACTTAGCCACAACATCCACACCTGTATCTCCTGAACCGCAAGAGATATATTAATAAACCAAGCGCCATATTTTATTGCTAATTTATTGCTGACGATAGTGACTAGTAGCGCAATCTCAGAACCACCCCTTCAACCCTTAGGATGAAACTCACCCCCGAAATATCAGGAAAATTGTAAAAAAATGTATGTCCGTTAAATACAACCTGAGCCCTTTATTACTCTTTAATCGCTCAACTTTCAAGCAAAATTTTCACCATACCCAAAAAATTATGTGATCCTGAATAATTTTACTTTTGCCTTTAAATTTTGATATGTATAAAAGTTGTATATTCTGAGAAAATTTCATTCACATCCAAAAATTTAGCGTTAGTTCTTCATACTTCAATAAAAAATTCTATCTTTTGTAAATTCAATGTTATACGGAGCTTTTCTATTGAAATGCGTGGCCCGAAATCAACGAGCAAAAGAGAAACTAATAGTAGTTCGTTAGTATGACGGAGAAGGAAGTTTTGCTACGTTGTCGGCCGCAGTCCAAGTCCAGGACCCATTCCAAATATTCCCCTCGGAAGCTATACAGCGAATGAAAACGTTCGTACGTGTGTTCCTCATACATATCGTAATGCCGGCCGGTAGAGTGTGCGATGACTGTGATGTTTCGCGAGGTAGCAACGTCGCAAAAGTTCTTTCTCTGTTTAGCCAACGAGAAATATATGGCATTTCTTCGCTCTTATGTTTATACCATACTATGACTTTGTAGAAAAGGTCTGTATGCGTTTATACGTGTAAATATCATTATTTTAATTACATTTTTATTTTATTGAAAATTGCATGTTTTCTCGAAAGGACTAATCTGTATTTACAATTTTTTTTAAATTTTTTGTTTGAAAAAATATTAGATTTATTCTGTAAAGAATATTATTGTTTAAATATTTTCTTTTAAAATTTTTTCTTTAAATTGCTTAATAAATAGACCAGGGTCGATAATTTTGAAAACGGTAAAAAGTGAAAAAAAATTATAGTAGGATGAAACCCATCGGAAAAGGTAGAGAATACAACAAAAATGAAAGGCAAAATAAATTACGGGCGATCTGAGGTCGGGAAGGGGGCTGGGGTGAGTATTTAAGGGTAAAAAACGGTTTAGATCGATTTCCAGTAAAACTGCAAGCCCTATGAAAAAAAGTTAAATGACAGAGTTGTAGGTAATAGAAAGGTCTACAACTTTTGTATCAACACTTTTTTCACATAACCTCGAAATTGTTGTGAAAAATTCAAATAACCAAGTTTTTGGTTTTTTATTTTTAGCTTTTGCAATTTTTTTTATTTTTTCACAAAATTTGGTGAAAACTTCCCTTTTTATGTCCCAAATATACAGTAATTTTTTTGATTTTAAATATTCAGTATTTCACCTTATTTTGACTTTATATCGAAAAAGCACTCTAATTTTCAATCGAAAATTCTCACGTCAAAATATCTGCTTTTTTAAAAAAGTCTGTATGTTTTTTGTTCGTTGAAATCTCTACTTTCTGATGGTAAAAAAAAATTATACATTACTATGGAAAATGTTCTCAGAAAATGCAAATAATGAAAAAAACTCGAATCCAAAATTTTTTTTAATCATTATGTATAACTTTGAGCTTTTTATTAAAATTTACACTTTAATTACTCGAAAAACGTGAGATGTCATGTTAGATAAACAAAAAAATTACAAATCCATGAAACATCAAGATTGCAAAAAACATGCGAAAATAGTTGTTCTAAATATTAAAAATAGGATTTAACGGGGATTTCATCTAAAAAATGTCAATGCTGCAAATTTTTTCAGTAATAAAGTTGATTTGTTAAATTGTCATTACATTTATGTCATAGAAAATCTCATAATATATAAATATACATGTAAATCGTACTATTAAATTTAAATACTTTATACTGATTACGATTACGTTATTCATTATATTTTTAAATACAATACTCTTGTTATTTATAAATACCTTATATTGCATTCTAATCACTTCTTCATTACTTTTTGTCTCTTTGATGGCATTACTTTATTGTTAGATTAGGCAAACCTTCCCGATTCTAGTGGATCTTCAAAATCTTTAAGACCATCACCGTCTTCGTCTTCAAGATTATTTCCGGTCTGCATTGGTTCTTCATCCACAATTTCATCTGAGTCATCAACTTCCTCGTAGGTTTCTTCTTCCACATTGGAGCATGTTTCAGAACCATGACAATTTGAGCATAAATTTGTGCATTTTAAACAATGTTTTCGGCAGCCACATTTCCGGCGGTTCAAAAAAAGGAAGGCATAATATTTGTTCCTTGACTGATTTTCCTTGCCCTCTTGCTCTTAATGTTATCGTGAAAAAAAAAGGGATTTCCCGTAATTTTCTTACTCCCTTACCTAACTATTTTTATCCTGGACTCGGAATTTTAATCCTGGGCTCAACTGTCATTTGGCCTTGGGGTATACCGGGGCTCAATCGTAGGGTGGGATTAGCGTTACCGTTGGAATTTTCCATATATGGAATTTTCTGACCGCGGGGCTCAGTTGTCGTATGCCCGGCTGTTTTGACCGCGGGACGCACCTCGGCTGCAACTACCTTTTGAAGGGCTAAAATTTTCCGGTCACTCAGGTATATAAGTAATCTTAAAATAGCAATTAATAGGTATATACGAATATAATTTAAAGAAGATTCTAAAACTTTCTCAAAATATTGTAGATGGTTAATTGGTTAATGTTAATTGGTTGTTAATTATAGTAGTATATTTCGATTAGTAATTTTTTTGTTTATCAATGTAACATGACATCTCACGTTTTTCGAGTAATTAAAGTGTAAATTTTAATAAACAGCTCAAAGTTATACATAATGATTAAAAAAAATTTTTGGATTCGAGTTTTTTTCATTATTTGCATTTTCTGAGAACATTTTCCATAGTAATGTATAATGTTTTTTTACCATCAGAAAGTAGAGATTTCAACGAATAAAAAACACACAGACTTTTTTAAAAAAGCAGATATTTTGACGTGAGAATTTTCGATTGAAAATTAGAGTGCTTTTTCGATATAAAGTCAAAATAAGGTGAAATACTGAATATTTAAAATCAAAAAAATTACTGTATATTTAGGACATAAAAAGGGAATTTTTCACCAAATTTCGTGAAAAAAATAAAAAAAATTGCTAAAGCTAAAAATAAAAAACCAAAAACTTGGTTATTTGAATTTTTCACAACAATTTCGAGGTTATGTGAAAAAAGTGTTGATACAAAAGTTGTAGACCTTTCTATTACCTACAACTCTGCCATTTAACTTTTTTTCATAGGGCTTGCAGTTTTGCCGGAAATCGAGCTAAACCGTTTTTTACCCTTAAATACTCACCCCCGCCCCCTTCCCGACCTCAGATCGCCCGTAATTTATTTTTCCTTTCATTTTTGTTATATTCTCTACCTTTTCCAATGGGTTTCATCCTACTATAATTTTTTTAGTCTTAAAAATTATCGACCCTGTTCTAAAATACATGTTTTGATCCGAAAATATTGGTTTTAAAATTTATTAAATAACCTCCTTAGCAAAGCTATACTTAAAATTAGAAAAATAAATTGTTTGGGCAGGGGTCAACTTTTCATCCGTAATTTGATCCGACAATCAAAAGATTTGCTCACCCCTGGTGTATAGTATAGTTATAGTGTGTCACTTCTGTCATGAAGGATAGTTTCTTGAATTAAAATTTTAGCCCTCTAAAATAGAAAAAGGTCGTCTATCAAAAAATTTGATTTTGTTTCCTTTACTTCTCTATATCCCCAGCGACAAACAGCCTTTTTTACTTTGTCATGTAAAGCACTCATACATAAATAGTATTGTAATAGGGTCCATTTTCGAATTTGAGTTAATAGGATTTCTGTACGTTCTAGGGTCCTATCAATCAAAAAACATATTTTTGAAGAAAATGTCTCTGTCTGTGGTACGTTTTCCTTAGGAATTAAAAATCACAAACGCTTCATACTTTATATTTAGACTTCGTACTGTACCCCCAAATCAGGTTTGTATTAAAATGGGCCGAGATATAGGGGTAGTTTACCCTTGTCACTTCGGTTTTTTGAAATTTCCTCGAAATCCACTGCAATATTTTTTCTTAAAGTTAGAACGTTTATTCTACTATCGAACATAATAACACTATTACCTAAATCTCATCTGAATGGCACTTTATTTTTATACTTTTTCGATTTTTCGAAATTTTCTGGAAATCTACTGCAATATTCCTTTTTAAACTTTAAACATTTATAGTCCAGTCATTATAAGGGGTTCACCTAGCAAAATCTAGGTAAAAACTTCTATTTTGGCATCCTAAAGCTTTCCCCAAAATTCACATATAATTGGATGGCCGCAAGTTTTAAAGTCGGGGGTCAAAAGTCACAAAAAACGATTTTTTCTACATTTTTTTGCAAATATCTCGTTTTCTATTGGTTTTACGCTATTTATATTTATTATCAATATTGTAGAGAATCAGATTCTCTATAATTTTTATATTTAACATTTCTTCATACCTCGAAGTGTTTTCGAGATAGAGGGCGGAGAGCGCTGGTCAGAGAATCATGTGAGGTTAACTGGTAGTCCCGATCAAAAACTCGTATATTAAGGTTATAAATTATTGCTAAATATTTAATTAGCATTTATTATTAACTTCTGCATTAAATTCAATCTTTCTTTCTAATAATTCTAAAATTTATCAACTCAATAACACTGATAATCTCTTTCTGTAATTGAAGAATTATTAAGGGACATACTTTAACTTTTATATTAATTTTGACAATATTAAATTAATCAAATGACACTTTTACTAAAAACGTTAATTACAAATTTAATTCTTTTCTTTTTTATTTATTTAGAAAGTTATTAGTATAAATTGCATTACAATTAACATGTAATTTAATTATTTTCCTCAACAATTTTTTACTTACATGGCCAGGTAAGTGTTATTAAATAAATTGACACTTAACTAAAAATAGATAAGCAACCAAACAAAATGAATTTAATGAAAAAGTTAATAAAAAATGGTATTGATATATTTAGCAATATTTTATAACCTTAATATTACGAGTTTTTGATCGGGACTACCAGTAGTACCAGTTGACTTCACATGATTCTCTGACCAGCGCTCCCCGCCCTCTATCTCGAAAACAGTTCAAGATATGATGAAATGTTAAATACAAAAGTTGTATAGAATTTGATTCTCTACAATATTGATAAGAAATATAAATAGCGTAAAACCAATATAAAACGAGATATTTGCAAAAAATATAAAAAAAAATCGATTTTTGTGACTTTTGATCCACGACTTTAAAACTTGCGGCCATCCAATTATATGTGAATTTTGAGGAAAGTTTTAGGATGCCAAAATATAAGTTTTTACGTTTTAATATACTGGGTATGTCGATTTTCCGAGATATTCACCTAATTTGGTCTAAGATGACTGGACTAGTATTCTACTATAGAACATGTGTAATAAAGTATAGTAACGTTTTCGGACAAATCGTGTCATAAGGACAGTTTACACTTATTACTTTCTCATAAATATGGTGTACTCATATAGTAAGAGAAAGCATTGTAATCGTACTGATTTTCGAATTTGAGATATTGCCATTTCTGGACGTTTTGAGGCCCCTGAGTTCGAAAAACATGTTTTTGGAAAATGTCTGTTTGTGTGTGTGTGTATGTGTGTGTGTATGTGGTCAACGTTTTCTCAGAAAATAAATGGTGAAAAGTTGAAATTTTGTGTCTCACCTAGTTTTAGCTTTGAACTTGCCTAATTAATATCTACAACTTTTATTCAAAACAATTTTTTCTAAAACCTCTCTAAAGGGCACTTATGAACATGTTCAATTTCTCAATTTTTATTCCAAAAATGCTCTTAATGTTTTCACTAAACTTTAAACTTGAATTAACATATTAAATGTATATAATTTTTATTAGAAATACTTTTTCTTAAAACTGTCCTAAAGGACACTTTCTTCTTAAGAATTTTTATTTTTTGTTGTACAATTTTCATTAAAACGGTTTTTTGATTTATACCAAATCTCATAAGTTAGCTATCTAAGGGCGGGTATTATAAACATGTTTTCAAGTTAACTTTGAATTTAACAGTCAAGTTAACTTTAACTTTTATAATGCCAGTTTTATAAAAGTCCCATTCAAATTGAGGGTATTTGCACAGAATTGTTAGTTATTGACAGAAGAACTGTCGAAATTCGGGAAAAAAACATTATTTTCTACAAAGTTAACTTTAACCGATAAATATTCTTTCCTCCCGATAACTTTAACTCCGTCATTTTGAAGTTAACTATTGTATGTGACGTCATTCCACATGTTAACTTCTAGTTATCTATCAAACAAGTTTTATCATACCCACCCTAATGCCTATACCTTATATTTGAATTTTTTTCTTAAAACTGTCCTAAATGGCAGTTCCTCAAGTGCATCGGTTTATAAAGTAATTGTTCAATCTAACTGATACATCTCCATCAAGTAAAATGGTTGCTATTTGTTACATGTGGATGATTGGATTCTTATTTTTCGCACTGACATCACAACTTAGGTAAATAAATTATGCAATATAAAACAAATAAAAAAATAACGATTTCATATTGAACTGCTTCGGACCTTTCGGAAACAAAGAAATCTTATCGGTTACAATTAAATCATCGTCGCTTATCAGCACAGTTACGTTACGAGACTTATCTCTCGCTTGGAATTGTAATTACCGTCAGTTTAACGTACTGCACGGTCGAGGTGGGACGTGTCAGTCCCCGCTTATGCATATGTGTGAGTTTCGTGTGTTACCGTGCGAGTTGAGTGTTAGCGTCGTTACGCCTCGTCCTTGGACTTCCGAGTGGTTTGAAATTATAATCTTATGGGGTAAGTAAATTGTCCAGTTGAATATTTTCTGATTTATATACGTTTACTCAGGGCAATTCGAGTGTGAAACAGTTATCTTTCAATAACGAAAAGACTCGTTTATTGTTTTTAACATACAGATAATAAAAATTCATTGATTCATTTAATAGAATTTAATGTAACACACTTAACAAGAATATTAAATGAGTGTACTTTTATGAATCAGCACGCGCAAGATTTCCAGATTGTTCTAAATTTTCGTTCTTTAGTAGTAGAGATCGATAGTCATTTTTGCTTTTAATTTACAGCAGGTATACAAATTTTTACTTACTCATATGGGGTACCCACATAATAAAAGAAAATATGTATTGTTATCGTGCTGATCTTCGAATTTGAGACATTGGCATTCTAGACGTTTTGAGGTCAACTGAGTTCGAAAAACTTGTTTTTGGAAATATGTATGTGTGTGTATGTATGTGGCCAATGTTTTTTCAGAAACTATAAATACTGGAAAGTTGAAATTTTGTATTTAGACTGGGGAAAACTCAAAACCACGTAAATTTCATCAGAATCAGTTAAGGGTAAAGGGCATTTTACCCTCAATTTTTAAGTTACTATTTTAGTTTTTTTTTTATTATCTCAAAAACTGGACAAACTTTTTTTTAAACTTTTAAAACTGTTTTTAAACGGATTACTTTAATATTTAATCCTTATCGATTGCCGTTATCGTTATCTCGACTGATCTTCTGAGAAGGGCCCTCTACTTTTGTAAATTTTCAGTTTTCCTCAATTTTCTCCAAAACGGCTTCATAGATTTTTACCAAATTTTATATTCGAACTGACCTAACTTATCGCTATATCCTTCATTTGAAACATTTTTTTCGAAAACCTCTCTAAAGGGCACATATGGACATTTTCATTTTCTCAATTTTTTTTTTCAAAAACGCTTTTAATGTTTTCACTGAACTTTATATTTGAAAAAATGTGTACCATTTTTATTAGAAATATTTTTTTGAAAAATTGTCCTAAAGGGACTAAACTGAAGGAATGTTATTTTGCTATAAAATTTTATTTAAAACGGTTTTAGTGATTTATACCATAGCTTAAGTTAGCTGTTTAATTCTTATACCTTTTAATTATTACCTAATAAGAGAAAGTATTAATATTCAATACTGAATTTATTTTATAAAAAGGTAATGTTGCCATGAATATTTTGTCCGGCCATATGAGAAAGTGTAACGATGTTACACATCGCAATTTTTTTTCGATTTTGGAAATTTTCTCTAAATCCGTTCCAAGAATTTGTTAGATTGAATATTTCTTCTACTATCGATTATTTATAATAAAATATGAGAAATTATTACGATAAACACTTCGCCATTTTTTTTGTTAAAATTTAAAAAAACACCATCTACAATATATAAATCCTGATAACCCATTCAATAAATTGCCCAAAATGATAGATCGAACTCTATCATTGTCCGTTCGTATCGCTATTCGTTTTGTACTTTACTCGTGCAGTAATATTTATTACATTTGTTGGTGTCAAAGCAGTGATATTGTTTAATATATATAATTACTTTCGAAATACTATTTTTAGTATTCTTTTCGTTTTTATTAAATTTAGAATGACTACATTTATTAAAGATTTTGATCTATTACAAAAATGGGTAGGCTTACCCACCATAAAAAGTAACTGTTTCGTTTACAATTTTAATAAACATAAAGAATTGCCTTCAGAAGTGAGGAGTTCAATTAAAATATTATTTTATCTAAAATGTTTTATATTAATTACGTGAATAAATAGTGAACATAAATGTAATACTCTCTTATAATACAAAAGCTATTACGTTCTAAGGATGGGCCTAGAATATGAATTTGAAATATATATAATAATATATTAAATTATATTTTTATTATACTAAATTACTAATGACACATCATTGCGTTATATAACTCTTCTGCTATCGATTTAAGATTGTGGAAACTCGTTAATTCGAAATTGTAGAGGGCTCGAGGATTAATATAAAAACCAAATAATAGAACGTATGTTTTATAACGGAAATAACACTAACTCTATATTTGCGTTAAAAGTTGCGCGCCGCGATCGGATTAATCCTACCGGCCGATTGCGCACGCGCTCCCCATTACCAGCATACGGGTTGCACGCAGTGGTTGAAACGCTCAACACACCTGAATCATAAATGAATGGTGCGAAAACGAATTTTTAACCAACGATTTGGGACTTATATTCGACTTGGTAGTTGAAAAGTATTAAATGTTCCAAGTGGGTATTCATTGGATTTAAGGGAAAGCTTAAGTTCGTTACATATTTGGGTTTCTTTCTTTTTTAATCCTGATAAATATTTACATTTCGAAGTGCTTATCTAGTAAGTAACACTTATTAAAGATTAAAAAAAACGAGAACGCTGTATCAAATAATACTACTGTAACGTATATTCCAATTTATTTATACAGTTACTTAACACTACCTAATTCTTCTGGTCTATTCCTTAACTGATTAATTTATGTTATACACTTAACGCGCTAATTTATTTGTACACTTTTCGTTAGTAGGCTTATCGCACTTTTTCACTCACGACGCCTACCTTCTGGTCTACTCTGCCCACCATGGAACCGGCTCGCAATTTATATCCGCTAATAATGTTTTTCGAGAAGCTTCCGGCTTATTCTTTCTCTGATTGAACGTTCTGGATTATTCTGTCGTAGAGTATTTATGGTCGAGGTCAACTGAGTTCTCCGAAGCAGTCTCCTTTGAAGTGCGCCGACTTCGTCAGATAATAAGGAGCACGCTTCACACTGATGTTTACATTTCGCGTCACATTACAATATAAATGTGCCATATATGTTCTGCTCACTCACTCTCTGCTGTAGCCTTACTTCTGCAGGTTATTACAATTTCAATCGTCAAACTGTTTTCTCTTAGTTTCTGAGTTTGCTTTGTACTGCTATAACTAACTACCCAAATAGTGAATAAATTGACATAACTCTTGTCACGTTTAGTAATAAACAACGTGCACTGGATGGCGACACATACTGTGTGCTCCCTATCCTATGGCGTCCTGTGTGATGAAGATGGTAACACGCTCGGGAAATACAGAAATATATCTGAGGAGCGCTCCAGGCTCGTGAGAATAACAGTCGGGAATATCGGGAGAACATCTGTTGATTCGGCATCGGACAAGTCGTCCCGTCGCGTATCTTTTTTAGTCACGCTTAACAAAAGAATTTAATTCGGGGAACGTCGTCCCTTATCTATCTATAGAGCTTTTGTCTGACGTCTTTTGTATACCTATATACATCTCTCTCCTGCCCCCTCTCCTCCCCAGACTCGACTGTCTCTTATAAATCAAAACGTCGCTCCGAGATTACCAGCTTTGATACCACCCCTCCCTCCACACCTCCCCCTTCCGAATTCCCTCCAACCCTCTCCAACGTTAACAGACGACATCTAACCTCCCTCAAGCGTTCCCGCACAATCTTATCCCTCTCCCGCTCCCACTCCCGGAATTAACCGAAGCCGAACAAATTCTAAAGAGGGCATTAGCAAAGCCGCAATTGTTATTATTTCAATTACCGCAATCCCGCTTGGGAACACTCCCCCTCGGTTTAGTATTAATAATGCCCGGGGGAGGTTGGGGGTGAGGTACGGGGGGGATTTGTTTACACAAGTGTCCCGCAAACATTCCGGGAGACGCCCACCTCCCACCCCCCCCTCTACCCGCTTTCGTACGCGAGGAACGGTCGTCCTGATAAGTAAGGGGAAGTTGGGAAATGGAAACGTGATTTTTTATAACGGGAGGAGACACGAGTTTTCGGGATTGCCTTGTCGCGGATCCCACAAGAGACAGTGATTTTAGGGGACTTACTTCGTTCTTCCTGTCAATCCCGTGCCTGACGTGTACTATTTCAGGACGTGGTTGAAAATGGAGAACATTTCTTAGAGGTGATGGATACATTTTGTAACGTTTCAGCCGATTAGTTAATGTAAATGTAACGAGAATTTGTATATACATGCCGGAGGTACTCTACTTCCCGCACTCCCATCTTCCAGATTTCTTTAATCTGGCAATCCTCTTCGGTTATTTCTCTTAGTCTCACTTCATCTTCAATTACTCCTCTCCATGATCTGCCGAGTCTACCTCTCGTCCTTTATTTCTAGAGGTATATTGTAGGATTCTCTTTGGCCACCTATTATTTTACATTCTACTTATGTGACCATGTCATATCATATGTCAATATTCTCTATTGTGTACAATATTCGCATTTACGTTTGCTCTTTTCCTAATTATTTCGTTTCTGATAAGCTCCAATCGAGATATTCTAGATCCTCGTCTTAGAAAGTCCATTTCTACAGATATGAGTCTTTCTTGAGCTCTAGACGGTATCTGCCAATTTTCTGCTCCATATGTGGTGACGGGTTCAATAATAGCTCTGTAGATATTTGTTCTTGTTTTCAGTGTGATGTTCTTTGACCACAGAATGAGGTCTAGTTGTTATATCGCTCTACAGCCTTGTGAAACTCTTGTTTTGTATTGCTCCTGTGAAAATGTCTGGTCATGAGGTTCCTAGATCCCTGTACCTGTTGTGCATCCACGCCCCCTGGATACTCATGTAAGCCCTTTTTGTAATACTTAACCTTGTCTTTTTTACCGTTTTGCCATGCACATAATACCTCTATCTCTCCTATAAGTAACTTTGTCTGAGCTACTGCCACCCCCTTTTCTGGAGATGAATATCTTTGATATCTTTCAACTCTTTAATTGACGTCACCATATAGACCATGACAAAAATGTCATCATTATTAATGCCATGACTAAGAGTTGTTTCTTCATAAAGGTAGACTTAATATTTAGATCCCACATTATGAAAAATCTAACGTTTGGCACAACTTCAGCTCGATCAAGGTTAATGCTACTTCAGCCCGAACAAGATAAGTGCTACTTCAGCTTGATCTGGTCGACTTCAACTTCAGTATCTTAAAAGTTGAAGGATGAATGCAACTTCAGCTCGATCTGGTCGACTTCAACATCAGATTGATCTGGTCCACTCAACTTCAACTCTTCGAAGTTGACCTCAACTTCATTCCTATTAGGTTGACCGTACCTTCAGCTCGATTCATTAACATTCCTCTTCAACTCTCGACTTAGCCTTTCAAGAGACAATCCTCCCAGCACTTTCTTTCAATCTCGCCACTCCCTCTCTTCTGGCTTATAATAGCACATCAGTTCGTAACGAAAAACAAATATCCATGACAATCAATTGACCAATCCCTGACCAAGTATTTGGCTCAGAACTGTCTAGAAAGGGAGTTCAAACGATACACTTGGTATGACTAAATAGACCCGCGTCGTGCACCTGGGGTACGATTTTCTCTTCTGTGTATTCTCCGGAAGTTATGGCATTCCTGAATTTTTGTTAACTCCCAAACTACACACACCACGTGCGGAAATTATCGCCGGGTTCGTCCAATTAAACTCTGCACCATATCAAAATCTCAGCCGGATCTAAGCCGCATTAATCTAGCAATTGGCAGTAGTCAGAACACAATTGCTAACGTCTCAGGTTAGTTTCGAGAGTAATTTCTATCGTGGAAAGACATACACACTGGGTCAGAAGCAATATTTTTATAGTTAAATAAACTCCCTTATAATACTAATATATTTTATATTGGTCGAAAAATAAGCCGAAACAAGCGTGAGTTACTTATAAAATTTAGAGTTTTGTTCTCATCTTGAAGTTTTAAGGTTACCCTGAAACTGTATGCTTCAATGTACAGGCAGCTCGGGCGCCAGATTTTTTATCTATTTGTTAAAATGAAAATAAATTATCGAAATGTATCGAAACTTCATGCGATCCGGTCCTGGCGAATCTAATCCCACGAGGTGCTAAACATTTTACATAACTAATCGACTTTCCATTAAAAATCAATCGGCTTTCCAGAAAACTTAATTATAAATCAAACATCCTTATTACGGGACGAAATCCAATTACCCACATTGCCTCTCTATCGATTCATATTATTCTAACGACGTTATCGGAGACACGTTGCATTTTAAACCCTCGCCCCATTTAAGGAGCAGTCGATTAAAATACGAACGCCGAGTAATTTTACCCCATTAGGCATGGAAATGAAGAATTGATCGAATTTCGAATACAATCTTACATAACTGGATATTCCAGCGTAAACCGCTCCTTCGCCGTGCTTTTTTAAACATTTCCGATTTAATAAGGCCTATTCGCCCGTTCCTATCCGAGCGAGAAACGAGTTACAGAAATACTCAGCAAGCTCGACAAAGGTGCTCTGTATTTTCGATTTGTGCCCTAACTGCGTACAGCAGTTTTTTAAATTAGTTTTATATCCGTCGAAAAGTAGTCTAACTTTCCAGAAAATCCCAACAAAGAGCGCTTTTGTCGGAAATCGAAATTTACTCGATTCTTTTATTATAACTTCAAGATTTTGTACCTGTGATATGGAAGTCCTAAAACATTTTAAAGTGCCTAAAACACTTTTTTAGGCCGATTTTTTGTTGTTTATAACTATTTGGCAGAACCGCTAATAATTTTTTGAATTTATAACCTATGCCACTTTATGTAAAAAACGATTATGCAACTTTTTCCTCTCTTCAACTTTCTTCTAAATTCAATACTTAAAAAGTTAGAAGCAAAAAAAGTCGGGAAAAACGCGGTTTTTAATTTCTTTTTAAATTGTTGCAATTTAAACAATGTTCCCGACCTCTGCGCTTTGGAGGATAAGTCAATCTTTATTCTAGACATTATTCCCGAGGTATTCATGTAAAAACATTGCGGTTACCTCTTATGTCAATCTAAAGCAAATTTCTGACAGATGGGTCTTGGACTATACTTATTGTATGGATTATTACTGTCATGATGATTTTGATAATCTATGTCCTTCTATACTTCATTTGTATCTTATTTCGCACCTTTGTTACCTAGTATGTAAATGGCTTCATTGCCCGTTGATCTAAATAAATAAATTATTTTCTTAATTTTGTTTCCTTAACAAGGAATCTTAAGGACTCCTTAATAAGGAAGGGTTTGTGTTAAGCCCCCTCCTCTAATGATACTAAACTAATAGGATGTAGGAAAAGCAATTAAATTCAGAGAATGGCCTATGTAAGATATGTCCAAAAATGCATGGAAACATCTTTGTTTCACGTATACTCTAGACTAGATATTAGTTCGTGTAAATGTATGTATAGAGGTAAAGGTTAGGTTCACCGTGGTTCGGATCCCACGTTAAACTGTAGGTCCCGTCCAATTAGCCCTGGCAACAAAAAGAGACATTAACAGGAAAGCAAGCAAGCAAAGCTTAGGTTAGGTTAGGTTCTCTCGCGACTAAGTTGCTGAAACGTATCCGAGGGGTGACAAAAGCGACAAAGGCGGCTTCGAGGTTAGGTTAGGATAGGTTAATTTGCGATACCCATGATACCGAAAAGAACTGGGAAAGACAAAAAATATTTATTTCTCAACAATTTTCTTCGACGACACTTAACTTTATCATTCACATACATAGGTCCACCCAAATCGTAAATCGCGCTTAAACCTAAAACACACTTTCCAGTCAACAAAATCACGGATTCACGGGAGATAGTCCTCGTCGACGTCCTCCAGCTCGTTCTTGATGTGCTCCCATATGTTGTGCACCGTGTTCGGTATGTCGATGGAGTTGTCGCTGTGCCTCACCGACAGTTCCTTCAGCGAGATCTTCTTGACGTCGGGCCCGAGCGAGATCGCGGCGTCGTAGCTGTTATTCATCACGACCGCCTCGAGCAGGATGTTCATCTGCTCGACGCTGACCGGGCCTGAGTAGCTCCACTTCTTCTTCATCCGCATCTTGCTGAGCGACAGCAACCTGAAGAACCTGTGCGAGTTGATGCACACCCTGTCGAAGTGGATCGTGTTCAGCTGCTTGCACTTGGAGAGCATCGTGCAGAGGTTGGTGCTGTTCAACGGCCTCCTCCGCTCCGAGCCCCTGCACTTTTCGATCGTGATCGACTGCAGCTGGCGGCAGTGCTTCGCTATCCTGTCGGTGACGTCGTCCGCGTCGTTGCGCTCCTTGACGTGCAGGTGCCGCAGGAACGGCGACTCCTCCAGCCACTGGAAGAGCACCTGGGCGGGCACCTCGTCGCCCGCGCAGATGCTGCGCCACAGCGACGGCGTCGAGGCTAGCCGTTGCCATCGCCTGCACACCGGCCGTACCGTGCCGTGCAGCTCGAGCTGCGGCAGGAACGAGAAGATGTGGACGAGCACCTCGTCCGGCAGGCACGAGAAGTAATCGAGGCGCCTCTGGAGCTTTCTCGGCGGGTCCTCTTCGAGGGAGGGCCGTCTCCTCTTCGTCCCGCACCTCGCCTCAGACATTGTGGTTTAACACTGAAATTTTGCTTCGGTTAGGGACGATTCCGAAAGGACGTTGACGTTGACGTTGCACGACGGACTTGACATGTCGTGGGAGTCGCGGAAAACCTGACTCGAATTGCGGCGTATTGTCATATCGGGAGGTATACGGGGGGGGAGGAAATTTCGATTTTTGATAATGCGTCCAAACAGTCTCCCTATTGAAGATGTCACAGCTATGCCCCTGTAATTGTCACATATTTTTTTGTTTCCTTTTTTGTGCATTGAGCTTATGACAGATTGATTTCACTCTTCTAGTGTCTCGTCTCCATTCATTATTTTATTAAATATTTTACATACGATTTCGATAGCTTGGTCAAGAGCATACTTAAGTGATTCAATGGGAACACCTCCAGGACCTGGAAATTTATTGTTTTAATCGTTCTGAGTGTATCTATATAATAACAAATTTCGTTTAGTTTGGCGTGGGTGAATTCGACCTTTTAAATATTGTCATACGCCTAAGGGCGTAGGTTGAATAGGCTAAAGGCTTTGGTTGAATATACTCCAAATGTGAGAGACAGCTTGGTGATACGCAGATCGGATTTAAGAACGGAGTTGGTACGCGTGAGGCTCTTCTTTCTCTGAACGTCCTCACACAGCGATGCAAGGACATGAATGTTGACGTCTATGCCTCCTTCATTGATTACCGTAAAGCCTTCGACTGTGTCTCACACCAGAAGCTTGCCGACATCCTCAAGACCACCGGTGTAGATGCGGGAGATTGGCGCATCCTCACTCAGTTATATTGGAACCAAACGGCAGAAGTGAGAGTAGAGGGGTCAACATCTGACGAAATAGAAATTCGGAGAGGCGTCAGACAGGGATGTGTCCTGATCCCCCTCCTCTTTAATATCTACTCCGAAGCGGTGTTCCTAGAGGCACTCGAGGAGGTGAATGTGGGAATTAAGATCAACGGTACCCTTATTAACAACATACGCTTCGCCGACGACACAGTCGTCCTCGCCGACAGTCTCCCAAACCTACAGCACATGATGGGCCTTATAGTCGAGTATAGCAAACAGTACGGTCTTCACATGAACGTTACTAAGACAAAAGTGGTCGTGTTCTCCAAGACACCAATTCAAGCAATACTTCGAATTGATAACGAGAGGGTGGAACAAGTGACATCTGTGAAATATCTCGGCGCCATTGTCAACGAGGCCAGCGACTCCAAGAAAGAAATCCTGTCAAGAATCGAACAGGCCAGGCGAGCATTTACTTCTATGAAGAATCTTTTTACCAGTCGAGACCTGAATCTGCAACTTCGTATACGCCTACTGCGGTGTTACATCTTTCCAGTCCTTCTCTATGGCTGCGAGAGCTGGACCTTCAACAGCACAATGGAAAGCCGCATCAATGCATTTGAGATGTACGTGTACCGTCGTATCTTACGTATATCCTGGGTAGACAGAATAACCAATGAAGAAGTACTCAGACGAATTGGCAAAAATAAATAGCTTATGGCAGTTATCAAAGAAAGGAAGCTCAAGTACATAGGCCACGTCATGAGAGGAGAGCGTTACTTCATCCCCCGACTTGTCATTGAAGGAAAAATCGAGGGCAAAAGATCTGTGGGAAGAAGGCAGAACTCTTGGCTTAAAGATCTGCGTCGATGGTTCGGACGGACCACCATAGAAATATTCAGGGGTGCGGTTTCACGCAACATTATAGCCAGTTGGATCGCCAAACTCCGTAGGGAGACGGCGGACTAAGTAGAGTGGGCTTAGGGCCCAAAGGGAGTGCTCTGGTTGAGGGTGTAGCTACGTTGAGGTGGAAAAGGCATGGTAAAATTAGAAATGTTTATTGGGTCACTAAAATACAGACAGGGGAGAGAGAATGAAACCCAACCAAATGATGAGGGCGAGACAAAGATGAGTAAATGCACGAGACGAGAAGTGTAAGGAGGTGGTTGCTTACATTAACATCTGGAAGGGCGGCAGGTGCGAGACTCCCCAAATGAGCGTCATGGTCTTCGGTAGTCGGCATAGGACGGAACCGTAGACTGGTAGCGTGACGGGGTGCTGCGACCTGGATCCGTTAATTTAGGTCGCTTCGCAACAATATCTCTTGACTTAAGATTCTATTGTTTTCAGTTAGTTTAGGGAGACATCGCAAGGTGCGTCCGCTGCGCCGTCCGAATATGTCAATCACGTAATGACACCCGTCACGCGCATCCCATCCCCGTCGAGCGTAGCACCGTAAAGTTCCCGTCCCGCGCCTCCGACACACACGCCGGCCGCCATGAAGCCGAGTCCGCGACCACCGCGCAGCCGCCTCGGCACGACCGGCTGCCTCGAGGTGTACGCGAAGTTCGACGACGCCAACTCCGACAACTTCAAGTACATCAGGACGCAGTTCTACAGCGACCTGACGGCCAAGGCGGAGCTCCACAAGTACCGCAAGGTCTCGATACCGGACGCGGAGAGGGTAGCGCCCCGGTACCGCCGCAGGGGCATCATATTCTTCTGGCCGCAGCGGAAGAGGATCAACAGGTACGAGGGTACGACGACGACGGTCGCTTGGTTCCTGTCGCACGTGTTCTACTGGCTGACGGCCGTCGGCGTCTTCCCGACCGGCAGGGCGCTGCCAGGCGAGCGGCCGCCCTGGAGGTACTTGGCGCCCGTCAGGAGACCGCTCACGAGGGACTTCATCATTGAACCGGACTGGGAGTCGAAGGAGTACTGAGTGTAGGGACCGTCCTTAAAATAAACGAGGAACAGCAATTTGGGGTACTTAATGTCCCATTAGGACGCTAATGGGCACTAGGGATTACAGGTGGATAACAGTTGGTCTTATCGGACACAGCCAATTTTGGTGAATTCTTGGAAGCATAGTGAACGAAAGTGTGAAGTGATCTCTATAGAGAGTGGACTGTATAGATCTCTCTCGTAGCTCGTGGGTGGCTGCGAAGATGAATCTTGTCTCCAGGTTGTAAGGCTGGAGATTGTAGTAGTAGTTGAAGATCAGGGTGTGACGTGATCTCTTGAAGTTCTCGAAGTATGGAGAGAGGGCGTAACGTGCTCTCCGGGTTGCATCTGAGGGCGTAACGTGCAGATCCGGGGTTGAAGTTCTGGAAGTCTGGAGAGAGGGCGTGACGTACTTCTCCGGGGTTGACCTGAGGGCGTGAAAAAACGAACGAGCGTATCCTAACGACCCGAAGGATCTTGAACGACGCTAACGTGCCGCGCTGCGATTCTGTCCTTAATATATATGGATATATATCTCTCTCTCACACACACACACATACACACGCTTCACTACCATATACACTATTCCGCATAGTACACATAAATACCTGCGTATTACTAACAAATATATACAGGGTGTCCCAACAAGAGCGCCGGATTAAATTTAAATTTCAAAGAAAAACGCATGAATTTTTTGAATTAAGCAAATATGTTTAATTCGACATAAAGAAAAATAGTTCCGATTAAACATGAAATACATCAGACAAATGGCCACCACAAAACCACTGGTACATGTGTTGACGCTAACGTCAACATTATTTAAGGAAATCTTCAGATCAAGAAATTATAAATTAGAACAACTTCGTGAAGGAAAAATTTTAGTGTACGTGCTGATAAGGTAATCAAGTATTAAGTAATTAATAACTACTAAATAGAAAATTAGAACAACTGAGTAGCTTAGGCGTACGAAAAGCTCCGACCAAAGGTAGTAAGGTCAAAACCGTACGCAATAATTAGTCGCGTAAGCATAACACCTGTCTTCGTATCATGATAATAGACGCGCTTGGTAAGATCAGGTACACAAAGCTATGTCAGGATAATAAAACTAGGACGCTAAAAGATAACAAAATTAATTTGCCATTTAACCAATGTAAACTGAAAATGTATAAAAGTTTGTGAATTTTAGACAATAAACCAATGTACTTTGTATGCTCAAAACGGCGGTGTGTTGTGGTCTTGATTCAAGTCATCCTAATCTTTAACCGAACTGTGAGACTGCTGTTCGGAAGACCTAACTTCACCCTAACCTACAACCTCTCACGTTACGCCCTGAGAGTTTCACCGGAGATCACGTTACGCCCTGTCTCCCAGCTACGAGATCTTCACGCTACAATAACTTCAAGCTGCAAGAACCTCTAGGTGCCAGAACTTCAACCAGGATCTACACCTTACGCCCTCAGATATACCTCGGAGAGTACGTTACCCTCTCTCTCCATTCAACGAGACCTTCAACCAGGATCTGCACGATACGCCCTCAGATCTACCCCGGAGATCACGTCACGCCCTGACTCTCAGCTACACAACCGTCTCCAGCCTTACAACCTGGGGAGAAGATTCATCTTCGCAGCCGCCCACGAGCTACGAGAGAGATCATCTACAGTCAATTCTATAGAGATTACTTCACACTTCGTTCAACATGGATATTCTTTTGTTGAAATTTTGAATAACGTTTTCTCATAAATGTGGCTGTATTTCACAAATAACGTGCCATATTCTTCTTTAAGATGTTCAACTGCTTCAAGCTTATTTTTCATACATCTTTTCCTTCACACAGTCCTAAAGAAAAAAGTCCATAGGTGTTAGATCGCACGATCTTGGTGGCCAATATTGATCGCCAAATAGAGAAATGACTCTGCCTGGAAACTTGGTCTGCAGTAACCCCATCGCTTCACTTGCAGTGTGGCAAGTCGCAACGTCTAGTTGAAAAAACATGTCCTCCACATCAATTACCGAAATTCGTTACATAGTCCTTCTGGAAATGTTTAATTCTTGACCACGATGCCGAATGGAAGTTCCTGGATTCTCGTCCACAGATTGCCTTACTGTGGCTCTATTTTCTAGTAACCGACAAGGACGACGACGTACGATGATCTTCTGATCCATCAGCGTAAATTTAGTCTCAAATTTTATAAAGGAACGCCTCACTGTCGATTCATCTGGCACATTATTGCGACCGAAAACTTGACGTAATTGGCGAACTGTTTTCGCAAAACTTTCACCATTTTTGTAATGTGTTTTTACAATAATTAAACGTTGTTCGTTTAAATACTTCTCCATATTCTTAAAAAGCGTGGTCTGTACGTTACAATTGTCAAAAAAAAAACACTATACAACTCGTACTAACAAAATGGCGGCAAATTTAAATCCGGCGTCCTTGTTGGGACACCTTATACTTATAAATTCCTATATGGTACCCTCGTATCTAAGTTGATGAATCGTATCCGACGGGGGTAACAAAAGCGACCAAGGCGGCTCCGAGATACCAGATACAGATACCATGGTTTGCGGTAACATTGTTGTTGACGCTAACGTCAACATTATTTTACGAAATTTTTAGGGTTAAGAAATTGTAATTTTTGCGAACTAATTCAGGGAGCCTCTTACATCGTTTAATAAAAACACGCTTTGTTTTACGAAACGAAGCATAACACTGATCCAAGGTAATGAGGTCAACAGTGAACTACTAAGGTACGGATTGTGGATGTCAGCATAATACTCACTGGTAACGTGATCGCAAATCCGCATCGGTAAGGTCAGTGAAGCAATTCTCGGACATTGGCAAATGACATTCAACAAAATTTAACAACGTTATCAAATAATTGGAACCAAAGGGTATTGTAACTCAAAATGACTGTGTATAAAAGCACGTGAATTTTTGGCAATAAATTAGTATACCTTGTATGCTTAAAACGACGGTGTGTAGTGCTCTTGATTCAAGTCACCCTTATCTTAAACTGAACTGTGAGACTGAAGTTTCGGGGGACCTAACTTCACCCCAACCTACAAGCTCTCACGTTACGAGTTCTACGAGATCTTCATGCTAAGAGGACCTCTATCTTCGAGAATTTCAACCCCGTTACGCCCTCAGATCTAACCCGGAGAGCACGTTACACCCTCTCTCCATACTTTGAGATCTTCAGACTAGAGATCACGTCACGCCCTGATCTACAACCCACGAGACCGTCTTCAGCCTTACAACCTGGAGACAAGATTCATCTCCGCAGCCACCCATGAGCTACGAGAGATTTTATACAGTCCACTCTCTACAGAGATCACTTCACACTTTCGTTCATTGTAAGCACCTGCTTTCTTAGATGTGAATTTAAGCTATACATTTTTGTTTTGGTTAAGTTGTATCATAAGTACGTACATGATAAACTCAGGAAATGTAAGTGATACATCTGATCAAGAGGAATCTCAATCATTGTAAGTAAATAGGTAATTTTTTAACAAACGCATAATATAGTCTCTCGCTGGAGAAATACCGGCTGCACTTGTAGCCTCCTTGCTTTCTTTGTTTTCAAACAGTAGGAGCGTTCAACACTCCAATTGGTTAAGTGTAATCGTAATCAAGCGATTGTACATCGATTTACATCGTTGTTGAACACGTTTTCATCTCCCTCCACTATTGTCAACTGTTAAATAGACGGCGATTTGTTTATGTCTTGTGAGGTCAAGGTTAATTACTATCTCATTGACAGTTTTTTTGGGTTTGTATTTTGATCTCGTTAATAGTGATTGATCACGTTTTTACGAACATGAATAACAATAATTTTTTCCGGCTTCAATTGCTAACAGAACTAGCTGAAGCAGATAACACAATAATAGAAACAATCATCACTTTTATCGAACAACTTTTGCACCGCATTGGTCCACTGGATTTAGTTATAAGAGAACCAGATATTTATATATACAATTATTTTGATGAAGTTGTGCCCCATTATTCAAGCACTAGATACAAGAGTTATTTTCGGATGAGGAGGAACGCTATGGCGGTAAGTACACAAGTTTAAACCAAAATGGTCATGCAAATAATATGCAAATACTTTTCTTTCATCTAGGTACTCAACTCATCGATGAAATAAGTATAATATTTATGTCTGAAAATGTGGGTCTCGGCAAAATGGTTGTGCCTGTATCGAAAAAAGGCTGTGTGACATTGTGGATGCTCGCCAGTTATGCCGTAACCTTCCTGGAACTGGAATCTGATACGCTGTCTGGACTGAGTACTGGGACTGTGTACTTTATAATGATGCACCTATGAACAGCAATTTGCGAAATGGAGAGGCTGTACATAAAATGCCCAACAGCTAACCAGTGTGATGAAATAGCTGATGACACATATGAACGTTCACACTTCCCAGGTGTTATCATCATCATCATCATGAAAAATGGGAATTCTTACATGTTTTCCATGTAAGCAATGAAGACGTCATAATAGTGATGGCGACAGGGACGCTGCACAGCAATATGGCGATCTTCACTAAAGCCACTGATCAACTGAGGATGATACAGATTTGAGCGCCTTTATTTATACTGTGTAGATCGCAGTTTCAGCGATTTCGTTTAACTATCAATTAAATTGCGATATACACTTAGCCACAGATGAACTTATAGCGCCAGCGCTATAAATTGGTATTCGTGAAGCAATTATTAATTATTGTGCACGTCGCCGTTTACTTGTGTTAATTACGGTGAGATCTGTCGCGGTAATTGTGGTCGAATATGTAATAATAATATGGAAGTGTGTATTAAAGCCGCTTTACAGTCATGCAATCCGGTGAAATTCCATGCAAGACGCAAGACAAATGGCACAAAGGCATGCGCAATGCAAGCCCAGCTTGCAAGTTCGTGCAAGAGACTTGCATGAAAATATTATCGGTCTTGCCCGTTTTTTCTTGCATTGCAAGCGCAAGTCTAGGGATAAATTAAGCTACTTTTGTGTGACCAACCGCACAGTCACAGAGATTGGTAGTTTCCTGGTTGGAATTTACAAATTCCTCAGTCAAAAGTATGTTTCCCTTCCTCCTATTCAACCAAGGTCTCGCTCACCACCTTCTTTTTGCCACTGTCTCTCCATCTGCTTTCAATAGCAAGGCAGAAACAGCTATAATCGTGCATAATGATCAGTATCTATTTTCTTCCGGCGTAATCTTTTCGCTTTATTAATTTCATTCATTTTACACAGTACGAAATTTACAAAAAACAATAACACAAAATTAGAGGTTATAAATCGGAAATGCTCTTGACAATCCTCATAGACTTCAATACGTTCATACGTTGGTACACATGTTGCAGTTCAAAGTGAGTTGCCTATTCTTGCACAACTGTAAAACGAATGACAAGTTTCATTTCATGCAAGAATTTGACCTTGCAAGCCCTTGCTGCAATTTCTAGCACATTCCATTGCATGACTGTCCTCCTCCT
Source organism: Cryptocephalus moraei (assembly GCA_946251905.1). Taxonomy (NCBI): domain Eukaryota; kingdom Metazoa; phylum Arthropoda; class Insecta; order Coleoptera; family Chrysomelidae; genus Cryptocephalus; species Cryptocephalus moraei. The sequence continues at coordinate 11,667,954 of OX276462.1, forward strand.
CCTAGGTGCCTTCTCTATTGAGGTTGGCGATCAAAATGGCGTAACTTTCTCTGTCCTGTGCTTTATGAATTAGATTGTTCCCACTAGTGTGTGTCCAGTCTCGTATGTTTCTGAGCCAAGATTTTTTCTTTCTTCCGATGCCACGTCTCCCGTCGATCTTTCCCTCCAGTATTAGTTGGATTTGCTCATACTCTTTGTGTCGCATGATAAGACCTAGGTAACTCGTTTTTCTGAGCTTTATAAAGTTGATTAAAAGTAGGCGGGTATTCATTTTGTTCAGAACTGTTTCATTGGTCGTTCTACTTGTCCAGCTTATCCTTAGCATTCTTCTATATAACCACAATTCGAATGCATTTATTTTCTTAATATCATTTTGTTTTAATGTCCACGTTTCACATCCATAAAGCAATAGGGACCATATGTAGCATTTTAAAGTTCGTAGCCTGGTTGTTATAGACAGTTTTGGGTGGCATAACAAGTTTTTCATTGCATGACTGTAAAGCGGCTATTACTAAAGAACAGAGTAATCGTATAGTATTATATTTATAAATCCTTGAGATATATACTGTGTTTAATGTACTTGGAATATTTGTATTAACCGTAAAATAATGGTAATACTGATAACGTAAATAGTGGTAAAAATTTACGAACCAAATATTATATTGTAACATGTCGAAAGATTTTCCGAAACCTTAACGACCGAACTGTATTGGATAAATAAGTTGTCTTAAATTGACTTATTTTTACCCTGACGTCCCATGTTTGGTAACTAGTAGATGCACTTTAGGGACATTCTGCATGAATTATCTTCACTAACTAAATTTAAATAAATCGAAAATAAAGTCACCAAAAGCAGACGAGATCATTCCCACGTCGCAGTACGTTTTGGTATGCCCATTTCTCGTGCTGGCAATATTAACTTAGTCTCATCTCATCTCGGAAATACGTATACATAAATATTGTACGTAGAAACATCCAGTGAAGAGTCCTATTCAAATCTAGCGAAACGTCATCTGTATGTGTGTGTGTGAGAGAGAGAGAGAGAGTGTGTGTGTGTGTATGTGTATGTTTACGGGCGCACTTTTAATCTCATGTTAGTGTGCTCGGAATACATTCTTTGCATAAATTAAATTGAATGTGGTTGTGCTCTCCCCGGAATGTTTTAATTAAAATGTGTACTTAGCGTAACGGATGTCGGACGTCTCGCTCGTTCTACTCGACAGGAATGGAAACGACTCCTCTTTGCATATTCAAGGAGGAGGATCGTCGCCTTGGATAGTTTCCCTTGCAGCGGCTTTTTCGGGAAGTACGAGATCCCCGCGAGCACTTAACGGCCATATCTTCAATTCTGGCAATGGAGATTTCCTTTCAGACATCCCGTTCCATTTACAAGTACTCAACCCGAAAGCCGTTTTGTACTGTACAAACGATAAACCGTACCTAAAGGAACTTTAACCGAAATGATTCTTGTGGCGTTCCCCTCAATTCACAGGTTGTAAACGCGGAGGAGTCGTAACAAAGTAGAAATTCCCCCCTGAAAAAAGAACTCGTCTCCACTAATCGCCCGATTCCCTTCCGAGCGAAAGAGCGCGCGTTATATCAAATGACGTGTGATTCCCACGTACATGGGATAAGTGGAAATCTATAAAATACCTCCAGGACGCCCTCACCTATCCAGACCCGCTCTGAAGGCTTATTCCGGTCTCTTCACGTCCTTGTTATGAAAATTCCCCTAAACGTGTGGGAACGTTCAAATGACTTCTGTAGGAGGAGTTCGAATGCGAATGATATCGCCGGAATATTAAATGCAAACGGTATAGATAGAGAATGTGGAATTTGACCATTTTACTTTATTATACATGTATAACATTACACGTCATTAGTTATTCGCAATAGCGACGTGCTGTGAAATTTCAAACAAGGGAAGTAATTTTTAAAACTTACCTTATTTGATTCTTTGATCACTATTTGCAAATTCGTCAATTACGTCATCATAACAACGTGGATGCTCTCAAAGGCTTTGGAGAAGTTTATTTTCAAGTGACAAAAGCGATATTTGCGAAAGTCTCTCCTGAATTGTTTAATTTCTCACGAAATTTTTTATATATTTAAGCGTTGAAAAATTGCGTTCTACTAACGAACTTGTGACAAATATTGTCGATACTAATTCGCACAATTTCGACACTTTCGTGTAGACATCTCCCAGTTCTTTGTGTTTTAGAAATTGCATTAGCTCTTCAGCCTAGTAGTTCTAGAGCCTAGTACCATATATGGAGAAGAATGAATTCCTTAAATTTAAGTAACACGCCCCTCCGATACGCCACGAATATCCGAATGCGTTGGGTATCCTCTTTTATTTTCCAAAGCCGGGCTGTGTGCCCCTTGCTTCTTATCCTTTTTTTATTTTTCCCTCTAGTATTCTTTGTTCTTGTCATGTATCCCTCTTGTTTCTTGCTGTTTCTCCTGTTTTCTTCTTATCTTGTTCTCTTCTGTTTCTTCTTCCTTCTTCATCGTCCTCCGATGGTAGTAGCGCTAGTCTTGGTCTCTTCACTTTTGACATTTCCTCTTCGTCGTAGTCGATGGCCTTCCTTATTGGCGGGTTTTGATGCGTCTCGATCTTTCTTATTGTCTTCCTCGTCCTGTCCCTGATTTCCTTCTTGATGGTCTTGAAGTCCCTCCGTAGTTGCTCGTTCCTCATGTACCATGGTGCGTCCGTCATCTTCCTCATTGCTTGGTTCTGTATCATTTATAGCTTCTTGATGTTGGTGTCCGCTGTTTGTCCCCATGCTGCTGCTCCGTATAATGTAATTGGTTTGATGGTTGCTTCATGGATCCTCTTATTTATTCTTAATTGTAGCTTGCTTCCTCGTCCAATCATTGGTCCCAGTTGGTTTAGTCTCTGCTTTGTCTTCTTCGCTGTCTCCTCGATATATTTTCCCCATGTTAGTCTATTGTCGATGTGTATTCCTAGATATTTGACGTCGTTGCTCCATTCGATTTCCATGTCATTTACTTTGATTTTCGTGTTCGGTTCTTTTATCTTCTTTCCTATACATATTGCTTGGCTCTTCTCCGGGTTGACCCATATCTTCCATTTCTTCGTCCACTCTGCCATTTTGTCAACTTCCCCACTTCCTTCCGCTGCTTTCGTTGGGTGTAGTGATGACGCTGCCTTCGCCGTGTCATCCGCGTAGATGTATGTCCTCCTGTGCCCTCCTAAGTCCTTCCTGGGTATGTCGCTCGTGTAGATGTTGTATAGTTCTGATGCCAGTATAGATCCTTGTGGTGCTCCTGCTTCGATTGTCATCGTAGTTAATGTTTCTTCTCCAATCTTGATCGTGAATGTCCTCTTCTTTACGTAGTCCTGTATCATTTGGGTGTGCGCCTTTCCGAATCCTAGTTGGTCCATCTTTGCTATCAGTCCGTTGTGCCATATCCTATAGAATGCTTTCTCCACGGCGAATAATATCAGGCTCGTAGTCCTCTTCTCGTTGATGTCCCCGATTGCCTCCTCCATTAGTCGTACTACTTGCTACTCCGTTGAATGTCCTTCTCTGAATCCGCATTGCTCGTCCGGGATGATGTCCAATCTTCTTTCTTCTTCCTTTATCCTCCAGAGTATGACTTTTTCCATGATTTTTCCTATACGGCTCCGTAACGTGATGGGTCGGTAGTTTTGTGGTAGCTTCCTGTCCTTTCCTGGTTTCGGTATCATGATGACTTCTCCTAGCTTCCATTGCTCCGGGTAATATCGCCTCTTCATCGCCGCGTTGATGGTCCTTGCTATCCTTTCCATATATATCCTTCCGGTAGTTCCTTCAGCATTTTGTTCGATATCCTGTCGTGTCCTGGTGCCTTCCTTGGGTGCAGATTCTGAATGATTTCCGTGATCTCCTCGGGCGTGGTCCTCTTCAGTTCGCGGTCACTTTCCTCGTCCTCTATGTTCCTCGCTCTTCTATCGATGACTTCTTCGAATTCGGTATCTTGTCACTGGTCCGAATGCCGCAAGGAGAATTGCTTTTATTGGTAATATTACCCCTTAAGATATGTATATATTGTGCGTCCAGGGAGGGAGATTACACCGCTGCATTATTAGTTACCAGCTGGTGTACAACTAGTGTTACTGATTACGGAAGTTTTTGAGGTTTACCATTTTGCTCATTTCCATGTAATTTCGTTTTCGCTTTCTCTCACCTAACCTAACCTAAATACGACAATAAACCCTTATTTAAGCGACTAAAAATAATTTGACATGTATAGAAAACAAACGGGGACGCATTCTGGCATTCCAGCACTTCGGAAAATATTCCCGTTGCTTTCACAAATCAGACAGAATGGGAATCGCGCCCGAGGGAACGGCGAAAACGGCAACTACCGTAACTCCTATTAACTCGATTCGACTTTGGGCGCACTTTTCCCGTTGATATTAAATTTTTCGCTGACTTCGCGCCCGACACGAAAGCTTTCATGGAATGCAATAAGTTATGGGGGAATCCTCCCAGTCGATAAGTGGGGAATGGCGGGCCTGAAAGCGACGACATACCGACTCGGACACTTTGCGGAAGGGATGGGTACGAAGGGAAAAAGGATACACACAACGAAACGTGTCACTTGCAACGTATAAAGTGGAGATTTTAGTATTGGAAAATTTACCGGAAGGGTGTTAAATCCCATTGCTTGCTCTCTAATAGGAAAATCAGTTGGACGAAGTCCAATTTATGGGAAATTACTTGCATGTATTCCAATGGTTTGATGAGAATAGAAAAGATGTTTGAGATGAACACTAGACCAAAATAATTAGTCGTCAATGCTAACTGTTGGAGATAATCAAATTTATTTTAATATTAAACATCTGGCGGTAAAACCGACCCATTGCAGTTTACACGCCTTTTAAAATTTTGCAGAAGTTGGCAAAAGTATGGGCCAAACCACAGAGTTATGAGATACACAGAGCTGACAAACCACTCATAAATACGCATTTTCTTGTCGCCAGCATTGATATGGAGCGACGCGGTGATGTAAACATGTAGTGGGGAAAGACGTGAGGTAGGAGTGGGAATAGGAATGGGTATAAACATAACCAACTTCCACTATGATAGAAGATAGATTAGGATTCTTATAATCCTGTTTTCCGCAAATTTCACAGATTTTAACCATTTCTATTAACTGTTTTTATAAAGGCGGGAAGTAAACAAATAGTATCAGTAGCAAACTACACGAACAAATCTGAAGACACACCTAAAAACGCCAAATAACACCGATTGTTAAATCATAGTAAAATTGACCTTGGGCCCCAAGACGGTTTGCGCGGTTTAAAAACCGCGCAATATATTCGATCTAACGATCAGTATCCGTCTACATGTATTTTAAGAAAGTTTTATAAAATAAAATATACCAAATTTATTTTCACAATTAACATGTTTGAATCGATGGAATAGCACTCTATGTAGAAAACAGGTATATCTCCTCATTGCACCGTGGACATAGACCTCATTTTCCATGAAAAACTATATTTTGTGTAACACTGGCAACATTATTGTTTATCCCCATTTTCAACCATCTTTAAACATTTAATATTGGCTACACGAAAAATGTGAATAATCATCTCTGTTATTCTTATAACTCTGTGGACCAAACCCAAACTTCAGACTTTTACAACATTACCTGTATTATCGATTAGTGTAAATATTAGGTATAAAAGTGATACTTCGTGTTGAATATTCTTTCTCAACTCTCTTATCGTAAGGTAAGAATGTCAAAAAATTACGGATATCATACACTAACGACAACACTATTTACAAAACCTTCAATAATCTTCTAATCTTCAATTAGTGTTTTAGTTAGGGAACGTTGTCACGCCTAAGGGGGCCCGGGGGCCATTTAAGGTACCCATTTGGGAATTGTGTCTTAGATGGTGAGGTAGAAAATCATGTTAAACAAACCAAAATTATTTATTCATCTTATCAGGCAAGGAATTACAGGGGTAACCTTAACTAGAGGATAAAGGGTACTGGACACACTCGAGAATAAAGCGTCTCTTCACATCTGAAAATTTGTGTGAGGTTATTCACACCTAATTGTAGAACATCTTTCGATAATTTGGTTTATTGCTTTTTGTTATTTTTCACGAACTTCCTTTAATCCATAAGGATAATTCACAACTTAACTTAGGGTGAATTTCTATTTTTTAAATACTTCTGTTATTATAGATGTATGTTAGATGTATATATTATTAATAGATGTATTAAACATACAGTAGGTCATCACATTGTCACTGTTCAAGATGCAACGGAAATCGGTTTACTGCAAGGTCCATCTGGTATTTACCCTAAGTTACTTACTAAGGTAACCTTTAGGTAATAAATTTAGGAAGCTGTTGATGATCGTTGTTATTCATGATGGTGGTTATCTCAAGTCGCTACACTTGACAAGAGGGTTTTAGTCAATTACTTGGTGGATTGTCCTCCAAGATGTAATAAACCACCCAATCACAGGCTATAGAAGTACAGTATACTCCACCAAATACGAAATTATAACAATGGCACCACAGGCAAACTAACTTATTACGATTTTAACTGAATTATTGTTTTCACCACTTACAATCACGACTACACCACTTAGACTCTCTCTCAGAATACTTTGTAAATCCATAACGTTAATTGTCATTTCATCATTTGTAAATAATAATCTTTTACTGGAAATTTGTGTGAAATGAAAGTTTGACTCTGTTTACTGTGAATCTATTCACAATAAACTAGTTAAACCAGATTTCGTATTATTCGTTTTCTATTAAAATCAGTCACTCGCCATTAATTTGTCGTATGACGTGAGCACACCACAAAGAATTCTTTCAAACCCCAGTTGACCTTTTGATTAAGTACATTAATGAAACGTAATTCAATAAGAATCAGAAACTGAAAGGCACAAAATATCCAAATTCAAAAGTGGCATAACTTAGATGCGTCGTATGACATTAGTGGGAGGCAGCGTCACGACAAGGCAGTTGTGCTGTTCTTTGCACTTCTTGACGAACGGACAATATATTAGGATCAATCAAAAGAGACTGGTTGATCACATATCGAAAGACTAATAGATATAAAGGAATATATTAAAAACAGAGGATATTGTTTATCTAATCGTCGTATTTATACACTAGATGACTAGAAAGTGTCGCCTCGTTTTTTCGTATTTATTTTCGAAGAATTCGTGATATTACGGTCAGTTTGTCGACTCGAATTGAAAGGAGGTGTAAAAAAGAGAAATTCAGTTAGCTGGTTAACATAAAAGAACTCAGGTATTACCCACGGCTTAGATACACGACCCAATTACTGCCCTTGTACGTGACAATATTAAGTAGTCATTCCCTTAGGGTAATTTACTATTTTTTGTGTCACTTGTGTTTTTAATTAACGTAAAGTGATATATAAGCAGAATTACAAACCTATGATGATAAAACCATATGCAGTTTTGTCATTAATAGTCCATTTTAATATCGTTCATAAGCTTAAACTAACAGGTCTAAGTAGGTAGATTGAGCTACTGAGGAAAATCGCTGCATAAAAGCGCTCTGATTCCTTGGCTAACGTATCACATTTATATTTAAAACGAAGCTGATTTGCTTTGATTCTCTGGTGGAGTCCTTTTAACTTTTACCACTAATGAGGTTGCTAGTTGAGAAAACTACACCTTAAGTCTCTATTGCGAGACGTGTCTCTGTTTCATCTCTATAATCCTAAGGCATTTATCCCTGTAAACTATACTACATCTTGGATACTATAGGTCATCTTTCTTGAAACATTTTTTTAAAATAACTCGACCTTAACAAGAAGAAGCACCATACTCGATCCCCGTAATAGAAAGCTTTCACTACACAACTTTCCATCCAATCCAAGCAAAAAAAAATCCAATTCAATTGTTTCCCTGCGTCGTACGTAGAGAAAGAAACCCTCGGTCTCAACCTTCCGAGGGCGAACACTTTCCAACAAACTAAAAGGAATTTTTATATGTCTGCGAGGACGTTAATCTGACTGGATGGGACGATCTTCGACGTATCGCCGGATTCTTTCCTCGAGGAACTCCCGTTAAAGTCGAAGTAACTCCCGAAAGTTACGGTAACCAATAACTCCCGTCCGGAGAGGAATTAATCGCGCCGCTCCGGGCGGATCCCTCGGACGGCGCTCTCTCGTAAATTAATCCCGTACGGCGGAGAAACGAGTTCCGGGACTCGCAAAGTATCAGCAATGTGAAGTTATTTCACAAACGCTAACTCGTCATGTAAAATCTCGAAGCGTTTGATATCGCGTCGTGTCTGTTGATTTCGCATGGAATCGTAATATCTCTTGAAACGTATTCATGGCACGTCCCTAAACAAACAGGCGCCCTCGTTCCAGAGACGTCGAACTTTTCACTTCGGGCGATCGAAAAGGTCAGCGGACGTAATGCGCGCGGGACCCTCGTTCGGGAAATTAGACGATACAAGGCGCGTAACGGATACCCGAAATTCCTCTCTCGGGGAGGTTATGTCCGTTATCGGCCATTGTCCCTAGGACCGTTTCCGTACGATATATATCATTTCCTTTTCGCACTGTCACATACTCATTAGCGTCGCGATGCGGATCGGAGATAAATGTGTTGTGTTAAGGAAGGGTGAACGTGCAACCCTCTCATTGGACGAACGCCATTTCGGTTACTGGACGCCTCTGGTAATGACTGTCGGTACGCAAAAGTCATTTGTTGTATGAACTAAGTGTGCTTCGTAACATTATTTTTGATGAGATTACTTATTATGACACACCTGATTATGTTCGTACGGGAAAATCGTTCTGTTTGAATAATCGCTGAAAAATAGCGAATTTTCTGACCTTCGCGACAAATGATCCCGAATTTTCCGACCCTTTCTAACTATTAGTAACCTTCTTGTAAAATACGAGGATTACCAACGTCATTTAGATTACTGTACGTCTCGGTAATTGGCTATCTTTATGCAAAAATCATCTGTTGTGGTATCAGCTGAACATACTTAGGTAGAAAAGTATTTTTGAAATGACTACTTCCTATGGCGCACCTGACTGATTTCACGGAAAAGTCTTCTGTTTAAAAAATCACCGGTAAATCCGAGAATTTTCCGACCTTCGCGACAAATGATTCCGAGGTTTCCGACCTGTCCTAACTATTAGAACCCTTCTTGGCTCGAATACGAGGATTACCAAGGCCATTTAGATTACTTAACGTCCCGGTAATTGGCTATCTTTATGCAAAAGCAATCTGTTGTGGTATGAGCTGAACATACTTAGGAAGAAAAGTAGTTTTGAAATATTACTTCCTATGGCGCACCAGGCTGTTTTAACAGAAGCAGTCTTCTGTTTGAAAAATCACCTGTAAAACCGCGAATTTTCCGACCTTCGCGACCTATGATATCGAATTTTCCAACCCCTTCTAACTATTAGTAAACTCCTTGGCAAAATACGAGTATTCCCAAAGCCATTTAGATTACTGAACGTCCCGGTAAATGGCTATTTTTATGCAAAAGCCATCTGTTGTTGTATGAGCTGGACATACTTAGGAAGAAAAGTAGTTTTGAAATGACTACTTCCTATGGCTCACCTGACTGTTTTCACAGGAAAAGTCTTCTGTTTGAAAAATAATCGGTAAATCCGCGAATTTTCCGACCTTCGTGACCTATGATCCCGAATTTTCCGAACTGCTCTAACTATTAGAACCCTTCTTGGCTAAATACGAGGATTACCAACGTCATTTAGATTACTGCACGTCTCGGTAATTGGCTTTCTTGATGCAAAAGTCATCTGTTGTGGTATGAGCTGAACATTTTTAGGAAGAAAAGTATTTTTGAAATAACTACTTCTTATGGCTCACCTGACTGTTTTCACAGGAGAATCTGCTGTTTGAAAAATCACCGGTAAAACCGCGAATTTTCCGACCTTCGCGACCTATGATATCGAATTTTCCGACCCCTTCTAACTATTAGTAACCTCCTTGGCAAAATACGAGTATTACCAACGTCATTTAGATAACTGGACATCCCAGTAATTGGCTATCTTTATGCAAAAGTGGTCTGTTGTGGTATGAGCTGAACATACTTAGGAAGAAAAGTAGATTTGAAATGACTACTTCCTATGGCTCACCTGACTGTTTTCACAGGAAAAGTCTTCTGTTTGAAAAATCACCGGTAAATCCGCGAATTTTCCGACCTTCGTGACCTATGATCCCGAATTTTCCGACCTCTTCTAACTATTAGATCCCTTCCTGGCTAAATACGAGGATTACCAATGTTATTTAGATTATTGTACGTCTTGGTAATTGGCTATCTTTATGCAAAAGTCATCTGTTTTGGTATGAGCTGAACATACATAGGAAGAAAAGTATTTTTCAAATAACTACTTCTTATGGCTCACCTGACTCTTTTCACGGGAAAAGTATTCTGTTTGAAAATCACTGGTAAAACCGCGAATTTTCCGACCTTCGCGATAAATGATCCCGAGTTTTCCGACCTGTCCTAACTATTAAAACCCTTCTTTGCACGAATACGAGGATTGCCAAATCCAATTAGATTACTGAACGTCCCGGTAATTGGCTATCTTTATGCAAAAGCCATCTGTTGTGGTATGAGCTGAACATACTTAGGAAGAAAAGTAGAATTATTGAAATGACTACTTCCTATGGCGCACCTAACGGTTTTCACAAGAAAAGTCTTCTGTTTGAAAAATCACCGGTAAAACCGCGACTTTTCCGCCCTTCGCAACCTATGATCCCGAGTTTTCCGACCTGTCTTAACTATTAGAACCCTTTTTTGCCGAATACGAGGATTACCAACGCCATTTAGATTACTGGACGGCCCAGTAATTGGCTATCTTTATGCAAAAATCATCTGTTGTGGTATGAGCTGAACATACTTAGGAAGAAAGTAGATTTGAAATGACTACTACCTATGGCGCACCTGACTGATTTCACGGAAAAGTCATCTGTTTGAAAAATCACCGGTAAATCCGCGAATTTTTCGACCTTCGCGACCTATGATCCCGAGTTTTCCGAGCAGTCTTTGCTACTAGAACCCTTCTTGGCTCGAATACGAGGATTACCAAAGCGCATTTAGATTACTGAACGTCCCGGTAATTGGCTATCTTGATGCAAAAGTCATCTATTGGGGTATGAGCTGAACATACTTAGGAAGAAAAGTATTTTTCAAATAACTACTTCTTATGGCTCACCTGACTGTTTTCACGGGAAAATCTGCTGTTTGAAAAATCACCGGTAAAACCGCGGATTTTTCGACCTTCGCGACCCATGATGCCGAGTTTTCCGACCTGCCCTAACTATTAGAACCCTTCTTGGCTAAATACGAGGATACCAACGTCATTGAGATTACTGAACATCTCGGAAATTGGCTATATTTATGCAAAAGTCATCTGTTGTGGTATGAGTTGAACCTACTTAGCAAGAAAAGTATTTTTGAAATAACTACTTCTTATGGTCACCTCACTGTATTCACGGGAAAAGTCTTCTGTTTAAAAAAAACACCGGCAAAACTGCGACTTTTCCGACCTTCGCGACCTATGATCCCGAGTTTTCCGACCTGCTCTAACTATTAGAACCCTTCTTGTTTAAATTCGAGGATTACCAACGACATTTAGATTACTGTACGTCTCGGTAATTGGCTATCTTTATGCAAAAGTCATCTATTGGGGTATGAGCTGAACATACTTAGGAAGAAAAGTAGATTTGAAATGACTACTTCCTATGGCTCACCTGACTGTTTTAACAGGAAAAGTCTTCTGTTTGAAAAATCACCGGTAAATCCGAGAATTTTCCGACCTTCACGATCTATGATCCCGAGTTTTCCGACCTGTCCTAACTATTAGAACCCTTCTTGGCTCGAATACCAGGATTACCAAGGCCATTTAGATTACTTAACGTCCCGGTAATTGGCTATCTTTATGCAAAAGCAATCTGTTGTGGTATGAGCTGAACATACTTAGGAAGAAAAGTAGTTTTGAAATATTACTTCCTATGGCGCACCAGGCTGTTTTAACAGAAGCAGTCTTCTGTTTGAAAAATCACCTGTAAATCCGCGAATTTTCCGACCTTCGCGACCTATGATATTGAATTTTCCAACCCCTCCTAGCTATTAGTAACCTCCTTGGCAAAATACGAGTATTACCAACGTCATTTAGATAACTGGACATCCCAGTAATTGGCTATATTTATGCAAAAGTCGTCTGTTGTGGTATGAGCTGAACATACTTAGGAAGAAAAGTAGTTTTGAAATGACTACTTCCTATGGCTCACCTGACTGTTTTCACAGGAAAAGTTTTCTGTTTGAAAAATAATCGGTAAATCCGCGAATTTTCCGACCTTCGTGACCTATGATCCCGAATTTTCCGACCTCTTCTAACTATTAGATCCCTTCCTGGCTAAATACGAGGATTACCAAATTTATTTAGATTATTGTATGTCTCGGTAATTGGCTATATTTATGCAAAAGTCATCTATTTTGGTGTGAGCTGAACATACTTAGGAAGAAAAGTATTTTTCAAATAACTACTTCTTATGGCTCACCTGACTCTTTTCAGGGGAAAAGTATTCTGTTTGAAAAATCAACGGTAAAACCGCGAATTTTCCGACCTTCGCGACCTATAATCCCGAGATTTCCGACCTGTCCTAACTATTAGAAGCCTTCTTGTCTAAATACGAGAATTACCAAAGTCATTTAGACTACTGTAAGTCTCGGAAATTGGCTATGTTTATGCAAAAGTAATCTGTTGTGGTATGAGCAACATACTTACGAAGAAAAGTATTTTTGAAATGACTACTTCTTATGGCTCACCTGACGGTTTTCACGGGATAAGTCTTCTGTTTGAAAAATCACCGGTAAAACCGAGACTTTTCCGACCTTCGTGACCTATGATATCGAGTTTTTCGACCTGCCCTAACTATTAAAACCCTTCTTGTCTAAATACGAGGATTACATACGCCATTGAGATTACTAGGCATCTTGGTTATTGGCTATCTTTATGCAAAAGCCATCAGTTGTAGTATGAGCTGAACATAGTACGACAAAATATTTTTGAAATAACTACTTCTTATGTCTCACCTGACTGTTTTCACGGGAAAAGTCTTATGTTTGAAAAATCACCGGTAAAACCGCTAATTTTCCGACCTTAACGAACTATTATCCCGAATTTTCCGAACTGTCCAAGCTATTAGAACCCTTCTTGGTCGAATACGAGGATTACCAATTCCATTTCGATTACTGGTTGTCCAGATAATTGACTATTTTTATACAAAAGTCATCTGTTGCGGTATGAACTAAACGTACCTAAGAAGAAAATTATTTTTCAAGTGACTACTTCTTATAGCGTTCCTGACTGTTTTTGCACATGAAAAACTTGTTTGAAAAATCACCGATAAAACTGTGAAGTTTCCGACTTTCGCGACTTAAAATCCGGAGTTTTTCAACCCCTCCTAACTACTAGTAACCTTCTTGTTCAAATACTAGGATTACCAATGCCATTACAGTCACTGGACGTACCGGTAATTGACTATCAGTACGCAAAGGTCATCGGCTGTGGTATGAGCTAAACATACTTCGCTAGAAAATTATTTTTAAAGTGACTACTTCTTATGGCGCACCTGTGTTTACACATGACAAATTTTGTTTTTAAAACATTACCGATAATAGAGCGAATTTTCTGACTGAAAATTCTACGATCTCTACAAAATTAAAGTAGCAAATTCTCACGGCTAGGCATTTAAGGTAATTTAATATTTTTTAATTATAGTGTTGTTTGTTTAATAATGCTCACCGATTTAATATAAATACCTTCATAGTTAGTTATTGCACGGACCGGTGTCTGGCTTTGTATAAATGCCGCTTTATATAAATATCGGTTAGCTTGAACTTCTCCGGCACATCTCCGCTTTAATATACTTAATATGAGCTTTTTCTAATTAGCAGCTTGATGCAATATTTTTTTAGATTAAGTAAGTTTTTATCATTCTTATAGTGAACTTTTCCGTTAGATTTACCGAAGATACTACTTTAGTAAATTCTTTATTTCCCGTCTTCTGTGTTTTATTTTCACTTACACCCTGGCATTCTCTTGAGTATCAAAACTCACCCGTAGCTATAGAGAGTAAACCCTTTAAAATCTGGCGCCCGAGCAAACCGTTTAGTAATCCGATCTTTAACTCCGAATATTAGGGGGTATATAGTTTATGTCGATCGATGATTCATAGTAGAAATGGTTTCACAGTCTTAGTCAGACTGAATTGGTAAATTTGTCTATCTAAAGTTTGGAGGTACTTTGGACCTGTATGCAGTGGTGCTTTAATTAAGCGGACTAATACTGCTGTCACTGTAGTCTTTTAGCTTGGCTTTAGCTAGTCCAGAGTTGTCTGACCAGACTGGACCATCTACGTCACAGCACTGAGATGCTACTCTTCCTCAGTGGCATATTTTAAAATTGTTATATATTTAAACTCCATATGGTCCCATTTATGGAAAGTATCTCGATTACAAAATGGATGAAGTTGGTGTAGTGTAGTTGGATATTAGCTTGTAATACTGCTCAGTAGAGAATGTAGAAGTAGAACAACAAGGCGCAAGTGTCTGTAGATCACTTCCAGAATTGTAGAATGGAAGTAGCATTTTGAAGTTCATAGTACAAGTTTACATCAACAACATCAGGTTTAGGGATAATTCGTTCAACCAGAAAGTAACCACCACAGCTTCTTTAGTAAGTATACTAGGTATACCAATTTATTGAATCAATCTGGGAGGATTTATACATACTTTTGTCCTTTGTGATATATTACTAGTTATCTTGACCTTTGAATTCACTTCACGACGTCTTCCAATTAAATCTTGTTTATATACCTATCGTAATTACTTTGCCGCCTGACCTTGCCCGCGCGCTCGTGTCTCACGTTACAGGTCAGTTCAGCCGAGTTGATTTAAACAGAAAATAATTATTAGCGTTTTAATTAATGTTGACGTTGGGCTATCAAGAAAGAACAACAATGGACTTTAATCTGTGATAAAGCAGTTCTGAAGTTTTACTAAGCGTGATTTCGTTCTTAAAATGTTTTTAAAATAGACAAGCATGACTTTACTATGAACAACACAACCAAACCCAGAAACTGGGTACCGACATTTGCCATCATTGCGTCTTGTGGACTTCTTACATTTTTCAACTTAAAATTAAAATGCCATTACTTTTAAAGCCTGTACGTAACCGATAGTTTTTTATCACTCGATGCATAAACTCCGGCCAAATGACTTCGCAGGTACTACATAGTGATAAACTCGGGGAGGAAGTCAGCTAGATAGATACGGAGGGAGAGACTCGCAATATCCTCCCTGACGGATATTGGCCGGGCATCCCCTAAGATAACATAATTTCTTTCTGATGATGGCGTCGCTCCGCCGAAAGGTACACATTCGGGGATCGGAAATAATCGGCGATGTTTCGATTGGCATTAAATTCGGCGCCTCAAGATGTCGATTCGATGCAAAATATCGCTACGAATTTAAGATGGCGAGAATTTCAGTGGAACGTCCCATTTCCAATATGTCTGACTGAACCATCCCGCCGTTTTGGAAACAAAATGGCGACAAATGGGGTCCATGCTGATGTTCCAAATAGCGTGCAGTTTAGTAATGTCTTAAAGGATTTCGTGGTGTTGGAAAAAGACATTGTAAACAAAATGGCGTGCCTATATGGTGTGATCGAAGTGATGGAATTTGTGCCGCTGTGATCAGTTCTTTTAGATTATACTTTAGAAGTAAAATGGCGGCGACAGAAATATAATTTCACCGTTTATTAGTTGCGCTCTAGTGCAAAGCTCTTTCCAAAGATATACCGTATATTTATGACCCTACCCATTAGAGTGGTTTAGGACCTTTCCTAGTGAACAGCGAAAAGGTAAGTATCGACACGTGTCCGTATTGCGCCTATGTAAACCGACCGTAATTAAGATGTTTAAAGTTTAATAATATTGTCACGCCTAAGGTGATGACTATGATGAGGTTACCCTAAGTGCGCACTGGGATGGGGTAATTCTATATGGAGAGTAGCAGAAGGTTAGAATAAATATGCGTTTATTCTCGCAGGTGGAAGGGTAGGTAGTATTTTCTTGGTATTAATAGATAACAATTTAACAAAGAATTCTAAGCTAGGCACATATTGTAAACTGTTTGTTTCAATTTACCAAATACGGTCCATTTAAGAGGAACTTCTCCGGAGGTTCCCCTAATAATAATGTTTTGATTTAAAGTGTTTCGTAATGGGGCAAATTAATAAAACATCTTGAAAATACCATTTAATAACACTCTAACGCGCTTGCTGCGGTTACTAGGCTAATTTGGCGCTAGAACGGAGTTCGGCAAAGGGTTTCAGAGTCGGTTTTACGGTTTTGCTCGGGCGCCAGATTTTTAAGGGTTTTCTCCCTTGGGAATATACCTGGGTAGTTTACGAACTCAGGAGAATACCAGGGTTGTCCGTAGAAATGAAACACACAATCAAAGTAGAAAACCCCTAAATTATTTTATTCCTACACGGCAGTGAATTACAATTCATACGACTAACACCTGTTGGCGCTAGGTCGTCGAACGGAGATCGGGCAAAAACTTATTTACAATTATTTATGTATTTCGGAAAGGAAACACACAAATGCGAAAATGTGAAAGTGTCACAGTTGGAGAGAAATAAAATCGGGAAGAGTCGAAACTATTTAACAAATCGAAAATGCGGAAACGGAAAGTAGAAATACTCTTACAAATATTTAGAAACTGAGATATGGAAAAACCCTTTTAATACTGACAATGCGAAAACGGCAAATTATCCTAACAATTTCACAATGAAAGAGAAATAGCTAAATACGGAGACGATAGGAAAACGTGCAGTGTCTAATGTGCGGTAATACGGCCATTTACGTTATGAGAGAGGAGCGCGCGAGAGAGAGAGAGAGAGAGAGAGAGAATACGGTAGTCGCGAATTAACTTTTCCTCAACGCGACGACGGAAAAATTAACTCCGGGCGGTTGGAAAAACGGACGTTTTCACAACCGCCGGTTTAACATGTAGCAAACGTTCATCCACAGATAGCTTATATCTAGCGGTCGGTACGCTCACAACGAAAAATCACAGATAACGTATAGCTTAATAGCCAGCGATCGGGGACGCTTTCACAATGGACGAATAACTACGAATAGTTCGGACGGCTTAAAACTATCGGTCGGGGACAATGCACAATTTACGTACACTCACAAATAACAAATAATTCGGCGGCTTATATCTAACGGCGGTGACGTTTACAATAGACAGACAGACGTATCGACTTGTTATAAACAAGTTCTCACCTTGAATTAACTCGGGTACAGAACGATTTGAGGGGGAGAGGTTGCCTTACTAAATTTGCCTGGATGGTAGATTGAACAGTGCCGTATCGGCCGCCATCTATCTGAGGTAGGTCTGATTTCACGGTTAAATGCGCGGTGTGTGGTCTAATACGTTTAAAAAAGAAGAAGGTATAAGGAAGCACCTTCTTTCGTCCTGACAGCTCACATATTTCACTAACACAGTAAAGGGTGGTAATTAAGAAAAAGTATGCGCAGTCATTTAGAGCGATGGCAGGAGCAATAAGGACGTAATATTGCACAATTTAGAAAAGTGAGTATAAGTACAATTTCCATGTGGAAATATCAAACAACGCTTATAATTAAAAAGCGCGTATACGGCGAATTTAACCGTTATAGCCACTAACTCGATAATTAGTATCGAAACCCGAGGAGAGTTTCGGTGTACATTTTAATGCCGATAAAGTTAGCATCTGGTAGACCGCGCAATTCCGTTTATAATTAAGCGATAACGAACGGCGTTTGTGGCGGTCGAAACGTGTGGCAATAAACAGGAAATTATAGTTTCGCCCCGAGGTCTCCGCGAAAAAATCTCCTCACTTTGCGACTGTGCGCGTCACAAAAGGCGCTGACGCCCTCGTAACAGTTAAATTATGCAAAATGGGAACGAAAGGACTCGTACCGTATTCGAAAAAGAGCACACAAAGGGACTTCCGAGCACATAAAACATTCAGGCCGACGACGGCTGGCGTTACAACAATAATTACGGCGAAATCTTAGGAGGGAGGAAAAAATGTCGAGAAACCCTTGCGGCTTGAAACGAGAAGGTTTCGCTTATAGACCAGGGAAATAAGAAAGGAGAGACCCTGTTTAGGGCTTAGAAATATCTAATTATCTGAGGAGCGTTTTAGGTAATATTGACCTATAGGAAGAGGTTCCACCACTGTCCTGCTTGAGATTCGGTCATATTTTTTGAGTGAAACTTCTTTGCGCACGTTGTATACATTGGGATGGGGTGTTGGTCGACAAACCGCGTCACGCCTGATGAGAAAAAAGCGGTGTTGCCAGAATGCGCGTAAAGTGTACCTCTTCCATCGCGCCCGCGAACCGAGCCGATCGCCAAATCGAAGAGAAATGGTTCCCCCGCCATGCAACGCAGAGACGTCACACTCACAACTATTACCGCGTGTCCGTTTTAATTTCAAGAAGCCGAGCGTAGCCGAAAAAATAATACCACGTTACGCCATATTTCCGTGCGTTACCAACAGGGTCAATTTGGCAACACCGGAGAGCGTCCAGCTCGGCGAGTCGTGACGTATCTGGTGAGGGACAGTCCGATCAAGACACACGCGGTAGACGTATTGCGGCGTATAGTCCGTGTAATCAACCATCAATTAACGGCGTTGTCTTTTGAGCGCTTCGATTCTTTCAATCGAACCTATTTAACAACGGTTTGCACGGGAAAAACCTATAGCAAAATACCTGAAATACCATGATGAAAGAATGATTATAGAAAAATTACTGATAATAATAATATATAGGTGTTTAATACAATACTAAAGTCACTTCTGTATCAAAAATTACCTTTATATATAATTAATGAAGAAATATATTGAATAACTAGAAAAAAATCTCTATAAATGTTTCATTTGTATATGCGGTCTCTCTGTGTGTATGTGTGTGTGCATATGGCCAAAGATGTTTCACTTCCACAGTCTGGTCCGACGCAGACTTTTTATTTGTTGTCATTGCAAAAGTTTATATTCAATAAAAAATTAAATTAAACTCAACATAAGACTTTATTTATATTACTAACAAAAGTCTTACAGGTGACGTTACTTGAATTTAATATTTGAAAAAGGTTTAAAAATCTTTACTTAGCGAAGAGATAGAGTGATATATAGAAATTGGACGAGAGTCTATTTATACATTATAGTATAAATCGTACATTTATTATAACCCCTACCTTCCAGACTACCTCATCTTGCCAAAGAAATTTAAGCAAGTTTGCATATTGTCACGCCTATGGCCTGAAGGTGTGCATTTGTCGAATTCTACCTCAAACAGGGGGAAACGTAGAGAAGCAGGTTAAACGTACCATATTACTTTATTCATACTACCAGCCAATGTTTTATAGGTATCATTTCAAGACTTTAATATTCGAAAAAGTTTAAAAATCTTTACCTAGGAAAGAGGTAAAGATAGAGATTGGATGAGAATTTATTAGCACATTGTAGCGTAAATCGTACAATGATTGTAACCCCAAATAACTCCTACTTTTTCGACTAACTTATATGGCCAGAGACATTTAAGTAGCTTTGTATATTGTCACGCCTAGGGCCTGAAGGTGTGCGGTTGGCAAGTTCTACCTCAAACGGGGGAAGAGTAGAGAAACAGGCTAAACGTAACATATGACTTTATTTATACTACCAGCAAATGTCTTACAGGAGACGTAGCTTGACCTTTTTTCTGAATATTTGAAAAAGGTTTAAAAAATTCTCCTAGGAAAGATATAGAAGGAGAAAGAGAGAGAGAGAAAGTCTGAATATATTGTAATGAAACTGCTGGCCATAAAGATAACCACCCGCCGGTAAGTGTCGCTTCTGGAAACTTCGAAACGACGAGAATTTGGCGAACAGACGGTTTTCCTGGACGTCGTAGAATATTCGCGAAAGTACTAGATTGTTCTGGAATTTCCATTCGACGAGATAAATAGCAGGCCGCCAAACGAGACGGGGAGTAGTCGGAAAACTGTCGTAAAATCTATCGTTGGCAGTGAAGAAACAAAAATAATTGTGAATATAAATTAAGTATTAAGTATTAGTGTATTAGATATGTGTTAGTGTAAGTGGTTAAAATGAATAAATTAAGACAATTCGTTTAGTTTGGTGAATTCCGAAGAGTCAATATGTTACAATATTAATTATTACATTACAGTCCTCGAAATGCTCGTTACTCCTGGATCCTTCCTTAAGTTAAACGTAAGGAACTAATTTATATGGAAAAGTTTCCGATCAATTAATAAAGGGCATCATAGACGATTTAATTCCCCCCACTCGTTCGGCCCCGCGTAGGAAATATCGCCTTCCGTAATATAATCTAATTTTCCACTCTATTAGGCGGAGGTCCTAATTTTTCGGCCCCGTCATTGACAAGTGGGGAGCGGATCTTATCCGTCTTCCGAGG
The DNA here is from genome assembly GCA_946251905.1 of Cryptocephalus moraei. Classification (NCBI taxonomy): domain Eukaryota; kingdom Metazoa; phylum Arthropoda; class Insecta; order Coleoptera; family Chrysomelidae; genus Cryptocephalus; species Cryptocephalus moraei. Next base: position 11,688,513 of record OX276462.1, read on the forward strand.
GGGTGAGGAGGAGGAGGAGGGGGACGTCGGGGGTCCCGGGGATCCATTAATTGCGGTCGTACGCTCTCCATTCGACCGTTCGCTTCGCTAATAAACGTCGGTGTCTAATGGAGCGGACCCCTTTAGCTAATAGCCAGAATTTATTACTAAATAACTTTTTAGCTTTGTCTCGAACTTTGCCAGCCACGTTGACTTATCGGTTGTCGCTCGGTTTCGACGTGGCGCCCGGGAGGTTAATTAAAATCGGCCCGGGCAATTTTGACGAGACGCGAGGAGGGTTCCCGGAGGAATTGCTACAAACATACCAAACAGCATCGCTTTTCCTGGACCCGAACGGGACGGAATGAGGACGAGCCGGCGATTAAGCGAAATTAGACGATTGCTTCAAATTCCTCTAACGCACGTTTGTGTGAAGGTTAGAATTTACGAAAAGTATTACAACTGAAATGTAGAAGAACTTTAAAAAAAAAATTACATAATTATTTCACTAATATTTCATGTACTAATAATAATAATATATTGTCGCGATGCGGCCCCAATTAGCGAAAATAGGTCGCCGTCTAAGCTTATTAAGCACCGAGGCGACCTTAAACCGAAGGACGATACGATTCTCGGACGGGTACGACATCACGTTTATAAACATCCCGCACATATTTATACGGATCGATCATAACGATCGGGGATCCAGTCATCAAGTACCACGTCACGCTGCCCGTCCGAGAGTCCGTCCCTCGACATGCCGCTAATTTGTAGTGGTCTTTCTTTGGCAACGACACACTGCGTTGTCCGAGAGTTCCAAATTAATAAGTTTTAGGGGGGGTACAAATACGCAGGAGTGTTGGTCTATACTTCTATTAAAAAAAAAAAAAAACACAGGCCGCGTCTCGATTAACACAATATGATACGCTCACAGCTCCTTAAACACCATGGACTCCGGTCCTCCGCTGCCCGCTGTGCGCCTTCCGTGGCACAGGCTCCGGCTCCACCACTCGGTGATCCCGCCAATGGTCGAGAAGGTCCCTTGGTCGCCCTCGTGTCTCCAACAAGGAAACAATCCCTACACAGCACTCAGGACCTCGCACCTACATCCAGGCGCCGCTCCTCCTTCCTCGTGCTGCCCGATCAGACCCCGTTCTCCGCTGCTCCGAAAAACTCTCTCCCCAAAAACCCGAAAACTCTCTCCTCTTGTTTTTTTGTTCCCGTGGCGACCGCGCGCGCTTGTTCCACTCACCGCACACTTGCAAAATACATACCGGCGCACTACAAATTGGAGGAGCCCCGCGCCTGCTGCCCTTCGTCACTTTAAAGTAAGCAACCACCTCCCTTTAACCTTTTCTCACTTTTCTACTTTTGTTCACTCGCCTTAATTTTGTTTCCGATGTTCTCTCCCCTATATTTGATGCTCAAATAAATATTGTCTGTGTTACCCTGCCGTCTTTTTAGTTTCTACCGAGCTACCCCCCCAACCAGAGCACTCCCTTTGGGCCCTAGGCCCTCAGGCGTGTGACAATATCAACTGTTTTTTTTTTCAAATTTCACCTCATAGTAGGCTGTGGATAATGTTTTTGAATGCACCTTACTAAAAAATGACATTATCAAAAGTTAAAACGTTCCAAGCACTTCGAAAAGCATTGTTCCATGGGAGAGTTAAAGGTTGTCAAGTTTGTTTTCACCGAGGTTTTCGTATTTAGATTTTTATATTCTTTAGCCTCACTATTCTAATGCCTAATTAATAGAGCTAAGCTGTATTTTTCAAGACACTAGTAACTGATTGGAGTAGTTTCAATTCTTATTAAAAAAGTGAGGTTATGTCAACCTACTTCAATATTGACTTATTGATATTTTTTAGTAAGGTGCATTGACAAACACCATCCACAGCCTACTATGAGGTAAAATTTAAAAAAAAACACCCGTTTTATTATAATATAATATATAATAAGTTTTCCGACTCGCGAACATGCGACGTATAATTGCCTATGCGCGAAACAGGAAACTCCAAGTTGATTCCGCAAACTGTACTTGTATCTGCAATTGTATATTATATTTTTAAATTTTTAATAAACAATTTATCAAAAACTACCTTGAAAGTGGACATGAAAGTTTCCTGTACAATATGCGTCGCACCAAACGACGTCATTTGAAAGCAATTATTATATTTTTGGATGTCGGTCAAGAAATGTTTAGAGTCATTTCCCACTCCAGAAACTAATAAGCGTAATGGTTCTAGTGGCGGAAACAATTGTAACAATTTAACTTTACCATCAGCACAACATGATCCAATAGATTCACCGCTGTATTTTAACGCTTTACAATATTGACAAATGATTGTCATTTCTCCAATCGTTACGTATTGCTCGGCACAATAATCTATTTCCGGGTCGTAGTGGATTGCCACTCGTTCCAGGTTTACAGGAGCACTACGTCTGCGGAATCGCTCTACTTCATTGTGTCGTGCTCGCTGCTGCTGTATTTGATGTGCCCGAAGTCGTTCCATTCTAAACCTATCTACTTCATAATTATCCACTGTTGAACGCAATTCTGTCATACCAATACGAATGTTATCATTATCTGTCTCTCGCTGGTCGTCAGTGCGATTTGCACGTGAGGTAGCTCGTCGCACATTTGATTGACTTCGAGGACCGAAGTTAGGTCGTCTTCTCCTTGGCATTTTAAAATCAATAAAGTTCTCGCGCACTGACAAAATGATGGATTTTAATTATCGTCTTGACATTTATTTATTTGATAACTAACTGACGCTATACTTTCGTTTGTTTGATTACAAATTGTCAAATTACAAAACGTACCTTTTTTAGTATTTCTGTTACTTATTATTTATGTTCCTCGCCCCTTAAACCTTCCCTGAACTTCCACAAATATTTCAAGATCAAAATTAGCAAAATCGGTCCAGCAATTCTCGAGTTTAAGCGAGACAAACGAACAGCAATTAATTTATATATATATATATATATATATATATATATATATATATATGAATAAAGATTTAGTATTTATTTATAAATTTATTATATACAAAAATATTATTATCGTGTATGGTTGATGGTAGGTCAGATGTTGATATTATTTTGAACATTATGTTTCTTGGGTAACTAATTCTGCTCTATCAGTCTAAAACATTTTAATGCTGCGGCGTTGCCGCTCATATTGAAAAGTAACAGCAGCTTTGTTATTCGAAATGAGACACCCTTTATATTATTACATTTTTCGCTTCACCGGCTGCCGATTGTTTTTTTATTAACACTTTTCTATACACATCTGAGGAGGTGTTCTGAAACCTTATTGATTTCGTTATTTTTCGTGCAAAGCAGAGAGTAAATTAAATATTTATTACTGCGGTGTATGGATTCATAGATAGCTAATAATTTTAGTGTGTTTTACTAATATTCCGCGTATTAGTCATGTCTAAGAAAATTCGTTTTTGCGCAACCCGGTTGAAAACGTGTCATTTCTATATACCTGTACCTCGCGGAAAGCGACGAATTGTCGGCCGACCAGCTCCGAACGTACTTTTCCGCCCTAGGGCGGAAAAGTGCACATTTCCGCCCGGCATAGAGATGCGCGTGCTGCACGGCATAGAGATAAGCGAAATATCACGAAAACGTGATAACGATTGATCTATGGTCGCAACACACACTACATATCAGTACGAAGCATTATCATAGAACAAGTATTATAATATTAAAACTGATTATGTTTCTCGTTATTTGCTTATTAGCGTGTTGCGCAAAAGTACTGTGTTCACCACGGGCGGAAACGAAATTTCAACTCGTGCGGAACAAACTCCGCCCTCGTTGTAATGTTCGTTTTTCCGCCCTTGGTAAACAATAAACTATTTCCATCATTTTCCTAGGTCGTTAAAAATTTATGATTTTATCGATAGATGTAAAAATGGTGGTAAGTGCATTTTTAACGGAACACCCTGTAGATTGTCAAATGTACCCTGAAAGATAATAGAGATCCTTTCAAATGATGTATCATGTTCCTATACCCAAATAGTCAGGTTTCGGGAAAAAAAGCAATTTTTGGTCATATTTTGTATTAGTTAGCCATGAAATGTCATAGAACAGGTCATTTTAAAAATGTTACAATTAGTGCATCAATAACGAAACATTTGCGTGTTCATTAACGTAATTTGAATTGAATAGGGTAAAAATGGAAGGCGATAACTATTGAAACGAACTTTCCACGAAATTGTTTATTATTAATAGCCGATGTGATCAAATTATAAGAAGACCACGCAGAATGTTCAATGAAATGTTTCCCGATTTAGAAACAATTACAGTAAAATATGGTAAGAGTATAAAGTAAATTTATCAGTTATGGGCCAAATCTCTAAAACTAGTTTTTATTATTTAAAATAATGAATAACAAAACAGTCATTTTTTCTTGGGAATTCATGGCTACCTGATCATAAATATGGCACAATGATCCGATTTTTACGGAAACTTTTAAAAAAGTTTTTATTTCGGATACCTGGCTACTTAAGTATGAGAAAAAATATATTTTTCATTCTTCTTCATCATTCATTTTAATTTTTGAATTTAACGCTACAATCAAAATTTTGAATGATCCTCTATAATGGAAAACAAGTTACCTTGAACGGAACTACATATATACAGAACAATAGTAAAATACACCCAAAATTTCAGCTTTATACGAGTCAAAATACAGCATTAATAAACATTTAAATGAAGCAACGTTTTTAACCAAAATTAATGAAGCAGCAGCGAAGCGAAAAGTGCAATAATATAGAGGATAACTCATTTAAAATTTATAAGTTGTTGCTTCTTTTCAATATAAACGGCAACGCCGCAGCACTAAAAATATTTTGGTTCCATAGAGCAGAACTAATAATATAAGAATATAAAATATATAATATAATTTAAAATAATCCTCTTTCCCCGTAAGCTTTTAATGTTATAAAATTTAAATTAAATTATATTAAATAAACCCTTATTTATAGCACTTCCTCTCAATTTTCTATTATAAGTTAAGTGCAATTTTGAAACTCACAATATAGAGAGTACAAAATGCGCTCATTTTGTATTTAGGTTTTATTATTTTTTTGGATGTCATACATTGCTAAAACGCTGATTAAACTTTTTGTATAAAATTCTTAGTATTACATAGTAACCCCATTGCTCTACCTCCTTAGGCACTCCAAAAGTTAATTCTTCTCTCCGTTACCTTTTAGTATTTTTAATAAATTTTAGGACACTTCTATCCTAGAGAATATTTATTGCAATTGCAATTTTACTTGGGAAGAATGCATGATGATTTCAGAACTACGTACAAATGTTTCAAGATCTCCAAAATACCCACTTTCACCCCAATTACACGAAAACCTCCATTTAAAACACCAACTTTACTAACTATAAGTACGTCTAATTTTAACATAAAATTTTAAATAAACCAACCCAAGGTTGATACTAAACATCAATAACGATGCTCGGATCAGTGAATGTACGTACTGAACACGTGATCATCAAGCAATTTTGGGGTACTATAATATTTTTATGACTTGAATCAGCAGTGAGAATAATATTAATTAATTTCTTAAATTTTCCCAATTTTCATTAAAATGTCTTATGTAAAATATCCCCCAATTACTAATAAATTTTCTCGAAGTTACTATAAACCTCACTAGTTGCATATAAAGCCCTGTAGGCAATCCAGATCATTTCAAATGACCTCACTGTCTACGTCCATTATAATCGAATGCAGCTAAGTAAGGTTATTAGGCTCCATTTCGGTATTGTGCCTCGCAGCCGATAACGCCCGTGTAAATTGAAACAGATCTCGTCCACGTATAATTCGATTATTGTCCTCTGACATAAGGCGGATTACGGTAGCTAGCGAAAGGACGTTCAGTTTGCGTCGGGAAATTGCTTCCAGAAGACAGCCCCGAGTGACTTACGAACAACTACGATAATTTTAATTGCTATAGGATTTAGAGCGACCACTAAGGTACGTTTTGAAATTACAAGTGATTGTTACTTCGATTTCAGAAACGAGAATTCCATCCAACATATTGTCACGCCCAACGGTGATGAAGTTTCCTTGAGGATGTGCTTATGAGATAAGACAAACAGAGAGAGATACACATAAATGGCATGTCAAATATTAGACGGACGAAGAGAACATTACAACGAGAAAACTGAGGAATTAACAAAAACACAAGAATTGTTTACGTCAAGGGTAGATTACTTCTTAGAGGACCGGCGCACCAGTCGCGTGACAGTTATGAACTTGACCCGTGTCAAGTACTGTCCCTTAACTTTTTCTTCTTTGGTGTATTGGAAATTTGTCGATTCTACTGACCACAGATAATTAATTTATCTAGAACTGTCCATTTACAAAATAATATATTGCGAAGATAATATTACACTCTAAGAGCTTTTTTACATTAGTGCATAAATTCATTCGACGAATTCTCTCTTATAATTTGCATATACTTGTATATGATTACATGTACATAGCGTTGTATGTAAATCTGCAATAATATTGACATTAAATAGAAGTGGCAACATCGATTCGTATGCTTTCATCGTGACATTAATTTGTTTACAATGCACTTCGTAAAATAGTTTATATATAATTGGAAACAGACGCAATGGTTAACTGGTGCATGATATGAAAAGAGTATATAAATTAAGAAAAGGCGCTTGAATTATTCTATCAGAGCTGACGATATGACAAATTAACAAGGAAATTTATTGCGGTTATGTATGGTCTCAGTGACGCTCAATCGATTTTCTTATTTTTGAATTTCAGCAGATCCCCATAAAAAAATAATTCCGAATATTTCAGAATTTCCGTAAAATTCATAAAAAAACAAACTACACTTTAAACAGTCTAACTAAACTATTTAAGAAGGTTATTTTAAGTGTAAGTGCAGCCGAATATCACAAAAAATACGTTAACATAATATATTTCAACTTAAATTATTACAAGGTAATTAATTTTTACAAAATATATTTATATGACTTAACAGTTTATTAACTGTTCAACAGTTTGTAAACTTTGTAACACCCTGCGGGTCTTTGAGGGATTTTTCTTATTTTATTATTGGTTGACTAGATTTTGGTAACATTAAGAAAGAGGACCCTGTATTAAAGTACTCTGTTAACGCTTAGACGTGAAGGTAGTAATTCTTGAACTTCGAAGTAGTTCTCTTTTAAGTTGTAACTTTTGGAGTTTTAAAGTTTAGACGTGAGAGTAGTAATTTTCTAATTTCGAAGTAGTTCTCTTTAGAGTTGTTGTTTTGGGAATTTTAAAGTTTAAACGTGAGAGTAATAATTTTTGAACTTCGAAGCAGTTCTCTTTTGAGTTATAATTTTGAGAGTTTTAAATTTTAGACGTGAGGGTAAGATATTTTGAACTCGAAGTAGTTTCCTTTTGAGTTGTAATTTTGGGAGATTTAAAGTTTAGACGTGAGAGTAGAAATTTTTGAACTTCGAAGTAGTTCTCTTGTGAGTTGTAATTTTGGGAGTTTTAAAGTTTAGACATGAGAATTTCTCTTGTGAGTTGTAATTTTTGGAGTTTTAAAGTTTAGACGTGAGAGTAACACTTTTTTTGAACTTCGAAGTAGTTCTCTTTTGAGTTGTAATTTTGGGAGTTCTAAAGTTTAGACGTGAGAAGTAGTTGTGAGTTATAGAGTTTTAAAGTTTAGACGTGAGAGTAGCAATTTTTTTGAACTTCGAAGTAGTTCTCTTGTGAGTTGTAATTTTGGGGGTTCTAAAGTTTAGACGTGAGAAGTAGTTGTGAGTTGTAGAGTTTTAAAGTTTAGACGCGAGAGTAGCAATTTTTTGAACTCCAGAATAGTTCTCTTTTGTGTTGCAATTTTGGAAGTTTTAAAATTTTGACGTGAGAGTAGTAATTTTTGAACTTCAAAGTAGTTTTCTTTTGAGTTGTAATTTTGGGAGATTTAGGGCTATTGACGCAAGTCGTAACTTCCGGGATTTCAGAGCTTTTATCTTGCCCTGTTTAGGGTTTTGGAGCGCTTTACGCCAGAGCCTTAATTTTTTTTTCAGTTTATAGAGTTCTGAAAGCGGGAGTATTAATACCGCTAAAACGACAGATAAATTGAATATGTCGCAACAAATTAAGGTAAGATGCAATTAGACACACATAATTTCGCTGAGTAATGAATAGAAACTAAATTTTTTATTTTCTTGATGTTCATTCTTTTTGACCCTATTGATACGCCTATGGACAAATGTTTTGGTACCTATCACAATTCTTCAACGATGTCCATATCATTATACTATTAGATATAATGATCACGGTGTTATTTCCCGCGACACGCGTGTTCGTGCATTAACGTAACAGAAATGACTAGTTATTAAATAGTCAGTTAATAACGAAGATGACGTGACAATATGTTGTGAATAGTAACATTCTATCACTTGTGCTATTAGTATCTATAAGTTGTGCCTTAAATCCAGAGTCGTGGAGATGTAAGAATTTTTTTGCAAAAATAATCCCATCCGGAGTCGAGTTTCGCCGTAACTCCGACGGTGTCCGACGCAGCCTCGCAACTTCCTAGAGAAGTACGATCAACTTTCCGGATTTTAAAGGGATTTCATAGACGCGAGAACGTACAATCGGGCCCGACGGCCGTCAGCACAATCGCATTGTCCGAACTTTCGGGAATTAACGTCGCGCAGGCTTTAATTCAATCAAGTCTCGAGGATATTCGTCGGGGTTGGGGCGTGGCAGAAGGGGGAAGATTTGTTAAACGGTCTCGATAAGTAGTCCATTAGCGATAAGCGCGGGGCCCACTTAAGATTTTTCTCTCGGCATTAAAATGCAATCTGGAGACGTGGGAGGGAAGTCCCGAGGGATAAACACTGGCGACTTTACTATCCGGGACTCGTGAGTTAGAGTCGAGCGAGGGGATCAGCGCCGGGACGATAATTGCCGTTGAATAGGAAAAATTGTAAGAAAACTTGTCTAATATTAACGGGATTTCCCTTGGGATATCCGAATTTTAACTGTTTTCGCTTTGGGCTTCTTCAGAAAGGTCGTTTCGGTTAGCTTCTAGTTGAACCCCAAAATTTACTTTTAGAATTATTAATTTTTTCATTTGGTAAAATTCAAATTTGAAACAAGCATGACATAAAACACAATCTGTTAATATTGAAGAAAAATAGTGCTTTAAAGGAAAATTTGGTTGTCTGTAAAGTCGGTTTACGGACGATAATTTTACGTGATAACGTCATAAGAAAACATTGATGAAAAATTGCATACGTTCATGAATTTCATTGAATTATTATCACTAAATTATCATTGATGTTTTATATTATAGAAGATTTTTTCACACTGCGATTGGCCGGTCCAACTTGTCATTTTAGACACATTGTTATGACATGTGTGAAGTTGAACATTATTAACTATTAAAGAGGGTATTAAAACAACTGAGTCGCTTAGGTGGACGAAAGAGCGCGGATCAAAGTGATAATTTCAAAATCTTACAACAATAATCAGTCGTGCAAGCATAACACCAGTTCTCGTAATATGATAGCAAACGCGCTCCGTAAGGTCAAGCACACAGCTAGGTCAGGGAAATTACAATCTAGGACGCCGAAAGATAACAAAACTTAATTTGCCATTTAACCAATATAATTTGATGATGTATAAAAGCTTGTGAAATTTTGGTAATAAACCAGTATACCCTATTATGCTCAAAACGAGAGTGTGTTGTGATCTTTCTTCACGCCACTTAACCCGACAACCCAAAACCTAATAAACTTCAACCCGGAGAGTATATTATTTAATGAAAAAGGATAAAACAATCCTCTTTCTTTCCTTCTTTTAAGAAGGAGGCCAGACCGGAAACCGCTTTCGCATTACTTCAGTCTGACCAGTGATACGCCATCAGGCGTCCGTCGTTGAACCTTCTTCAGCCTTCTTTGCTTTGAGCACGTTCTCCGCAAAGCACATCACTGCTTTCCAGGAGCTCTCGGAGGTAGCCATGAGCGCTATGATGTTTCTGGGATTTGGTGTTACCCCAATGGCCCCCAAGCGTTCTTCCTTTCCACTATCCAACGTTTACAGTGGAAGAATGTGTGAAAAGCGTCCTCCACTTTCTCCTTGCAGTATGAGCATTGTGGGCTCCTCTTAAGTCCCATCCGATGAAGATAATGATTAAATAGCCCGTGTCCGGAAAGTAGTTGTGTCAAAAAATAATTTGTCTCCGCGTGATTACATTTCGTCCAAACTATCAAATCCGGAATGAGTTCCGCCGTCCATCTACCCGTTGTGGAGCTTTGCCACCGTTGTTGCCATTCTGTCGTAGTGCGATCTTTTTCGGTCTTCTTAATGCGTTCATTCAACTCACCTGCTTTTCGGAGCTGATGAAGTCGTCTGCGTTCTTGCGCCATTAGGTCAATAGGTGGGGCCTTCGCTAAAACCAATACGGCTGCCTCGGAAACTGTACGATATGCACAGGCAACTCGGAGGGCTGCTCGCCTTTGTATGGAGGCTAGCTTTCGTCTGTAGCTTTCAAGATGTAGTTGGTCCGCCCAAATTTCTGCACCATAGAGCATGATAGAATGCACCGTGCTTAATAGCAGACATCGCTTGGCGTACCTCGGACCACTCGTATTCAGCATAATCCTTGATAAGCTCGCTGCAACTTTGCTGGCTTTTCCTCTTGTTTTGTTCAGGTGTTCCCGGAACGTCAGCTTCTCGTCCAATTGGAGTCCTAAGTACCGTAAGGAGTTCTTAGCCTCAATATTTGCATTTCCTATGGTCACTGTAAAATTCTTGTCAAACCCGCGTCGCCTAGTCAATACCACCATCTCGGTTTTGCTCGCTGCTAAGTTCATCCTATGACCTTTTAGCCACTCACAGATTCTCCTTGTAAGATGGTCTATTTTCCGACGAGCCTCTTCTGTGTCTCTTGCGAGAATCAGACCGGCGACATCATCTGCATAACCGACCAGGTGGATGTCTACCCGGAGAGTACGTCACGCCCTCTCTCCAAACTACTAGAACCTCAAACCCCCGATCTGCACGATACGCCCTCAGATCCAAACCCGGAGAAGTACGTCACGCCCTCTCTCCAAACTACAAGAACTTCAAGAACTTTAAGAGATCACGTCACGCCCTGATCTCCGCTTACAAGAACTTCAAGAACTTCAAAGAGATCACGTCATGCCCTGATCTCCGCCTACAAGAACGTCTGCAGCCTTACAACCTGGAGACAAGATTCATCTCCGCAGCCACCCACGAGTTACGAGAGATATCTATATACAGTCCATTCTCTAAAGAGATCATTGCACACGTCGTTAAAAAAAATTATACTGGTTACTGTAAGAAACAATTATTTCTTAAGATATGAGAAAAAATAGTAATTTTATTAACCATTATTAACCATTTTATTAAACACTAATCAAATCTGAGGAGTTATATCTCAGAAGCTAATGAACAAAATAGCAACTTATTATGTATAGAAAGAAGCGTCTTTCCGAGTACTTTCCGGATATGATTTCAGAATTTCATAACAAAAAATTCGCCGAGATAATCTATTTGTTTATAAGCAAAAAAACGATACCAAATTTAAACAATAACTGTGACAGTTCTGATAAATATTTTTTAATTCTGAAAAAAGCACATGAAAGCTTCTTCCCACTTCTATATACTCAGCCAGTTTTGTTAAAACCGAATCGCTGGAAAAAAATTAAAGAAAATTTTCAATATTTTTATATTTTTCTGTATTGCAAAATTATTGTGCAAAATGTAATAAACCGATCGGAACGAAATTCACAGGATTCTTTTATTATAACATCGAGATTTTCTACCTGTGATATGGAAGTCCTAATTACATTTTAAAGTGTCTAAAATAATAAATTGAAAACGACTTTTTTGGGTTGGTTTTATTTTGTTTATTACTATTTTGCAAAACCGTTAATAAATTTTTGAATTTCTAACTAATGCCATATTATGTAAAAAGCGCTTCTGCAACTTTTTTCTTTGTTTAACTGTCTTCTAAATTCAATACTTAAAAAGTTAGAAGCAAAACAAGTCGGGAAAAACACGTTTTTTAATTTTTTTTACATTGTTGCATTTTAAAAAATGTTCCCGACCTCTGCGCGTTGGAGATAAGTCAATCCTAATTCTAGGCATTATTCTCTAGGTATTCATGTAAAAACATTGTGGTTACCTCTTACGTCCATCTAAAGCAAATTTCTGACAGATGGGTCTTGGACTATTACTATTTAAACATTCTCATTTGGAACACATTCAATGTTCCAAAAATTTAGAATCGTCACAGAGAGTACCGAATTCCATATTAAATCTCGCTTTAGGAGTTTGAAATATAGCCAAAACGAAACTCGAATTTATCTCGTGTTTCCCAAAACACCGTAAACTTTCGAATCTTTACGTTAAATATATTTTCAAAAATTGGTATTTTTAAGAAATATACCTAAGTTACATTCAGACCGCTTAACTGACGCTTCCGCCTGGCTTAATTTTCGTTTGCGTTCTTTGTTTCGTTGAATAGGTATCTGATTATTTCAGGATCTGATAAAAATACATATAAATCAGGCAACAATGTACCTTGTACTGGTATTTGATTTGCGTCAGCCTCATTTTTTTCTGACTCGTTTATGGTTCATTATGTGTGTTCGATCGATGATATTAATAGGTGTAATATCGACCGTAACGTAGACCGTATTATCTTGTTCGTCGTTTCTTGTACTTTTCATATGTTATCTGAAATATCTAGGACTTCATTGCGTACCTTAGTTCTTTTATCGTTAAGTGTGTTATCAAGTCATTTATCGAGATAAAATTCGATGAAAAGCCTTTGTTTAGTAAGAAACTTAGATTTACAGTAGTTCTCAGTGCTACTTAGGTTCCAAAATGTGTCTAATTGTACTTGCTTCGTTACTGTTCACCTTGTATGCAACTTCTTTTGCTGATGTAAGTATTTCGCTTATAAAATATAGGAATATAGATATTGATCTAATGTTACTTTTTATCTTTACTTTTGATTGGTTCTCATTTTAAGAAAATAATCCAAATCACTAACGAGATATCATCTTGCCTCCGACCTCGGCAATATAGTCCATTCTTTCACGGTAAAATATTGTAAAATTTCCGAATATTAAAGTATCGCACCAAATTTGATGAAATTTTGCAGGTGTGCTTGTCTTACCATCCCCTTCAAAAGTTATATGATTAAAATGTGTGCTTTTAAGGGGTGAAAACTCACCCCTTTTTACCAAAAATTAAAAACTGCCTATATCAGTGTTGTTTGAATCTTAATAATGTGTATGTATGTTAAATGATGATTTGTTTCCCATAAGGGAATGCATTTTATAATACATAACTATTTTTCAGCCGGTAAAAAACACCCTTTAAGTCAAAATTTGCAAAAAAAATAATGTTTTGCAGCTCTAAATTATTGAATGATGTTTTGATAGAATATTTTTTTGAGAAATCGATGAAGTAATCCCTGAAATTGCAATATCCACATCAGTTTCCTTCAATTGGAGCATCGAAACTAAATCTCTAGAAATAAAGTTGGATTGTGACCCAGAATCCAATATTGCATAACATGTATGCAATCGACCACTTGAATCATAAACATACAATTTCACAGTTGACAACAATACATGTGACGGTGTAAGACTTGTCAACGCAATACTCTCCTCAGGCAGGTGTAACAATCTGCTGTGCTTTTTCTTGCACTTAAAACATGGTCCTGATCTGCACTCAGCAACCATATGCCCCTTGCATAAACAATTCAGACATAAATCTAACCGATTTACATTCGATAATCTCTCTGAAACTTTTATTAAACTATTAAACTAAACTATTAAACTGTGGGCACTGATAAATCTTGTAATCATCTTTGCTACAAAAATTACATTTCATCTTATTATTACCTTGATTGGTATTACTCAAGAAACTTTTAACATTTTTTGTTTTAACATCTTTTGAGAAATTAGCCTTATTCTTCTCATTGTAGACTCCATTTCACATAAGAAGAACCGTTGCCTTGAGTTCCATGCAGGCCGCATCTCCGTCACGAAGTCGCCCGATCGGCATCTGGACAGTAGCGGTCCGAGTAGTAATCGTATTAGGGGATAATATTAATTCGTGTATTGTTAGTTGCCTATGTCGTGTAAACAACAAGAATAATTTATTCTAAATCATTTCGCTTTAGTCAAAATACACAACGCACAACGTACAAAACTGTAATAATAATAAAATAAACGACCGTTACGTTACGTTAGATACGCGAACGCCGGGCTACAAGCGACAACGCCGAAAAACACGCCAATGCGCCTACGCTGAACCTTCACCCTCCCGCCACTGCTTATACACGAATTACATGAAACTATGGAAACCGAACATAGCCGACGGAATACGTCGTTCCGTGTAACTCTAGCCCACGGTTCTTCTTATGTGAAATGGAGTCTAGCATTTATTATAATCACCTTTAGCATTCAAGGCTAATGAATATAGCAAATCTGCTCTCAAAAACGACAAGGTCAACTAACTGAGGAACCTCTGTTCCTAGTCCAGTAAACGAAGGGGAAAACCTAGCAAAAATTAGTTACCATTTTCATTTGCTATTTAATGGGTGGTGTTTGGCACCACCTTTAAAATGACCCAAAGTTTACATAAAAATATTGTGCGGCAGGGGGGGAAAATGGCCCCCAAAGACACAGAAAATCGGTTTTCTGCGAATATCTCCCAAAATATGGCAGTTGGAGATTTTTTGCTCAGATATAAATTGAAGATCAGTTAATTCTCTACAAAAATGGTTCTTATGATTTTTTTCGAAAATTTGACCGTTTTCGAGATAAACGGGTCCAAGCGCACCCAGAATATTCACTTGTTTTGTTGTATGCCGGAGAGCACAGTCCGCGCATTTACACATGAGCGGGCGGACAAATTATTCAATAACTTTGTTGAAAATGCGAATTTTGTCATTATTTAAAGTTCCCCTGGAAGGGAAAATCTACCGCTACCATATCCTGTGACTCGAGTCACGTTTTTAATCTTTGGCCGTATCGAAAAAGAGAGCCAAATATTGTTTTTCCGTGCATTTTTAGCCTGCAAGGAAATTGTTCCTATTTTTTTTGTATTATACTAATTTGCTTCAAATTTTCTTGATTATGGGTTCTCGGAAGGTCCTTTGTCATCTGTGAAATTTGGATAATCTAATTTTCTTGCATTTTGATTAAAACTTTGTTTGTTGAATCTCAATTTTTTGCTGTTTTTGGAGTGTGGTGAAATTTTGTAAACAACCACCAATAAAAAATTCATACATGATCGGATTGGTCTCTTAGACATATCATTTGAAGGCCGAGAAGATCTACTTTACGGTTGTATAATTAGTTTTTTTCGCAAAATCGTCGATTTTTCAATAAATTCGAAAAAGGCGTACTCAAGAAAAAAGCCCACTTTTTCCTTTTATGGCTTTTTTCTCCCTGCTCTCCATTTCTGACATTTTAACACCTTGACTAGTGTAAAGGATGAATTCTCACCTTTCCATTAATGTATATAAAGTCATCTCATTTGTACGTGGGGAGAACCCCGAGTCTTTAAATATAATGCTATAATTTCATTACTGTATTTTTTTCCGTCGTTCGTCGCGTGTGTGCTGTTTTGCGGTACTGGTGTCGTCTGCTAAGTCCATGCGGCCACGGTAACATTTCGTTGTTTAATGTTTGGGTATATTAAATGCGTTGGTTTTCTTTTTTATATTGGTCTTATTTTTATATTTATTATATATATATATATATATATATATATATATATTATTATATATATATATATATATATATTATATATATATATATATATAAAGTGGCTCGGAAACGAACTGTCACCAGAAAAATGGGGATGGAAACGTGTAGGGGAGATACTCATGCCGGTCCAAACCACTAGATCCAACGGTTCCGGAACTCTTAAAGATAATTTTTTGTCAATAAGAAAGAATGTAAGGGAACGTGTTCATGCAAGAAAGCAGGGCCACCATGCTCATCTATTTGTGGTTCATGTGAGTCCCGCCAGTGTTCCAATTATAAAGACAGCCAAGATATAATGTTATCCGAAGAGGTAGAAATAGAGGAAACTCTAGAACCGAGTGAAATAAGAGGAGAAATAGAGGGAGAAGTAGAGCCCGAAGGAGTTGTTGGCGAGGACGATGTTGATGACCGAGAATTATCATTAGACTCATGTGACGGGGACTGGTGATTTACATGTTTATGTCATAACTTTAATATGCTTTTATAAAATTTTCTATAATAAATTAAATTTAAAGAAACTTTATAACTCTTTATTCCAAAAGCCTCGATCCGGATGGTTGAAAAAAAAGTTGCAACATTTTGCCGAGAATCTGCAAGAAATTGTTGGTGATTATTATGAGAAAATCTTCTTAACTCTTTGGAGATTATAGTTTTCGTTAGGAAAAACATCATGTACTTCTGTACTTTGCCACATGTGCAAAACTGATTGAGTTTCGGGTCAATTGGTGGGGTCCATCCTGCTGTGATTAATCTTATGGTCTGCTTTCCTAATAGGTAGGTATAGCTAGAGCCGTTGAGCCCTTATCTCCGAGAAAAACAATACGCTCGGAAACATGAAAATCCTTAAAAATTATATGGTTTACGGCGTTTTTCATTTATGGCTCCGAGGATTTAGCCAGTGGATAGAATGTGGAGGCGCCATCTACAATTGGTTTTCACAGTCCAAAACATTGAAAATAATGTATTTCTAACACCCCCCATCTCAAATTTAGTAAAAAAACTTGCATATTTTATGAGTCTCAAAATTTTGGATTTTTCAACCCGACTTTTTGCAAAAAATATTAATGTTGCGAAAAAAATCATAAGTAACATTTTTGTAGAGAATTAACTGGTCTTTAATTTTTATTTGAACAAAAAATCTCCAAGAGCCATATTTTGGGAGATATTCGCAGAAAACCGATTTTCTGTGTCTTTGGGGGCCATTTTCCCCCCCTGCCGCACAATATTTTTATGTAAACTTTGGGTCATTTTAAAGGTGGTGCCAAATACCACCCATTAAATAGCAAATGAAAATGGTAACTAATTTTTAATAGGTTTGCCATTTTTTTCCCCTTCATTTACTAGGCTATCCACCTTTTACCTTTTCCCATTCACAGACCGTTAATTTATCTAGCTTCGTAGTCATCAAGTAGATAATCAACGGATCCCATTCATTAGTTTGTAAACCTAGGTTATTCAAAGCCCTCAGGTGTTTGAATAAGGAATCAACAAGATCACGAAGCACATTTGCTGAGTCCCCTTGGACAACTGGTAAATTGAAAATACCTTTAAGGTGACTGTTAATCAGTAATCTGTTATTATCAAATCTTTTGCATAACAAATCCCATGCAATTTTGTAATTATCCCTTGTAAAATCCAGAGATTGTATTATCCGCAAGGCTGAATCCTTTAAACTTGTTCGCAAATAATTAAATTTTTGTATATCATTGATCGATTCATTCAAATGAATAAGAGATTTACAGTTTTACATTTTTATCAGAAGAAATATCTTCAACTTCCTCTTCTTGATCTGTAATTAGAGGAGAGTTTTGGCAATTATCACCAGAGTAAATTCCACAAGCTGCATTACAGAAAAATCCAAAAATCCAGAGTGTAAGTTTATGAGTATTTTTCTACGCCAAAATGATTGAAACTGGAGATACTTGTACCTCTGAATAAAATGACAGGAACACGTAAATGGTTTTTAACGATAATTTCTTTAATTTTAAGGATATTTAATTGGTCAAAAGCTGATTTTTTATCTAAGATTTTTCTTTATTCTCATGATTTTTTGTTAAAATTTACTGTTTTCGAGGTATTTTTGAAAAACCACTCAAAAACGTGCATTTTTAGGTACAAAACCAACAATTCCAATCGTAAATAACTCGGAAAATATTAACTTCCCGAGAAAAGTTTATATAACTTTTTTGCTTGGAATTGAACACTCTATCAATTTTCGGCGTTATTTTCAGGTTACATATTTTCACCCCCGAGAAGGGATGAACTTTTTTCTTTGACATTTTTCTATATATATCTCCAATTTCAAGTCAATCGAAGCTACTTCAATGGGTTAATCGGTACTTTAAAATTCCGAACAAAAACCGTGAAATAATTGACTAATAGCCTTGAGTCGTGTAATCGACTAGTCTCAACTTTGTTAATGTTATACCTGTTGCAGGAAAACTTAATAGTTCAATTACCCGATGGAAAAATACAGGGAGCAACTTTCCCTGCCACGAATAATGAAAGTATTTATTACGGATTCTTAGATGTACCGTTTGCTGCGCCACCTATAGGAGAGAACAGGTTCAAGGTATCAATATCTTGAAAACAACAGATAATCTCTATTTCGTCATTAGGAGTAGATAAGCAATGCCGGTTCTAACCCCCAAAAAACAGTTTTTTTGTCAAGGTCAGAAAACAACACAAGTTGTACCCCAAATTGCAAGGTTTGGTGCCTATCTCTGCATTTGTGATCCAATTCCCCATGTAATTTTAAATGGTGGTACAATTTGTTGCCCATTTTAAGGTCTGAAATCGCGCGCGGTGGCAAAATTGAGAGGTTTTAGGAGGAAGGAGCGAGTTGGGTCAAAAGACGGCTAGAGCACTGGAGTGGATCGATGAGTTGTGCTAAATTTGGCCGCCAGATGGACGCGAAAAATGTTTTCCATTTGGGGTACATAACATCCCTATCTCCCATATTATGGGAGATTGGGGGGGGGGGGATTTTCAGTGGCGCGAAATCGAGGCTATAACTTATCTTGTTTTTGAACCTTCAGTTTTTGGGCCAGAAATTTCACCGTGCGCGATTTCAGACCTTAAAATAGGCAACAAATTGTACCCCCATTTAAAATTACATGGGGAATTGAACCACAAATGCAGAGTTGATAGGCAACATACCTTGCAATTTGGGGTACGACTTGTGTTGTTTTATGACCTTGACAAAAAATAGTTTTTTTGGTTAAAACCGACATTGCTTATCTACTATTAGGTTATGGGTGCTTAGTAAAGGGTACCATTTCAGGAACCCCAAGACCCAGTCCCATGGGACGGCGTTCTTAATACTACCCAGAACCAAAAATATTGCTACCAGAACTCATGGGTGCGATCGGCATATGTGGACAAAGCTATCCAGATGTTCCAGGATGTGGAACAATCTGAAGACTGCTTATACTTGAACGTCTACACTCCAGTGGTGCGATTGTACCGTACAAATCCTACACTGTAATCTAGAATTATTTCATTACAGAAACCGGGAGAGGGGGGCGATCTACCAGTCTACGTGTGGATACATGGCGGAGCTTTCGCGACGGGATACGCTTCACAATACGGCCCAAAGATTTGGATGGATTTCGATATAATTGTGGTTACGATTCAGTACCGATTAGGGCCCTTCGGGTTCCTCACGACGCAAGACGGTGTCATACCGGCAAATTTAGGTCTAAAAGACCAGAGGAAAGCTCTGAGATGGGTCAAGTCTAACATCGCATTGTTCGGCGGAGATCCAGACAAAATAACCATTGGAGGAGAAAGCGCTGGGGCGATCTCGGTCGGTTACTTGTTGCTCGATCCACATATCAATGGTAGGCACATTAAATACGTCTTGTTCTTGGTTGAATTTTTCGACAGACGAAACAAATTCTTTCCTCTGCACTGCTAAAATAACTGTTCAATATTTTAGGACTTTTTAGAGGTGCCATTCAAGAAAGCGGTTCACCAATCATGCGTCAGTACGTCGCCCAGGCTTCGAATTACGCATGTCAACTTGGTTCCTTACTGAACGAAAATTTTTCCTCTAGCAACTCGAGTGAAGACTTACTAAGATTACTAAAAGGCGCCTCCGCGGAATCAATTATTACCTCTGGAAACGCAGTGAGTAACAGTCAGCCTTGCCTGTAGGTTAATCACATTAGTGAAAGAAGAAAAAAATTGATAAGGCATTAAGTCGCTTATTTTTAAATGATCAAATATGTTACGTATTACTGTTTTATGATGGTTTGTACTAGTACATAATTGTTTTTCCTCTCGGCCCTGGTTAAACTTTTTAAACAACTTATTTGTCTAGATTACCGAGAGACTTCAAAACTCTGAGCCGGATTCCGGTGGTTTCGTGAAGCTTATAATTTGGGGACCTGTCATAGAAAACGCGGACTATGAAGACGAACCCATTGTTACTTTACCGATGCACTTAGCATTCCTCAATGGTAGTTTTAATCAAGTACCAACTCTAATAGGTGTTAACTCAGAGGAATCTTTGTTATTCTTAGAATATGATGGTAGGTACTTCAATTTCCCATAATGTTTCCATGAACTGTCATGGTCACTTTTATTACTACAATCATACAATGTAGATACTTCTACCAGTCCTCATTTTTTTATAAAGCTAGCTTTCTTTATGCTTTCTACTGGTGAATACGCAAAATTTTCGACCGTCAGATGACCGATTTATACATAATATACCTATATATATTGCAACGTTATTGCCGCAGATGTCAGCACTGGTTATAGTTTTATGTTGGTATTATGTTTTGCACTGTATTTAGGTTGGCACTTGTCATTATGTTTTGGATTAAAAATGCAATGGCGAATGTTTTGAGAACGAGGTTCGTTGTCCTTTTTTTGTATTTTCAATTTTAGGTATATTTTGTTATTCCATTTCTTATTATATTGTAAATTATTAAACTGTATTACAACTATATAACATTACAAATTGAATTTATACACTGAAATAATAATACTAAGATATACTTCAAGTAAACCGTTGGCGAGTCATTCATTTACATAAATTATTCATAAGCTAGCTTTCGACTGTCGGCATTCCCAGAGTGCAACCTGTCTGTTTCTCTTTTTGTATTTTGTCTGTTGAGCTCATTTTAGTTATTAAATTTTAAGCATCCCGCAACACTCATCCCAATCCAAAATTTCAATTTCAGGCGAGAACGTGGATAGTATATTTAACTTAGCTGCGTACGATGAAGACGCGAGTCTTTTAGTAGACACGAATTTTATTGTTGAAGAACAAAATGTAAACGTATTAGGTACTAAAATCAAGGAAATCTACACAAACACTTCTTTTGCAGAAAACCTAGGAGCATATGTTAGGGTAATTCACTATATACGTTTTTAAAGCTGAATTGTGTCACTTATATATACCTTTTATTTAAGTTAACAACGGACGCAGGGTTCACAAATGGCGTCTTCGCTCAGGCCAATGCCTCATCAGTCTTTACACCAGTCTATCTGTACCAATTTTCATTTGCCGGTGTAACTGGATCATTCCTTTATCCATCAAGATCAAGATACAATATACCAGGTGAGCAAAATAATTAACGGAGTGACGTTTACAAAGCCCTATTTAATTATTTTAGGTGCTGAACGCGTCGGACACGCCGAAGATTTACTCTATTTATGGGATTTGTTGCCACTTACTGCAGATGACGAGATGTTGACAAGAAGAAGGTTATTAAAATTGTGGGCAAATTTCATCAAGTATCAGTGAGTACTATTAATCAAATTCAAAATTATAGACGAGTCCATTGAAATTGTTTTTTTTTTTGTAGGAATCCCACACCCGAGGAAGATGAACTATTTGACAATATAATCTGGCCGACAGTGACAAATGAAAATCTGGATTACTTAAACATTAACGATACTCTCGAACTTCGAGACAATCCCCGGTACTTCAAGAAGATTCGATTACTTTTTAACCAGTATGTAACCCCTTACGCAGTGTATTAATTGTGTTACTAAAAGCAATAACTTTGATCACACAGTGGTTTCTTTTTCCTTAAAACCTGTTATAGTCTAGTCGAGAAGTGTGTTTCTGGCAAGAAATAGTTAGAAGACTCCGAAAAATATGAGCGACAGCTCATTCGACGTGGAATGCAAATCTGAGAAAGTCGTTTTGAGTATTTTATCTGCCAATAAAAAAATGCAATTGTTATTAATAAAAACCGAAAAAAAGCTATTTCGATTTTTTGATGACAACTCAAGAACAATAACAGATAGCGGAAATCGCAAAAATATCCTTAAAGAGGAGGAAATGAAAAGGAATAAATAAGCTATTTTTCGGTGCCTTCAAATATTTTTCTCAGGAAACAAACTTCTCGACTACTGCGAATAAAATAATGTCTATAAGTAACCTTCCCTCGTTATTGTCAGACACTTAACGCACAATGTTAGCAGTTGAATATCAACGTATTAGTTTGTTGTCATATGCAATAATAGATAAGATATTAAGAAAAGTAGTAGTAATTCCAATAGAAATCGTATTAATCCAATTTCTCCATCTTTTTTGGCATGGGTCTATGAGTCCATTAAAGTGAATTTTGTGAAAAGTGAAAAGAAAGTGATGCTTTACTAACTAGTGTAACACCCTGCGGGTGTTTAAGGGATTTTTCTTTTATTTATTAGATTTTGTAACGTTAGGAAAGAAGGACCCTGTATATGAATTGATTAAAAGCGCTACGTGATTTATCCTCATTTCGTAACACAATAAGTCGGTAATTAGAACATACTAATATTATTATTTCGTAAAATGACGCCGAAACAGCTAACTTGGATGCGTTGAATTGGTAACAGTATCCTAGGTCGAAAATCGGACTCTGCTTCGTACTTCTGTGAAATAAGCAAAAGCGGATAAAATACTTAAGTATTTCACGAAAATCAGTGAATGTTTTTAAGGAAAATACATTCGGGAAATACATTAATTTCGAGATTTTTCGAGATTTTCCGAGACGAGACAAAACGAGACCAAAACGTAGATCGAGACGAGACTTTTTGGGGGATTATTCAAGACCGAGACCAGACCATGGTATTTCTGGTCTCGTCTTGAGTCCATCACTAATACCAATACTCCCCCAATTCTTATATCACGAATGCAATCCGAGATATCAAAAATATTTAGTTCAATCAATATCAATTTTCATTGACTTATTTTTTAGTAGTCTAGTGAGTCTTAATTTTGTAACTGAAAGTCTCGCCACAAAACACAAGTCGGGGAGGGTCCGTTTCCGACGAATCGATTATTGTTCGTGGAATTCCAGAGAGTTTTACATCGTTCGGGAACGACTAGAAAGTTCGGGAAGCGGCATGCCGCAACTGGTCAACTACCTGACCTGAGCGGCCGTGCGAACAACTGTGAGATATCTTCTTCTTCTTATGACGCCCTCTCCTTTCGAAGGTTGGCGATCCACATAGCTAACACTGTTCTGGAAACAGCAGCTCGAAAGATTTCAATGGAAGTGCACCCATACCATCTTCTGAGGTCTTTCAACCAGGAGTTCTGACGTCTACCGATAGATCTTTTCCCTTGGATCTTTCCTTCAATTATTATTCTCAGCAGTTCATACTTGTTGCCTCTCATAATATGGCCTATGTATGTAGTTTTTCTTTCTTTAATGAGGTTCTTTCGGCTTCTTCATCCGATTAAGCACTTCCACATTCGTAATTCGTTGGACCCTTGAGATGCGGAGCATGCGGCGGTATAAGTACATTTCAAACGCCTCAATTTTCTTTTCAGTTGCAGGGTCCAGGGTCCAGCATTCACATCCGTACAGCAACATACTGAAGACATAGCATCTAATCATGCGAACCCTGAGCTCCAAACTCAGATCAGGACTAGTAAAAAATCTTTTCATGTTTATTAATGTTTTCCTGGCTTGTTCGATTCTGGAACGGATCTCTTGTTTCGGATCGCACCATGCATTGACTATGGTACCCAGGTATTTAAAACACGAGACTTGTTCGATCTTATTGCCGTTAATCAAAATTGCTTCAGCAGTGGGTCTCTTGGAGAAGACTAACAGTTTGTTCTTAGATATATTCATGTCCAATCCATGATGCTCACTATATTCAGTTATTCTATTCATCATATTTTGTAGGTCTGATATGTTATCGGCAAGGAATACGGTGTCATCTGCGTATCTTCGTTGGT